>OW240919.1:104466996-104577604 GCA_933207985.1 Pelobates cultripes
CCTCCACCGGACCACCAGGCGATCTCCCCCCTCCCTGACAAGGTAAGAAGCAGGGAGGGGGGGATAAAATAAACACATAAAGTAAGAAAAAAATGCTTCCCCTCCCCATCATCCAGCACACACACACCCATCATCCAGCACTCACTCACACACACATCATCCAGCACTCACACACCCATCATCCAGCACACACACATCCAGCACTCACACACACATAATCCAGCACACACACACATCCAGCACACACACACATCATCCAGCACTCACACACCCATCATCCAGCACTCACACACATCATCCAGCACACACACACCCATCATCCATCACTCACTCAAACACACATCATCCAGCACTCACACACACATCATCCAGCACTCACACACACACACATCATCCAGCACTCTCACACACACACACATCATCCAGCACTCACACACACATCATTCAGCACACACACACACACACACACACACATCATTCAGCACACACACACACGTCATCCAGCACTCACACACACATCATCCAGCACACACACACATCATCCAGCACTCACACACACGTCATCCAGCGCGCACACACACATCATCCAGCACACGCTGCATTCATTATACACACTCTTCACTCACTACAAACACACTACATTCACTATATACCCTCTGCATTCACTATACACACTCTGCATTCATTATACACATTCTGCACTCACTACACACTACATTCACTATACACACTCTGCATTCACTACAAACACACTACATACACTGCATTCATTGTACACACTCTGCACTCACTACAAACACACTAAATTCATTATACACAATTTGCACTTACTACAAACACACTACATTCATTATACACACTCTGCATTCATTATACACACTCTGCACTCACTACAAAAACACTACATTGGAAAGTCATGAAGGTCCGGTCGGCTTGAAAACACTTCATCCATTATCTCCAAACAATCATGTTGACTTTCAATAGGTTGTGGCAAAAGGGTAGCTGGATTCAGGGTATTAACAGTCTCAAGGTGTACTCTTGGATTTTCGCATAGCATGGCTTGATATTTAGTCATTCGGCTATTGCTGAACCAATGATTACCTTTGTAATCCAGTAGAGTCTGTACTGCATGAGGAACTCGCACGTAGAGTTCCTGACCCAATGTAAGCTTGTCAACTTCTGCTACCAACAGGGCAGCGGCGGCCACTGCTCGCAGACAAGGTGGAAGACCACTGGCCACTGCATCCAACTGTTTGGACATGTACGCGACAGGTCGTAGCCATGATCCCAAATACTGAGTTAGTACTCCCACAGCCATTCTTCTTTGCTCGTGTACATAAAGATAGAATGGTGTATGATCAGGTAAACCTAGGGCTGGGTCACTCATTAGTGCTTTCTTGATATCCTCAAATGCCTTCTGCTGTTCAGTGGTCCATAGGAAGGGGTCATGTTCTGTGCCTTTTATAGCTCCATATAAGGGTTTTGCCAATATCGCGTAGTTAGGAATCCATATCGTGCAGAATCCTGCTGCTCCTAAGAATTCTCGCACCTGTCTTCTATTCTTAGGTATCGGTATCTGACATACCGCTTCTTTCCTTTCGGGTCCCATTATCTTTTGACCTTCAGAGATATGGAATCCTAAATACTTGACAGTTGACTGGCACAATTGTGCTTTCTTCCTAGATACTTTGTATCCTGCCTTCCAGAGAATTTGAAGTAGATCATAAGTTGCTTGTTGGCATATCTCTTTAGTAATTGCCGCTATCAACAAATCATCCACATACTGAAGTAATACACATTCTCCTGGGATGGACTTGAAATCTTGTAGGTCCTGGCTTAGTGCGGATCCAAATAGGGTGGGTCAATTCTTGAATCCTTGAGGTAGTCTAGTCCAAGTCATCTGACGCTTTGAACCCGTAACAGCATCTTCCCATTGGAAGGCAAAGATACACTGACTCTCAGCAGCAATTCGAAGACAAAAGCATCCTTGAGGTCTAAGACTGTAAAATAAGTTGCCCCACCTGGTATCAAGGCAAGCAGATTACAAAGGTTGGGAACAACTGGGTGTATATTAACTACCGCATCATTAACTGCTCTTAAATCTTGTACAGGACGATACTCATTTGATCAATGGAGTATTCCAGGGGGAAGTACAGAATTTTAGGATACCATACCTTACGTACTTATCCAAGTAGGTCTGTATGTTTCTCTTTGCCTTTTGAGGTATGTGGTACTGTCGTAGACTCACGGGATAGGGCCCAAGCTTCAACTCAATATGTATAGGTGGAATATTACGGGCAAGCCCTGGTGGATTATTTTCTGCCCATACTCCTGGAATGTCAAATAGGGATTCATCACTCTTAGGATTTACACTTGTCATTATCGTGTAGAAGCGCCATTCTTCTTCCCCTGGCACCGATATCGCCATTATGCCCGATGATCCATTAAACTTCATGGATGTCAATCCATTGGGTAAAAAGGTTATCTGGGCTTGAAGCTTTGATAATAAATCTCGTCCTAGAAGTTGGATTGGAGACTCAGGCATATATAGGAATTGGTGCTTCAACAAATGGCCTCCCAGAATGCAAGTGCGACTCTTAAGAACCGGTCTAGCAGCGCTCTTCCCAGTTGCTCCTATTACTGTTATGGTTTTTCCTGAAGGAGGAGCAACTAATTTGGTCACCACGGAATGTTCAGTCCCAGTATCAATCATGAAAGGACTTCTCTTTCCCCCTATTGCTACGTCGACCATAGGCTCCGCTTGGCCAAGGGGGATGGAGCCTGGTCGGTATCAATAGTCCTCCATAACAGTGTTAGCCAGACCCACAAAATCTCTATCCTCTCTTTCTCCAGGTCTCTGCGTGGGTGGATAATATCTGTCCCCTTGAACACTTCCTCTATTATTCCCACTATTTCCTCCAAAACTTCCTCTTCCTCTGCCTCTATAGTTACTATCATAACCTCCCCACACTCTTCTCTCTTCTTGTCGGTCATTTTCATAATGCTCTCCTTGTGGGCATTCATTCCTCCAATGTCCTTCCTCTCTACAGTATGCACACTGATTCCTGCTTAGTGGTCCCCATACTCAACCTATTTTCAACTCCTCTATTCACCTCCCTTCCCTGTCTCTCTACACTTGTAATAGCTACCGCTAGCATATCTGCCTTCTTCCTCATTTTACGTTCTTCTTCCCTCTTTGCCTCTGTTTCTCTATTCATGTATACTTTATTCGCAATCTCCATCAACTGTGATATAGACATCCTTACAAATCCCTCTAACTTCTGTAATTTCCTTTTAATATCACCTTGGGCCTGGCTGACAAAGGCTGAGCTAACCATTCAGGAATTCTCAGGAGCCTCTGGAATAAAAGGAGTATACAATCTGTATGCCTCCAGTAATCTTTCATAAAAGGCACTAGGTGACTCGTCAGCTTTCTGCAACACCTCAGCCGTCTTTGACATATTGATTGCCTTTTTCCCTCCTGCCTTCATGCCAGCAATAATGGCTTCCCTATAAGCTCTTAAATGGGGCATATTAGCGCCATTAATATTCCAGTTCGGATCCACATTCGGGTAATGGGGTGCAGCCCATGCAGCCGGATTGGCCTGGTTCTGAACACGGGCCGCTTCCTCAAGCGGTTTAATAGCCGCTTGATTAATCCGAGTCCTTTCCTCATTGTTAAATAAAGTCAATAGTAATTGCTGGCAATCAGCCCAAGTAGGATTGTGGGTTTGTATGATTGAGGCAACCAAATCTGTCATGGCTTGAGGCTTATCGGTATATGAAGAGTTATGTGTCTTCCTATTAAATAAGTCAGTCGTAGTGAAGGGAACATAGACAAATACAGGGTCTGCATGTTGCAATTGACCATTATCGTCAACGTGTGTTGGACACGGTGTAAGTCGGAGAGGCATTTGGTAATGTCGGGGTTGGAGGGTACTTGAGTTTGTGTACTTGTGTGTCTGTCTACCTGTGTTCCTTTATTTAAGTGGTCATTTCCACTGAATCCTGGGGACTCCCATTATTTTGTTCTAGAGATACATTTGTTTTTCTTTACATATAAATATGGCCTTGTACACCGCCTCTTCTCAGCCAGGGTCACATTCTCCCCTACGCCACTGTGTATGTAATGTGCAAAGATAAACTGCTCACAGCACCTCGCCTGTGTACTTCCCCTTTATAAACTTGTTCACTATTTTAGTTCCTGTGATGTGAATGTGAAGATGTGTGGGATAACAAGCCCCCTTCTATTTTTATTTTTTCTCTCCCCCTCCTATTTTTATAAAGATAATGTATGAAAGGAACACTCTGAAGGAACACTGGAGATCTCCAGGATTCTGCACCACTAAATACGTTAGTTTGTGCACTATAGTATATACTCTGGAATGGTTTGACATTTTACCCTACCTATCCTATTGGATCCTATTGTTGCACATTTATACAATTTCCACAGACTTTATTACTAACATCGCTGTGCTGAACAAATTGTGGTTTGGACACCCAATCATATTGTCATTAATCTGGGGTTTCTTCTATCACTTTATCCCATGTTTTCATACTTGACTGCATAGTATAGCATTTTTTAAGTGGTTCATTTTAGTTTTTCATTAATCAGTAGCTGTTTTGTGCATGTTTATTATATATTATCTCTAGAGAGAAGTGCTTTGACTGATTCAGCAGCTTTATTTGTGAGTATCTTTATTTTTTTTAACATTTATTGCCATTTTTCCATTTCTTTTTGCACTTTCTTAGAATTTATTTGTATTTTTGATTGACAAAATTGCTGAGGTTCTAAGTCATCTCACATTAACGTGTAGACTTTCCTCGATTCAGTGACATTGGTTAGTGTATTTCTCTGCCCTTTTACTTCATCAGTCCTCCACACAACTCTTTGCTTTCCTTAAAGGGGCTTTGTCACTTCCTAGTATTTCAGAAAGTAAAAATAAACTTTATGAATTACTAATGCTGACTGCTTTGGAATTTAATTGAAATTCCAAAGCAATCCTAAGATTCCATAAAACAAAGTAGGGACTACTTTGTCTTATGGACAAGCCTCAGGTTGACAAAAAAAATTGCCAAAAGATAGCGTTCACCATCATCTTTTCTCCAATCCCTGCAGCTGTCACAAGTTACAGCTTTGAGATTCAGGCATTCTCTCGCTCATCATGATATTTGATCTATGGATGATCCTCTGTAGACCTCAGTTTTATAATCTTGCGCATGTATGAGAGTACAGCACTGATGCAGCTCCTGGCAGATGAAGAACATTTCCCAGATGAAGATGGCATTGGCAGCGAGGGACAGTTTCAGGAAAGTAAAACCTACCAATCACTGCACCCATGGCCACCAGACCCGATGGCACTTTGGCGGGGAAGGGGTCTTGCAAAATATGCAAAGACCCCCTAAAGTGACAGATCTGCTTAAATCTCTCTATATTTTCAGTACTCATTTTAGCCAGCAATGCATTTTTCATCAAGCTACACATCCCAGACAGGTCATCCGACCTGTTTTATTTGTCAGAATTCTTTAACATACTCTGAACATCTCCTTCCCGTCCTGCCTCGATTACCGTAAGTAAAAGAATGTCAAGGAAAGGGGGTGGAGCTTGTACAACAAGGAGGTAGGGGATGCACCTGGAGCACGCACTACATCACAGACACCTGTGGGAGGCAGTGGAGCATTGTGTTCCTCTATTAATAGAAATTAACTAATGGTGCATAAATTCTGACTTTCAGATTTTTTTTCCAGCACACTATGACTCAAAGCAGTGCTTCAAGTATTCAAGATTCTCAGTTCAACACCTCCTGAGGCAATAACTCTTGAAAATAATCTCAGCTTCATAAGCTATCTGTAAGCACTCTATTAATAAGAACACAAACAAATGCCGATTATTAGTGGACAAGAAATCCTCATGAAAAATCAGGAGCTTTCTCCTTTCACTGGTTGCTGACATAACACGCTCTCTTCAGCTTTTGGTCAGTGTTTGGAGATTGTAATGATATGCTAAATGGCTGCCTCCAATTTGACACACTAACAACCCAGCTAAAATAGCTGCTTGTCATTTTTGTCATTGAACATCACTCCTCAGGTAAATCCCAGACAGATTGATTACTTCGTGCATGGATTAACAGGGATTTGATTTGTTCATACTAGCTGAAACACATTTGAGCACAAATCTAATAGTAAAACAGCTGAAGTATGTAACACCTTAAGTGGCTGAAAAACCTAATGATAAAATTACCATCAATTGACATATTTTATCACACATGTTAAAATACATATGGTAAAAGGAGACGCCTTCCCCCAAAAAGCAAAGTGGTAAGCCCCAAAAGATCTGCTATTAAAGGGACACACCTCTTTTAGAAAAGCATACCATATTCCTGGGTGACGTTTCTCTTATTTCACCACTTTCCCCGACTCCATAGCCCAGCTCACTCTCTCTCCTGCCACTGCTCGGTTCTTAGCACACACCACTTTAACTGGCTGTAGTGGAATGGACGCTTGTTCTATACTTTTGTGGCAGAAGTTATCACCTATTTGTATTATTTTCCCTTATTTCGTGTGTTTTACCCTTTTTCCGTTTGGGAGTACTTCATACGAACAGAATCCATTTGTCTCCTGAATGGGGACCACCCTGTACCCCATTAACACGTTCACACCAGTAACTTAAGTGCGAAACCGCAAGGAAATAGTGAATGAATGCTTCCCCTGGGTGACCGCCATTTTGTATAACCAAAAGCATGTCAGACAAAAGAATGGTGGTCATCTTGTCTCCCGAATGTGGGCAGCAGTACTTGGTTGTCGAGTGCCTGGAATTTGTTTTTGGCTAGGCACTCGCGTGAACGCCGGTAAAACGTAGACCAATGCCCGTTCTTTTTCCCGACCACCTACACGAATGATGTTTCGGGCGATATGAACTACCAAACAGAGGGAGTATTCGTATCCTGAATTGAAGAAATTCCCTTGCATGGTGTTCACACAGGAACCTCATGAACGGAGACTGGCCAGAGCACCTATTATTCTGGAACTGTTTTGGGCTAGCGCCTAGCGTTGGCCGGTCAAAATCTTCCCTCAATGGCATTCCTGTTTGACCAAACTGATCGGAGTGATTCTTGGATATGTTATGCACTCAGATCGGGGCTATGGGGTAATGTACTTTTTGTGAGTATGGTGGGGGGTACTTTTGGGGTACAGTGTATTTTGTTGGATTTTCTGTACCTGAGAGATAATTAAATTAGTGGATTCTTCTCACGTAATTATCTCTCAGGCACAGAGGATCCTGGGATTGAAACCCCTGTAATATTGTGTGGAAAACCCCTGGTATGGGACTGGGCATAAAAGCGTGTGTGACTCGATAAAGTTCAGTTGTATTCCCAGAACTGTGTGTCATCCAGTTGCTGGGGAGGAGGTGGGATATTTATTTGTTTTTTTTCTTGTTCCTGATTGTACTTTGATGGATCCAGCGGAGAAGAGTCCCTGCTAGGACTAGGGCTCTCGTACACTGGCTTATCTCAACACATGCATATTATCCATCAATCCCTCCTCCCCTCTGAAATGCTGTTTCTCTTGTGTGTCTTTACCCCTTTCTCATAGACAGGGCCAGATTAACAGCCCACTGGGCCTGGTGCTGACAATTATGACGGGCCTAATTAAAGAATCATATCGACCAAAAACACTAAAACACTCCCAAGTGTCATGTATCTGATGGAGATGGTGCTGGAGAGAAAGAAAACAGCAGCTATAAGAAAACACATACCGTGTTTCTCCGAAAATAAGACCGGGTCTTATATTAATTTTAGTCACAAAAAACACACTAGGGCTTATTTTCAGGGTAGGGCTTATTTATTTACGTTACCAGTATGTACAGCTCTTTCTCTTTGCACTCATCTTGTCTGGGGATCAAAATACCATACTGTCTAATTAATCCACCCCCCCTTTAATAAATCCACCCCCTCTAATTAATCCACCCCCTTTAATTAATCCAGCCCACCCTTTAATTAATCCACCCCCCTCTAATTAATCCAGCCCACCCTTTAATTAATTCACCACCCTTTAATTAATTTACCCCTCTAATTAATCCAGCCCACCCTTTAATTAATTCTCCCCCTTTAATTAATTCACCCCCCTCTAATTAATCCAGCCTACCCTTTAATTAATTCACCCCCCCTTTAATTAATTCACCCCCCTCTAATTAATCCAGCCCACCCTTTAATTAATTCACCACCCCTTTAATTAATTCACCCCCCTCTAATTAATTCAGCCCACCCTTTAATTAATTCAACCCCTCTAATTAATCCAGCCCACCCTTTAATTAATTCACCCCCTCTAATTAATCCAGCCCACCCTTTAATTAATTCACCCCCCTTTAATTAATTCACCCCCTCTAATTAATCCAGCCCACCCTTTAATTAATTCACCACCCCTTTAATTAATTCACCCCCTCTAATTAATCCAGCTCACCCTTTAATTAATTCACCACCCCTTTAATTAATTCACCACCCCTTTAATTAATTCACCCCCTCTAATTAATCCAGTCCACCCTTTAATTAATTCACACCCCTTTAATTAATTCACCACCCCTTTAATTAATTCACCCCCTCTAATTAATCCAGCCCACCCTTTAATTAATTCACCACCCCTTTAATTAATTCACCACCCCTTTAATTAATTCACCCCCTCTAATTAATCCAGCCCACCCTTTAATTAATTCACCACCCCTTTAATTCATCCCCCTCTAATTAATCCAGCCCACCCTTTAATTAATTCACCACCCCTTTAATTAATTTACCCCCCTCTAGTTAATCCAGCCCACCCTTTAATTAATTCACCCTCCCTTTAATTAATTCACCCCCGCCCCCTTTAATTCAGTCCCAGACATAAAATATCTACCGGTACTCACATTTCAAAGATTCCTTGCCGAGTCCGACCACTGGGTGCCTCACCGCCCGGAAATGGATCCTTCCGCTGAAGATCCGTGAAGGCAGACTGACGGCACTGCGAAATGTCGTCATCATGTTGCGCAATGCCACGGCTCGCAACGCTCCTCCTACAGTAGAAGAAGGAAGTCTCGCCGCAAAGGTGCAATGCCTAGGTCTTATTTTCGGGGTAGGGCTTATATTGCAGCCCACCCCGAAAATCCGACTAGGGCTTATTTTCGGGGTAGGGTTTATTTTCGGGGAAACACGGTACCCTAGGCTAATATCTCTCTAATTTATTTTTTCATCTTTCAAGTAAATCCATAACCCTGAACAGCAGTGTCCAGACAAGCAGGAAGTCAATGGGCATGGTAAAAGGGTGTGCCTTCTCACTGTGATTTTCACAGTGAAAAGACGCCAGCATCCATAGGAAAGCATTGAGAATGCTTTCCTATGAGACTGGCTGAATGCGCATGCGCGGCAAGAGTCCGGCGCTGGAAAAAGGTAGGAATTTAACCCCTTCCTCACCCTAGAGCACAGCGGGAGGGGGACCCAGAGGGTGAGGGGGACCCAAGGACCATATAGAGCCAGGAAAATTTGTATGTTTTCCTGGCACTGTAGTGGTCCTTTAAACAATAAATTACTTCACCTTTTTTCACATCAATGAGACAGTTTCCCCCTGGACAACTTGGGAAGGGGGAGCATAACTGCTGCCCATGAATAATGGGCTGGATAATAAAATTATACAATGCTGGAAAGTGGTCAGTTTGGTAAGAGGCCAGGGGAGGAGATTCACCAGTCAGCAGAGACAAGGGACAGGAGAATACTGACTTTCCTGCCCACCCACCCTGTTGGATGTTTGGTGTCTGGCTTTGTTTTTCTGTTTTGTCACAGCTTGGTGGTATCCTGGACAGCGCAGTGAAAAGGTTAAAACGAAGAGTCGCTTTGGGGAGATGACAGCTGTTTAGGCTCATGGAAAAAGGTTGGAGGAACTGTCTGTTGGGCAACCGCTCAACAGCTGACAGATTTGGATAATGTTAATAGTTATAAATTTAATAAAGCTGTGGCCGTTTCCCTTATCCACTTAGATGTGTTATTGGGGGGGCAACGGTGGGGACATGGATTATGGGTCAGCAGTCATGTCTTCTCAGGTATATTGAAGTATGTGCCCCTATACCTTTCCCTTCCTCTTGTAGTAGAGGGCAATACATATTTAAGTTGAGCTATGGTCCCCAGGTTCAAATTGAAAGAGAATGGAGGATGCTAAATACTGTGGTCCCCACATTAGACCTAAAGTTCAGGGGCGGATGTCACTAAATACATAATGTATGACTGCACTAATTAAGCCTGGAGAGTCTCTTTAAGAAAATGATGGAACACCTGTATAATTATTACAAGGTTGCACATAATGTGGAACATTAAAATATGTGATTGGTTTGGCAAGGTAAATGGAACACATATTTCATCTGTCAAACCCAGGGAAGTATGCAGTCTAAAAATGTAGCTATAATAAACAAGTCATGCAAATATATGATCAGTGAGATCAGTATGTGGACATAATGAGCCTGGGGATAAAGAACAGGTGAGGTCTATCTCATTTTTTTTTTTTATTCTTTATTTTTTCAGTGCATAAAGATAATACATGGATGCTTGCAGAGCCCCAACAGCATAATCAAGATCAACAGAATACACAGAATAGACAGTGTTGTGGCTTTTGGGGGAAGTGCACCATTTTTTTTTTTTTTTTTTAAACATGACAAATGCAGGCGAGACTTCCATGTCCAATTGTGTGCAGGATAAATTTAGCTAAATATGTGTGCATAGTAGGACATTTAGGATTAACAGGTTTTATCAATACATAAGTGAACTTAAGGAAAGAACAGAATACAAGCGGTTTTAACCACTTGGTTGTGTAGGTTTAACCCCTTAAGGACACATGACATGTGTGACATGTCATGATTCCCTTTTATTCCAGAAGTTTGGTCCTTAAGGGGTTAACCAGGATGGTATCACTGAAAGATTGGGGGCAACATCAGCATGGGGGTATGGGGGCATAAGAGTGCAGTGTGGTGACAACGGAGGCACAGGTAAATGGGCCATAATTATATGCGTATAGCAAGATACACGTGGGGCATATCTGTCAAAAGAGTTATGCTAGGTAGGGTTGGTAGTAGGCTACTATTTGTATCAGAGACACCATGTTAGGTTAGGCTGCAGCAATATACCTTACATACAATAATTGCCGTGTAACAAGCTGTGTAAAGTAATGTATGCAGAGAAGAGGAAAGCTCTGTGAGAGTTGAAGCGTATAGTGAGAGAAAAGTGCTTCTAGCAAAGTATGTTGCGTGGAAGTCCAAAACATGGATGAAATAAGATTTAAGCTTCTCTCAGCCTATGCCCACTGATGGCAGGTCACAGTCCCACACTATGGCGCCGGTCACAGGATCACGTGGTAGGAAAGCTGGCGTTCCCTGATGCCAGGTCATTCGGTGTACAATATGCCGTGTTCTACTCAGTGCCACAGCCGTCTGGATGATCCCCGTCCCAACTTGATGGTGCCCCGCTTCAGCCCGGGTGTTGCTGGTCTCTGGCGTTTCTGCTTCGTTGTGCGCTTAAGCAAAGGGCAGCACTTCTTTCTTCGCCATTTTGGGGTCTTCTCCTTTGTGTGGACTGAGGGCACTTGCCGGGTACGTGGCAATGTTATGCGGGATAGGTATGTCCTTGCTGGTTTTGGGCCACTATGTAGCATCCTCTGCTCCAGTTTGCACCAAAATTCGTCAAAGATTCGTTACAGCCTGGTGTGTACATCAGGCTGCTCTGCGCTGGAGTCAAGGGGGCACGCCATGTCTGCCATGTTGGGTGAGTTGCCGCTTGTACGAGCATCTCTTCTGACCTCTTCCTGTGTATTTGCTTTGGCAGGGGAGCCACCCAGGGTTGGACCAGTATAACCCCCACCGTTCCCAAGGGGGGGGGAGTAACGGGGTTCCTGCTTGTCTTGGACAGTTGCTGCCGGGCGTCTTCGGGCAAGATCCTCCGCCTCTCCCTCCCAGTGCACGTTAGGCCGTATGGTTCCGTATGGTTCTTACTGGTGCGCAGACTTACACAAGATGTGCCCCCTGAGTCAGGGATCTGGTAGTGCTCAAGTTTTGTCACTAAACAAGCTTAATGAGCTGGCAGGATAAGCTTTTTAGCAGCGTAGTTGAGGAGCTCTTTCAGGATACGTCTGGTCACCATCCTAGTCTGGCCCCCGCCCCGTGAGGTCTATCTCATAATTTTAAAAAAACACACACAAAAAAAACCCCAGGTCTTTAAATGTTTTTTTTAATTTTATTTGTATTTTATTAGAGTTATACACATGTATACATCTGTGCCATTATATGTGAGGAGTAAACAATTAGAGAGAATGGTAAGGCTCAATATGGTTTAGCAAACACAGTTATAACAGTGAGAGATAAAGAATTGTCTGAAGTTGAGTGTCCTGAGCCTGTTCTCTGACCTCGACCGCTGATACTTTGTTCTGCAGGGCCTTTATGTCAGCTTGTGTTTCTTGGAGGTCTGACTTCCACACTTTTCTCATGTCCACCAATAACCTTTTTATGTCTCCCTTTGTGGATGGGGATGAATCTTCATCTGAGTCAGCTCGTAGGTATACTCCAGCTGGGTGAGGTGGATTATTTGATTCCCCCTCTTCTGGTGAGTCATCTGAGGCCTCTTGCTCACTATAGTGTTCGGGTGCCGCCATTGCGGCTGCTGGGGGAGGTGTTCTCTCAAAGGACAGCCTTATGTCCTGCAGTGCATGCCTCTCTATTTGCATCTGTCTTTTGTGCTTGCGCCCCATATTTGCTGTGGGTCGTTAAGGGTGCCGGGATTGCCCTCGCCGGCGAGGGGGTGGGGGAGGTTGGTGGGATCTACACCAGGTGTTAAGCCTCAAGGTACCTGAGCAGCGGGGTCGGCTGCCTCCCGTCTTCGTATATGTGGTAGGCCGCGGCTCGTGCTGCCGCCGATGTCGGAGTTTACGCTTTTGTTGCGGCTCAAAATGTTCTCTGGGTGCCTCTCTAGCCTCTGGTAAATGGCCTGGTTGCGGATGGGCTCGGTATGAGCAGTATATATCCCAATTTAGTCGCTTTTTTGCCTCAGCTTTGGCAAGTTGCGTCCGCCTGGCTCGGCAGTTAGGCTCTGCCCAGGTCTTTAAATGTTTTAATTGCTCTTTATAATAAACAATACAGTCATATTGTTAAATATTCTGCTGACATTTTGGGATTTTTATTCTGAAAAATGCCATTAGCTTCCTTTCAAGAATAGAAGGATAGATAGATAGATAGATCATGCTCAGTCTAATCAAATTACAGTTTTTAAGGTTTGTATAGCAGCTTATAAAACATAAGTTGAACTGTATACAATTCAACTAGCCCAGTGTTATTCCTTTTCATGAATAGCTTCATAATTTTTCGTTTTCAAGAGATTCCTTATTACAAAATATTTTTCTTACATATTGGTATGTGTTGTGGTTTAAAGGAATGAACACAGCAGAAATACGAGCTCGGGCAGTCCACACACATGTATGGCAGAATACAACTCCTGATTTAATGGGGGAAGACACAGATCTTATATCCAATTCTGTACATATCCAAAAAGGGTCTGTCTTCACACAATACAATAGATTTTACATACATATAGTCACGTCCAGTGAAATGCATCTTCAAAGAACTTGAAACACTTTCCAACAGTCATAAAGATAAGGTGTTAGCAGGATATACTGGGCTTGGGGGAACAAAACAAAGATACAAAGCAATATCAAAAGCCAGCTGTTATAATAGAGCATCCTGACATTACTCAATTAATTGTGCGGTGTGACCAGTGGTGTATCCTGGTTTTGTGCTGCCCTAGGCATGACAAAACTCAGGCGCCCGTCCCCCTTCTAAATACACACACACATATTCACTGACAGACACACATACACTAGCTAACAGACACATACATTCACTAACAGACACGCATACACTCTCACTAACAGACACACACAAACTAAAAGACACACACACTAACAGACGCCAGGCTAACAAGGCATTTGCCTGGGCATTTGTGGGTGGCTTTTTTGCCGCCCCCTGGAAAGTGCCGCCCAAGGCAAATTCCTTGTTTGCCTCGCGGCTAATACATCCCTGGGTGTGACACACAATATAACGGGGAAGAGTGCTCATTAACTCACATCAGTATGAAAATAAATGGGTATAATGCTCACATTTAATGCATTATATAGATATGTATGTAAAAAACACCAATACTAATAATAATATATATATACACCACATATATATCCATGAACATTATGTTTTTGCAAGTATTCACCCAGTTGTTGTTTAAACATCGGTATAGACTCTGATAAAACCACCTCGTCAGACAGAGAATTCCACATCCTTTTTGTTTTACTGTAAACACAGACTTAATCTCCTTTCTTCCAGTTTAAGTGCGTGATCTCATGTCCCATGTATTGTCCTGTTTATAAACAGATATCTAAACAATGATTTGTTTTGGCCCCAAATATATTTGTATAATGTTATCATATCCCCTATAAGGCGTTGTTTTTATAAACAGCTTTAAATTTGTTACCCTTCCTTCCTGATCAAAATGTTCCATTCCTTTTATTAATTTTGTAGTTCGTCTCTGCACTTTTTCTAGTGCCATAATATCCTTTTTTAGAACAGGTACCCAAAATTGCACAACATTTTCTGATCTTACCAGTGATTTATGAAGAGACAAAATTATATTTTCATTCTAAGAATTAATACTCATTCTTATACATGACAATACTTTACTGACCTTAGCAACTGCTGATTGACACTTCTCTTTTCGAGCTCCACGTTGTTGATGTGTCTGAGTAAATGTCAGAACTCCAAAGCAGTTATTCTCACAGTAATGTGTATTTATGCTATAATAAATGTGCTTAGAAGTAAGACATATTATTCTTGTTTCAAATTACATTTTAGTTGCATACATTGTTATTAGTAAGACCCTTAAAGGACCACTCTAGGCACCCAGACCACTTCAGCTTAATGAAGTGGTCTGGGTGCCAGGTCCAGCTAGGGTTAACCCATTTTTTAATAAACATAGCAGTTTCAGAGAAACTGCTATGTTTATAAATGGGTTAATCCAGCCCTCAAAGCCTCTAGTGGCTGTCTCATTGACAGCCGCTAGAGGCGCTTGTGTGATTCTCACTGTGAAAATCACAGTGAGAGCACGCAAGCATCCATAGGAAAGCATTGATAATGCTTTCCTATGTGACCGGCTGAATGCACGCGCAGCTCTTGCGCATTCAGCTGACGGGGAGGAGAGGAGGAGGATCGGAGGAGGAGAGCTCCCTGCCCAGCGCTGGAAAAAGGTAAGTTTTACCCCTCTTCCCCTTTCCAGAGCCGGGCGGGAGGGGGACCATGAGGGTGGGGGCACCCTCAGGGCACTATAGTGCCAGGAAAACAAGTATGTTTTCCTGGCACTATAGTGGTCCTTTAAAACTTTTCATGACAGTCCAGCCCCTGGCCTCTCTCCCACCAAATTAAAGTGACACTCTTTGTTCATTTGAAAAGTTGGGGGTTATGTACAAGTCACAGACAGCAGCAAAAGGGCAGTGTAAGGGCTCTGAGCATACCTCACATTTCCAGGCGAATTCTACATGTACTAAAATATTTTCCTAATGACCCGGAAGTCCCTTTTGTGGCTGTCTGGTAGACAGCCAACAGAGGTGGAGCTAACCCTGAATTGTAATTATTGCAGTTTCTTAAAAACTGCAATAATTACCTTTGCAGGTAAGGGACCTAGGACACTGCACACAGACTACTTCAATAAGCTGAAGTGGTCTGAGTGCCTATAGTGTGCCTTTAAAATACATTTTCCTGCAGCTAACACATACATAGGAACTCCTACTCCCAAATTGATAAATTAGCAACATATGGAAAAATCACAATCATTTTGTGTTTATCAGGAGAATTAAACTAATAATCACCAACAACAGCGAGTTTCTGGTAATTTTTTATATATATTTACAAAACAGGAATAATTTTAATACATTGGCTGACCACACTTTAGAAATACATGGGTACATTTTCTAACACGCTATTTTATTCAAGTGATATTTATTTTTACCTTTCAATATTTATAAAAGTAGCATGATTACACTCACTACCTCAATTCTCTTACTGTCCGATATTTTGGTGATTAAGGTGCAAAAATCAAAAACTAGGCTGAACATTCATTACAGCATTTTTTTCATGCACTTATCATTTATACTATTATTGTTTCAATTGTCTGACTCATACATGCCCTCCTTGTCATTTTTAAGGCGTACTTGTTGGAATTTTGATTAAGCCTCTCTCATACAGAAGAAGAGATTCTGGGTTAGTTCGGTTTGTTGTGGCCTTGACTGCAGGCAATACTCCAATCAAGGTGTCACTAGACTACCCAGGGCAGAGGTGCATACTATATACTAAGTTCCTTATAAAATGGCCCAAGGGTGCTTCTTAGATCTAGGACTGGCTCTGCAAGAAGATTTGTGTCTCTACAGACCCGCTGCTAGTGACTGATAAAGAGAATTGCTTAATAGCCTTAATAGATTAAATCTAATGTAGGTCAGAATACTTCCCCTTTTAGTTTACCAGTAAGTGTAAGTGTAAGCAAACATAACTAAAGGGAAGTGGAATTTCACATTCCCTACCACCAAATAACAAAAACCAACACAGTAATTATTAAAAACTGCATTGTCAAAATGTTGATGAACATTTGTTTAGCATTGTAATTCATGAGAGCACAGGGTCTTTATAGTCACGCTCATGATAGCACTGTTTAACTTTTGTATGAGATGAATTTTAGGGAACAGTAACTAGATAGTAAATGACCATATTGTCTTTAATCTCACTGCTTTGACAAAGTACCGCAATGCATGTGGGTCCTCCACTAATCTTAACATAGGAGATTAACATGCTCACTGCAAATCTAATGCTTAAAGGGACAGTTTAGTCCCCTTGAGGCACCATAACAACTTAATCTAGATAAAGCTGTTATGGTTTCAGGAGCCCCCTGAAGGCACTCTTACTTTCAGGGGTTAAACCATTCTCAAACAGTTTAATTTTAAAGTTGCCTCCAGCGACGATCGCAGCTCCCACCACCGCGGCTTCTGAATTGTCAGCATAAACTGTCTTGCAAAAGGTACATTTCTTTGCAAGCCAATTTTGTGAATGAGGAGTCCCTGATTGGCTAAGAGCCTCAGCCCAGTGGCACACTAAACTTCCTGAATGGGAAAATTCAGAAACTAGAAGCCTTGACAGGGGGAGCAGTGATCGTTTCTGCAACTTCGGGGTTAAACTGAACACTTTAACCCCTGAAAGTAAGAGTGCCTCCAGGGGCCTCCTGGCACCATCACAAATTAATTTAAATGAAGTTGTTTTAGTGCCTGCAGTGTTCATTTAAATTGCTTCCAGAAGTTACCCTCTAATTTATGCCTTCCTGAGGTCACATCTAACGGGGCACCTGTAAATGGGGGGGAGAGGGGTGCTCAATCCAAGGAATCTGGTCAAGACTACAAATATTGTTGCTGCTGTACATGTCAATATTTGTAAACCATATATGAGAAAATAAGGGTTTGGCTGCACTCACCTACACATGCTAAACCAACACAGTTGGTAGGCATAAAATTGGGAGGCATAAAATTAAATAAGGAAGTGGTCAGGCTTGTGGTGCTAGATAATGATGTTCTTACACTGGGCTTGCTGGGGACGATTCTCCAATGTGTCTGGATGCGGGACAACAGGAAACAAAATCAGGACGGGAGAATAGAGGTTGTGAAGAAATCCCTCTTTGTGTTCGGTATATCTCCCCTTTTTCATTCGGTAGATGTACCTACCAAACAGAGACCACCCCCCTGGCTTGTTAACTTCAAAGCAGGCCTCAATTGAACCCTCTACCTGTGCGGCCGCTGTTCGTATTGCCGAACGCCACGTGGCTCAGAAAACGGTGGCCATCTTTATCTGTGAAAAAATGAAGACCCAGAGGGTCAAAATAGGAAGCCGATCAAATAAACTCTATATACATAAAACTTTTATGTATATAGAGTTTATTTGAGGGGCTTCCTATTTTGACCCTCTGGGTCTTCATTTTTTCTTTTTCTACACAAATATATGTGAGGGTTACCCCCTGTTTTGGTTGCCCCTGACACACATTTTACTGGTTCCCCTCGGGGTTTCCAGTTTTCTTCATTTTCCATCTTTATCTGTGCGAACAAAGGCACTGGGACTTGGTCGTCGAGTGTCTGGAACTAAAATCGGACACTCGACTTCCCGAACACCGGTCCCAACATATGAACGCTGGATCTTTATTTCCCGAACAGCTGGAAGAGCGCTGTTTTGTACTTTTGTTCATTCGTATGAGGGGAACAATCGCTGCTAAGAGCCAGGGGGAACCGTTCGTGGAATTAGTCGGTTTTTGCAACTTTACGAACTAGACCGGCAAAACCCTCCAAACTCGTGGAACTGTTTTGGGCAGCAACCTCACGGTTAGCCGGTCACGAAAGACTTCCATACTTTTTGAGAACCCCTGAACCGATCTGGGTGAAATTTGAATATGTTGTGAGGATACAATATGTATAAAGGGGTGTTCTAAATATTGGGTAAAACTGTATTTTTTCTGCCTGGAGATAATTCAGTTATTACTTTATCAGACTTGATTATCTCCAGGACTAGGGGAGGGAATTGTATGTTTGTGCTGGCAGTGTTTTATGTTTTCTTTGTTAATGATTGGATGTACCATGTCCCTCCCTGTGGGATGTCCCCTTGCACGGGGACTTGCATAAAAGCCAGTGTGGCATAATTAAAGCTCAGTTCTGTTGCACCCTTCTTCTAGACTCCGGCTGATGTTTGGGTATTCGTATGCTTTACTGAGGGAATACTAATTGCATTCGTATGGGAATCGTTTATTTTATCTGCCGAACGGAGAGTTATAGTCACTGATGCTCTGGCCGTTCGGAAGTAAACTACTGAATGAGTATTGGATATACTAGGTTTCCTTACAGAGGTCTCAAAATCCAGGTTGTCTCACCAAAATCAGGATATTTGGGGATATGCATTAAGAGAATAGTGCACAGACAAAAAATACAATTTTAAATCTTACAAGGCAAGTTAAAATCACGTCTTAAAGGAACACTATATTGTTAGGAATACAAATCTGAATTCCTAACGCTATAATGTCTCTGTCCTTACTCTTATTTAGGTGTGTTCCCCTTCAAACAAAAAAATATAAAAAAGGATTGGGTTCAAAGTTCTCATGCTTACTTACAAAACCCTACATCATCGTGCCCCTGCTTATTTCTGACTTATTTTCTTTTTAGTAGACTTGTACAATTTTTTTTTTCTTGAAATGTTTCATAGTTACAGATAATATGCAGCAAACAGAGTATATTACATTCAAATCGAACAATAATGAGTAGACTTTGTATCAATGAAGACACTGTGCCGTAAATTAGAAGTGACAAATAAGGGTTAATACCGCACACATTCTGCGAAAGAGCCTTTTAGCAGTAAATTCAGGAAAACACTGTCTGTAGTGCCTGCTCCCTAAACATATGTAAAAAATCTGACACACAGAATTCTCATTATTTTACAATTTGGTTGAAGAGCTCTATTTTATATACAGTGAGGGAAAGACGTATTTGATCTCCTGCTGATTTTGAACGTTTGTCCATTGACAAAGAAATCATCAGTCTATAATTTTAATGGTAGGTGTATTTTAACAGTGAGTAACAAAAAAAAAAATCCAGAAAAACTATAAATTGCTATAAATTGATTTGCATGTCAATGAGTGAAATAAGTATTTGACCCCTTCGACTTGGTGGCAAAACCAAGTTGGCAATCACAGAGGTCAGACGTTTCTTGTAGTTGGTCACCAGGTTTGCACACATCTCAGGAGGGATTTTTTCCCACTCGTCTTTGCAGATCCTCTCCAAGTCTTTAAGGTTTCGAGGCTGATGTTTGGCAACTCGAAGCTTCAGCTCCCTCCACAGATTTTCTATGGGATTAAGGTCTGGAGACTGAACCTTAATGGTCTCCAGAACCTTAATGTGCTTCTTCTTGAGCCACTCCTTTGTTGCCTTGGTTGTGTGTTTTGGTTCATTGTCATGCTGGAACACCCACCCGCGACCCATTATCAATGCCCTGTCTGAGGGAAGGAGGTTAATTATATAATTGTAATTATAACTATTTACCAACTTTAGATTTCCCTTATCAATTCTCTGCATCTCCCAGTTTAGTAAATAACCCCACGTTGATTCCCTCATATATACTTATTGATAACGTATTATTAAAAAGCATATAATTAAAAAACACACACCTTTAAATAGGTGATTATTGATAAACATGCACGTAGTATATTCAATATTTGTGGAATAAAGACTGAATGTATTAAAAAAGGTTTGAGATGTACCAATAAGAGTAAATGGGTTGTGGTGTGCCGAAACCGACGAAATGATAGGTATGAAAATGAGGGCAAAAATATTAATACCACTTAATCTAAAAAAAAAAAAATTCCCCCCACCCCTACCCCAGCTCCAAATTAGACCTGACTTGTCCTTGACTGATTCAGCAACTGTTACATATGGGCAAAATTCCCACAGGTTGCTAGGAATATAAGCATCTTCAATGTAATTAATTGGTAAAATTGTGCAAAATTATACCTTAACCCAGTGGGGAGTGCTGAAAACATGAAACTATGCTGGTTGTCAGATAATTTAATGGATGTAACTATTGCTCATGAGTAGCTGCTGTAAGTAAAATACTGACTCTTCCCAACGGCTCGCGTATTGGTTCATCATCCAAAACTGTACCTGAAACAAATTGTAAGAATTGACAAGCTGAAAAACCTGAATGCGGAAACAAAGAAAACCTAAATTGGCTAAATTGATATACAGTAAAAGTAGACAGAGTTTCAATAAACTAACACCACAACGGAAAGTGACACAAGAGAACTTTCTTCTAAATCATTAGTTATTGCTGGTAACGTAGGTAAAGTAAAACGAGCCTAAAACTACTAAAAATACTTTAATGATACCTGTTACCAAAGAATACAGAAGAAAATGAAACGATCCAGTAGTTTACTGTTTAAATATTTTTTTATTATATTTCCATATAAAAAAACACAACAATCAAAAGTGTCCATGTTACAGTAATAAATCTTAGTTTGGTAGACATTTTCTTTTTGCATTATACATTACATTCATGTTTACATAACATGAATAACTACCTATACATACAATAATGGCAATGTACAAATGATTACTTGCCACTTTTTTAAATAAGAGTTGGCTATATGACTACGGTTCCTCAAAGTTCCTATAACAAGGAGGGACTGTAATAGTTATTCTTGTTATGCTTCTCATTGTCATAGAGGCTACACAGCATCATACACACATAAAATACAAAATAGACAACAGAACATGGATATAATGTGCCTTAGATACCATCTATCGAGGGGGGAGGAGGTACCCTCTAGTACGCTGTGGGGACAAAGAGAGAAGAATATCGTTTAGTAATTAAGATTGATCAAGAGCGAAACCAGACGCGACTATAAGTTTACCTTTCGTGCCCAGTTGGATGGCTCAAGATCGATCAAACCTGTTATAATATTCAAACCATCTGGACCAAATGTTATTGTATTCAAAATATTATTGTTATTAAAAAAAAAAGATCCAGTAATTTAATGGCTGGTATGAAGCATACATAGCGAGACGTCACATACTAACCAGGGACTTCCGAAATTCTGGACTTCGGCAACTTGTTTTGGTTCGGCACTTCCGAAGTTCGGGACTTCAGCAGTTCCCTACCCCTAACCCAACCCCTAAACCTACCCTACCCCAACCCTAACCTAAACCCAACCCTAACCCTACTCCAACCCTAACCCATCCTTAACCCTACCCCAACCCTACCCCTGGCACTAAACCTAACCCTACTCCAACCCTAACCCTACCCCAACCTTAACCCTACCCTAACCCTACCCCAATCCTAGCCCTACCCCAGCCCCTACCCAATCCTAACCCTACCCCAACCTTAATCCTTCCTCTAACCCTACCCCTAAACCTAACCGTAACCCTAACCCTAGTAGGGATAGGTTTACGGGTAGGGTTAGGGTTAGATTCCTGTCATCATTCCCTTAATTTTCCCTCCCTCTCCTGTTTTGACACTTTTCAGAAATCCGAAGCACTTCGGCACTTCCGAAATTTGGCACTTCGGCAATTCGGTTCGGCACTTCCGAAATTTGGCACTTCTGAAATTCGTCACTTTGGCAATTTGGTTAGGTTCGACACTTCCGAAATTCGTCACTTCGTCAATTCAACACTTCAGACATCTGGAAGCAAACGAATTGCACATGTCTACTTACAAACATGAATTGCCACCAATGCCAAGCTCGGAAGCCTTCAAACAGGAAGTTATTTGCAGTAACCTACCAAACACATTCCAATAGTCGACAGAACGTCAGGAGGGGGGTAGATATAGGCCCCTCCAACAACTTAAGGCATACTGCGTTTACATATATAAAAAATACAAAAATCCAGGTGTAATATTCTTTAAACAGTAGTCTGTACAAATGAACATAAAGAGAAAAAAGAAATCAGACATTAAAACATTTTTTCCAGTGGATTTATTGCACAGTTTTGCCATACTAACAAGCTATTAATTGGTCTTACTGTAGTTTTGAATTTCTTTATTTAATTTGTGATATGTGACATGAATCTTAAGAACAATAAGTGTGACAGTGAGTTTGAAAAGTGTTTGCAGAAATAACTTGAAACTGCTTGCCATTAAAAATTAGTACAATCTATTATTAGAATAAGAAGTTTGTCCATATAAACATGTTAACTTAAGACAATCCCCTGATTAACCCCTTCACTGCTGATCTGTATTGATAAAAAAAAAAAGACATTATATTTCTATGAAACATGTGATGCATACCCAGGACATAGACATAGGACACAATGAGAAGAAGAACCAAAAACCACGTTTAGTGTAACAAGCAATATGAATAGTTATGGTCAAAGTTGCTGCTCGTGATTTTACGTAAGGAGCATGCTGTGAATGAATGCATATTCCTAAACCAGCAGAAAGCATACATAATGACAGTGTTTATTCATGATGATCATGTACAGTATAGTACCTAGCAAAAACTAGGCATCATTTAGTAATTTACAATCCCTCTATGTGAGACAGAGAGATTTACCAAGAAATGTGTTATGTGTATGTAACACATATTACACCATAAAGGAATACTGGGGGTGTGAATGAAAAGCTTGCATTACATTCCTACAAACCAACAAAGACAATGGTATTCAGCAACTATCTTTTAAATAGTTATATGTCGTTCGTATGCCACAGGTACTAATGGTTAAGACTGTTATGGCTTGCCTTTGGGGTGACAAATAGATGTATCTATATACATATAAAACGAGGTTCGTTATTCAATAATTGTTTGTGGTAATAAGCTAGATGATGTTGTGTTGTTGCATGTGAAGTGTATGTAGCCCATGGAGCAGTGCATCTAAGGGGAATGGGCCTTGACATTGCTAGAAGACAGGCGTAGGAGGGGTGTAATGTATGGGGCTGGCTAGAATAGCTGGAGGTAGGGTTTTGGGTTAGAGGAGTATATATAGTGGCCATTTTAGATCAGTGGCCATCTTAATTAATCCTCACTTACCTGTTTTGTGCAGGCTGTGTGGTGTCTCTGTCTTGTGTCTTGCAGGTGCTGCAGTTTGAGGAATGGAGGACTGGCTGGCTGGTGTCCGTGCTGCTGTACAGCAGAAGGGTGTTTCCTGGCTCCAGGAGTGTTTGGGTGAGGCCCTGGTCCCACCTGGGCCTTCTTCGTCTGGGCCCATGGCGACGGGTACTGTGCCCCCAGGTTGCCCCACGAGGAGAACCAGACAGCTGTAATGATTGAGCCCCAGCGCTGGCTCCACCGGGAGAAAGAGGGTGAGCCGTAAACAGGTATTGGCAAGAGGTGGTGAACGTTTGGGCCGTGAACAGGTGAACACGGAGGTTGGCGTAAGTTCGTAGCCACGAATAGGCAAGTACAGGGGCTGTCGAACATTCGGGTCACGAAGTTGGTTCGGGCCCCAAACAGAATGGTAGGAAAACTGACAAATGTTTGGACCACGAGCTGGAGGACAGTTCAACCAGCGAACAGGAGTCCAGGAGACCAAATTGGGCTGCGTTCGTGGGGAGGAGCAGGAACCACCATGAAGGGCTGGCAGGAAAAGGGCAAGGACAGCCTCTTCAGCAGGCGATGGAGGAGCAGGGAGTGCTGGCGGTAGTGACGGAGAGTTGGTTCTGGCAGGTGACACTTGAAGGGTCGCAAGTCACGGGGTGGCAGGCAGGTGGTGGGAAGGCGAGCGCCAGGCACCCAGGCAACGACGGGGTCCCCTATGGCCAGTGCACACCGACTGGCTTTTCCTAGCAGGTCAAGGGAGCGGAGTTTGTCCACAGGGTCGCTTCACAGGTCGGCGTCCAGATCGCCTAGCGTGGATAGAGGCAGCCCAAGGAGAAAGCCCAGGAAGGGGTACCCAAGTTGGGCAATGGGTAGGCGGGCTTCCACACCCCTTACATCCCCATCACAGGTGGGCACAGAGCGCCGCATTTAGGAATATCACGTTAGGCCCCCCGGGGGTGCTGGGCAGCAAGGGTCCCACTATAGATCCCAGAGTGACCATAGTTATCAAGCAGGCCACTACGGCAGGGGGTCCCCAAGTGTGGCTAACCGGGAACGTACTCCCCTGTTAGGACTACTGGCCTCAGGCGCACCAGATCAGGATCATCTAGCGGGAGTTCCCAAGATGACTATGAGGAACAGCTTGTGGGCCCCTGAGGATGGGAGGCCAGGCGCAGAGGGGATAAGTCCTTTCCCACGGGGCCAGGACTACCCAGAGTATTTTCTTGTTCTAGTTCACCAAGATGGTCGCCCATGGTCTGTAGTGAGACCTCGGGATGTGGATCTACGGCTGGAGGCGCCGTTGCGCCCAGGCTTGGAGAGCATCAGTGGTACGGCCTCATGGCCTTCAGCGGCAAGAGGTTCCAGTGATGAGTTGTCTGCTACTAAACCTTCTAGAGGGTCTCAAGTCGTTTCTGGACTCATGGAGTTGTGGTTTGGGGGGCAGCGTTAGCTTTGGGCAGGTTTGGGCACCTAAGCTGGAGAGTACGGGGGCGGTGGCAGTGGAGGTTCCAGAGACGACTAGCAGTTCTGTCGGGGATGTGGGGGTTCCGTGGGCTGCAGTTGATTTAGGAACGGAGAGGGCGGAACTGGTCGGGAACATCCTGGACGCAGCTAGGCAGAATGTTCACATCTCCTTCGCGGGGCAATTGGGGTGAAGTTATGGAAAAGGGAATTTCTGGAGGTCTTTTCTCTTCTTTTTGTGGACGAATACGTTATCGGAAAATACCCAAGATTTTTGGGAATTGGTTGAGGGCTTTCTGCATTTTGGCGAGTGTTGTGGGAGAGAAATCCCTTGGACAATGCTCGCAACTGTTCTGCTACTTGGATGGGATTTGGGAGGTGTACCGCCCTTTTTCAATGTGTTGTACTCGGGAAACATGGGAAAGCTGTGATCAAGTGCGCATGCGCACAACTGCAGCTCCCGAACAGAGGCTTCTCAGTGAGAAGCCTCTGATTGGATGGTTTGCAGAAAAAAAAGTATATTTTCTTTGGAGGTATATCTACTAAATTGTTAAAAGAAAGTGGAATGTTTCCTTTTGGAGTTTAGTGAATGAACTTGTGGAACTATCTCATGAGGGGGCAGCAGAATTCCTTGCACCGGTCCTGTATGTGAGGCCCAACCATTTAGTTTAAGTTCAGTTGCAATGGTTCTAATTGTTCTGTGTGGGTAACATGTTTTTCTTCGGCAGGTTGGATTGCGTGGGTGATGGCACACTCATATGTTTACTGGGCACAACGGAGAGCTGCAGTTCATTGTCAAGGCATACAGCTGGGCTTTCCGCACTCGATGGTGCAGATTGAGTGGTTTGGTTTTCGGGGTTTTAGTTGGCACGGGGTGTGCTTCGAGTTGTTCAAAACGATTGGTGAGGATAGAGTGCCTAACATTGTTTTGTTTCATGCCGGGGGGAATGATTTAGGTCTGGTGTCACAGAAGGCATTGTTGACTGGGATGAAACAAGAGGTAGACAGGTTGAGGCAGTTGGTCCCTGACGTAGTGGTCATTTGGTCGGGGTTGGTACCACGATTGCAGTGGCGCCACGCTAGGGCCCACCAGGCATCGGCGAAAATTAGGGGGAAAATGAGTAAAATCATGTCAACTTATGTTAGGTGTTTGGGGGGATGTTGTAAAGCATAGGGAGTTGGAAGCTCAGTTAGCGGGTTATTACAGGCAAGATGGGGTGCATCTGTCAGAGGTGGGTACAGATTTCTTATTGTTAGGGTTTCAGGAAGGTTTGCAAAGAGCGTTGTTTTTGGTCGGGGCGCTCAGGCAGCTCAAGGTGTTGAGCTCTGAGCTATGGCGGGGGATGGATAGAGAAGTTGGGGTGAATTGATTACAATGCTCACTGGGACATGAGTGCTGAATGACTTGGGGGGAGGATTTATACTGCGCGCTAATTAGAAATGATTTGGGGCTCATATTCTGCTAACTTGCAGGCACATTGACAGTTACCATGTGGATACATCGAATTCAAACTATATTGATGGTCTAATATGTGTTTAATATTTCTTTCTAATTCTTTTAGAATCTTAATTTCATATTCACTTTATATAAAATGCACCTCTTATTATTTATTTTTTATTTTTACATTTTCTTATTCAGGTGTCTGCAAGGTGTGTCATGTTTGATTCTTTCTGCACTGTGGCCCCCCCCAGTCTTTATAACAGTGGCACTCAAATTCTCCCCATGTCTGCGTGATGTTTCTGTTGGGTGTCACTGGATGCACAAAGAATCCTTTGCCCTTCGGATCCCCTTTGATGGTGAAGATCTTCGGGTCTAAGTGAAGATACGTCTTGGAGGAAGAATCTTTTCGTGCACAGCGTCCGTGTCCTGCACATCGACTTTGGCTGCACTGGTCAGCTGCACTGGTCACATTTTTTAAATATTTACCCAGAGTGTCATGTAGGTAGGCTTTCACTGCAAGGCAGGACTCCTAAAAGAGAAGCAGAGTTACATAACTACTATACCCTAGAAACATATTCAGTTGACCTAGATTTCTTTGTGGGAGATGGTTTTCTAACTGCCTAGATAGCCTTCTGACATGTTTACTAGAACTAAGAATATTCTTAGTATTAATATTTTATACCACTGATATTAGCAAACAATGGTATGTGTTGACCTGCTGTCCAAATTTCAAGACTCAAGCATTGTGTGGAACCTTGTGAATTCACTCATGGTGCCACCAGGAGGTAACATCCAGCACTCCACTAAGATGGCCTGGGGCCTTCTTGTGCTATACATATCTCCCCCAGCTGGACGGTGTTCTGGATCTAAGAAGCCGGGCTGCATTGATAGCCCCACGGCTCAACTCCACCAAGACTCCACTGGAAGGAAGTGATGTCAGATTACTTCCTCCCAGCACAAGAAGGAAGCCACATGGACGGGCAGAGCAATCCTTATACTGTTTGCAGCCCACGGCCCCACTGAACCACAGCCAGACAAAGAGGAGGGTGAAGAGAAGCTAAATATATATATATATATATATTTAATGGGTATCTGTGTGTTCATGCCAGTGTTTATTCATGTTTTCTGTGTATCTGTGAAAGAGTATCTGTGAAGGTGTATCTGCTTGTGCAACTGTGATAGGCCATTGGTTTTATAAGGAGTCACAAGCTTTCTGATTGCAGCCCTGAATGCAATAATAATATGTATTCTATACTTTCCAGTCATGTTGAGTATAATGTGAATATCTACAAAAAAGGGAGGGACAAAGGACAAAAACTTGCCACGTCTGCCACAATGATAGAAAATATTTAGATTTATAAAGTCTAACCAAAAATATTAACTAACCAGGAATATATGCATTAAAATGTTGTTTTCCGATACAGGTATATCTGTATCATCACATTAACAGTTTGATACATATATTCCATTATATAAAACATGCAGACAGTTACACATCCCGTTCCCATGGTCACCTTGCTCACACTGTAGTCTCTGTTTCCCCAGAGGATAACTCCAGCAGCGCCCAGTGCTGCACTCTGTCCTATTGTCTGAATTAGATCCTCCTGCGGGAAATAAAAAGCCTTAATGTGTCGGTTATGTCTTGGATGTTTGCTTTATAATTCATAGAATTCTCAATAAAACAGTCAATAAGAAAAATAGTGTGACCATTATCAATATACAGGGCCACACGATATATGCCATAGGTTACTGTAGTCACTTACCTAGTGCACTGTTTAAATGGGGCCTCTGTGGGAGACAAGTGGGTATAACTTAATTCTCATATTGCCACTTATATCCATGCCATGCCCATGTACCATACATTTCAGCCTGTATTGTGTCATAACTATATTTGTCGTCAATACAGCACTCTGAAAATTCTACAATCTGCAATGAATGTTTTTTGTACATATTCAGACTACAGGATGTAGTTATTATGTAGATACATTTTTTAATGAGTTTGTCATAAAATGTACATAAAGGGAAAACTGTAGATTATGACTTTTTGATTTGTTCAGTGTTACCTGGGTGAGGAAGTCCATGCTATACTTGTACACAATACGGGCATAAGGCAAGACAGGCAACTTCTGTCCAGGCACGATATTAGAGATCCTCAATCCCTCCTTCACCCTGTGCTTCACATATGAACCCACATTTGGTGACATCTTTAACTCCTTGTCCAGGTATATATCTGGGTATAGTGCCCGACTGGCCCTCCACAACCAGGCCAGATGGTTGTTTCTGCTTTTTTCCATATCCGCACACTCACCAGTGTAATTAGAGCTAGAGTTCCCATAGCCGTAATTGAAACACCTTGGATACCCATAGAACCCCCATAGTCCTTCTGGACTTATCTCCCGACCCAACTCGAGAGTGCGTCTCATAAATGTCTGAGCAGCATATTCAAATTCCAATCTGGCCAATTTCTTTAACTTGCTATATGGCCACTTTGGGTACTTTCGATACGCCAGCTCTATAGATCTCAGTTTGTACTGAATCATTTCATTCCAGTTACGAGTCCACAGAGGTCGCCAGTTTTCCCAATCCACTACTGCCACTCCTTTGAAACGTGTTGTAAATATTATAGCTGCCACATCTTGTCTGGCTTTGTGCAGGTGTTTCTCAATACTTGCATTTTGGGGAAGGCCCCCATTGATTGGATTCCCACTCTTGTCATAGTAAGGGTAGTGACCTAGCTGGGTACTGTAGAAGATGACCATCTTGTTTCCCAGGAATGAGTGGTTGTTGTTCAACACAATGTCAAATGTTTCCACATCTATTTCCACCCTAAACTTTTCTAAACACGGTTGAGTAGGTGCATTCCAAACTACAATGAAGGGCTTGTCTGAGAGAACTGGATCGGAGTCAGCAGGAAAGAAGAATGATGGTAAAGGAAGGAGGACACACAGGGTGATTTTGTAGAAGGTCTGGGATGGCATCTCCAATCCATGAATTTGTACAACACTGCATGCATGAAGTAGCTAGAAAAAAAATAGAAACACAGAAAGTATGAAAAACTCATGTGCAGTGACAAATTAAAAATACAGTGGCTATCAGATGTGCACCTGAAAGTAACATCAATATATAATACTCTATCTGGACCTGAAATAACAATGCATATACAAATTGATTTGCCATTTGGGTATGAAGGGAGTTAGACCACTTCAATTTATGAACATGTCTATGCTTTAGTTTAGTTGATTAGTTAATACATTGCTAAACACAAATACACACACCAGTCAAGCCATAAGACTTGCTTTTCCCACATAAATCTCACTTTAACAGATCTCTCAGTATTGCAAGAGATTCTGGGTAGGCGTATGCAAATGAGCTCAACAAAGAACCACATTTTTGCCTCATAATTGAAAATTATGCTAGCTTTAGTGTACTAATAATCTTAATTTTAATAAGGACAGGAGGCGAGTATTTTGCATTAACTCTCTTTACTAAACTCCATAGCAGTAAAGAAAACGTAAAGAATAACAGTAAATCAATGAGCAGCATAGTATATATAAGGGTCATGCTGCCTAAACACTTCCTCTTTCTTTAAGCGACATCCAAAGTCCTGACTGAACACGAAATCAACAAAACCAAACTAAACCAGTAGGAGCATCCTCCGGGGAGCTCTGAACTTGAGGAGACTCCCGATCATCGAAACGAAGAGCATGAGAGACAAACGAAGTCATCAACCAAACAGACGGAGTCGTGGGTTATCCTGAAATGACATCCATTGGAGGTCCTGGAGAGGGTTACACTGAAAAGGAGAGTATAGAACAGGTTAGGGTACTGAACCGTAACTGGTCAAGCAGATGAGCCTTTATAAGCATGCGTAGTATATGGATACAATACGAAGCAGACCACAATAATGATATTATACACTAAACCATTCTCCTGAAAACGATTTAAACTCAGGTCCCTACAACCTGCACTGAAATGGGAACCAGAGTAGACCACCATATGTTAAAAAGGGGTAAAACAACGAATCTAACCTATGATAGCTAACATCCGTCACCTTGAGATCTACCCCCCACCCCCCCCCCGAGGTGCATCAGGGGAGGGAACACAAGGGAGGGAAAATACTTGCTTCCTGTCCTTATTAAAATTAAGATTATTAGTACACTAAAGATAGCCTAATCTTCAATTTTATAACATGACAGGAGGCTTCCTATTTTGCACTTTTAATGCTGAAGTAGAGATAACCCAGCAGAAGGAGGAGTGTGGAAATAGAAGGTACGAAAGATAGATTCCCTAGACCAATCCGCCGCCCGCAGAATATCCGGCAATGACGCTCCGCCAAGAAGACTGAGGAGACCGCCACCCCGCGTACGGAAAGGGCGCTGAATGAGGGGTCTATACCAGCGAGAGAAAGGATCCAGTGAATCCATCGAGCTAGCGTGGTGACTGAGACTGGGGCGTGGGGCCGAATGTAGGACACCAGGAGTTAGCCCCACGCTGAGTTCCGAAGACGGAAGGTAACCGTGACGTATCTGCGAAGAGCAGAAACCACACAGAGCTGCGGGTCGTCCAGGAAAAAGAGAAAAAACCGACGTCGAATCTGACTTGGTACGCCAGGAGATATGGAATGTGACCGCATCAGGGGGCGACATCAAAAGCGTCAACATCGAAAGCCATACATCAGACACCCGACGGAAAGACACCAGGCAAAGCAGTAGAGAGAACTTAGCTGACAATTGTCGGAGGGACAAATGTTCGTTAGGGTGACAATCCCGGATGAAGTGGAGGACCAGCCCGACGTCCCAGAAATGGGCGTACTTGGGGCCCGGAGGGCGGCGTAGCCATATACCGCGGAGAAGTCGGCAAACTAGAGGATCCTTGCCAACCGGGAGGTCCCCGACGGGAGTGTGAGCCGCAGAAATTGCAGAACGAACAACATTTATGGAGCGGTAAGATCGGCCCGTCGAAAACAAGAACGATAGAAAATTAAGAATCAAGGGTATAGGTGCTGTAAGTGGATCGGAGTCCCGTTCCACGCACCAAGTAGACCAGGAGGCCCAAGCTGAAAGGTAGCAGCGTCTAGTTCCGGTGGCCCATGAATCCCATAAGAGGTCTCTTGCAGCCTGCGATAGTCCACTGACCTACCAGGAACCCCTGAAAGAGTCCAAGCCACAAGAGGCAGAGGCGGGCTACAAAATTAAGAAAAGAAATGGAACATATCAGCTATGAAGAAAGGTTAACAAATTTAAACCTGTTTAGTTTAGAAAAACGTTGCCTGAGAGGGGATATGATAACATTATACAAATATATTCGGGGCCAATACAAACCATTGTGTGGAAATCTATTCACAAACCGGACTTTACATAGGACACGAGGCCATGCGTTTAGACTGGAAGAAAGAAGATTTCGTCTAAGGCAAAGGAAAGGTTTTTTTACTGTAAGAACAATCAGGATGTGGAATTCTCTGCCTGAAGAAGTGGTTTTATCAGAGTCCATACAGATGTTCAAACGGCTACTAGATGCATACTTGCAAGAACAGAATATTCAAGGATATAATCTTTCAATGTAGGGTAATAACTGCTTGATCCAAGGATAAATCTGACTGCAATTCTGGGGTCAAGAAGGAATTTTTTTCCTAGCTTGTTGCAAAATTGTGCTTCAAACTGGGTTTTTTGCCTTCTTTTGGATCAACAGCAAAAAACAAATGTGAGGAAGACTGAACTTGATGGACGCAAGTCTCTTTTCAGCTATGTAACTATGTAACTATGATCTTCCAGTAGAAATGGATGAAGATTCCCTTTGGGATCCGTGAGGAGGACGGTAGGAGTAGAGGGTCCTTGCATGAGGAGGCCAGAAGGTCCGGGAACCACGGTTGGCTCTGCCATAATGGCATTATGAGAGTCAGTGTCACTTGCTGCGTCCGGAGCTGGTGAAGAGTTCTCGCAATCATAGCGAATGGGGGAGAAGCATAGGCCCCGCTGGTCGGCCAACGTTGGAGAAATGCGTCCGTCGCTTTGCTCTCCGGGTCCGGGAGCCAGCTGAAGAATTCCGGGGTCTGGTGGTTGTTGCGGGAGGCAAACAGATCCAGATGAAAAGAACCCCTCCGGGCTGCGATGGCCCGGAATACTCTCCTGTCCAGCTTCCAGACACTGACGTCCCTCCAATGATGAGAGAACCAGTCCGCCGTTCGGTTGATCTCTCCGGGGCGGTATTCGGCCTGGAGTGCAATGTTGCGGGGAAGACAGAAGTCGAAGATGTCCTTCGTGATGTCCGATAGAAGGCGGGAGCATGCACCCCCCAGGCGATTGATATATCGGACTGCGGAGACATTGTCCATGTGAAGGAGGATGCAACAGTTGGATTTCTCCCGAGCCAGGCTGCGGATCGCGAAGGAACCCGCTAGGAGTTCTAGCCAATTTATGTGCATGGAGAGCTCCTGTGTCGTCCATGTTCCCCCCGTGGAAGTTGTTCCGCTGGTAGCGCCCCAGCCCCACAAGCTGGTGTTGGACTCCAGTATAAAATCCGGAGTGTCTCCGAATATGGCCCTGCCATTCCAGGCCTGCATGCTGTCCAGCCACCATGACAGTTCTTCGCGAACTTCCGCCGTCACTGGGATGGGTTGATCGTATGTGGGCCTGCGGCGCAGGAATCTTGCCTTGAGCCGTTGCATGGCCCTGTAGTGGAGGGGGCCCGGAAATATGTCCTGTATGGAGGTAGAGAGGAGTCCCACGATTCTGGCTAAGTTGCGTAACGGGATGGTGTCGCAACGAAGGACTCTGCAGATTTCCTTCTGAATGGACGAGATCTTTGATGATGGTAGTCTCAGAGTGCATGATGTGGAGTCAATCTTGAACCCCAGGAATTGTATCGTCTGAGAGGGAGACATTTCTGATTTCTGGTAGTTCACCACGAAACCCAGGGATTCCAATAGCGCCACTGCGAGACAAGTGTGTTGACGTAGCCTGAACTCCTCGGAGCAGAAGAGTCCAGGTAAATGATGCACCGGATGCCCCTGGAGCGCTATCACTGGTTTCAGGAGTTTGGTTAAACACCATGGGGCCGAGCTGAGCCCGAAAGGGAGGCAGGTGAATTGCCAAGGACGGTCGTGCCAGAGGAATCGAAGGAGAGGTCGTCAGTCTGGGTGCACTGGGACAGAAAGGTATGCATCTTTTAGGTCTAGCCTGGTAAACCAATCGTTGTCTCGCAGGAGATCTCGCAAGAGGTGGATGCCTTCCATCCTGAAGTGGCAGTATACCACGTATGCGTTGAGGTCTCGCAGGTTGATGACAGGACGGAATTCTCCTGTCTTTTTGCGGACCAGAAAAATATTGCTGAAAAAACCTCCAAAGCCGTCGGCCGGCTGGATGGCTCCTTTGTCTCTAAGTTCGTGTAGTTCTGTGTCGACAAGATTGTGGTCGTGAGACGACACCAGGTCTATGATGTAGCCCTGCACCGTTTGCAGAATCCACGTGTCTGACGACAGGGCGGCCCAATTCTGTAAAGAAAGGGAAATACGGCCCGCAGTGCAAGTGCATGGAAAGAGAGGGGGAATAAGATTGCCTACTTGTAGCGAAGCGGTAGCGTCCGCATCCACGCGGTCCGTGGCCTCTGTCCGAGCCTTTGGAGTAGGAGGGCGGTTGTCTGTAATCCCTGGATGGGTAGAACGATGTTGGCTGGGTGCAGGGGCCTGAAGGCCAGAAATGGCTGGCGGCACGGCCCCGTTGCCGGCCAGCCCTTCCAAAAACCCCTCTCATGGGGTTTCCCCGGAAGACTCTACGCATAGATGACTGCGCCTTGTTGAGTGAGGTAAACACATCACGTGTTTGTTGAGTTCCTTGAGGAACTGTTCGCCAAACAGTTTCCCTTGTGCCTGGAGCCCTATTTCCTTTGTGCCAAGCTCTGCCAACTTACCGTTAATACGGTATAGTGCTGCTTTTCGTCTCTCAGAAGAGAGCTTAACATTATTGTTTCCAATGAAACAAAAGCATCGTTGTGCCCACTCACGTACGTCATGTGCCCATTCCCTGATGTTGTCGGCCGTAAAGGAGTCGGCCTTGGCATAGGCATCGTCTGCCAAGTACATGATGCGGGAAAGGGGGCCTACGGAATCCAGCAGATCCAGCAAACATAGCCTGTCCCATAGGGTCCAGAATGGTGTCTGAGTCAAGTGGGGGGTCTGCATCCGCAGGACCCTCGCTCCTCTCCGTCTGGGCCGCACCCAGCAGTGTCTCACGCATAAAAGCGGAGATAGACTTATCGTCCGAACCCCAAGCATCATAGTCCGAGTCGGATAGGTCTGCCTGCCACTCGTCCAGAACCGACATGTAGTGCTTGGTCTTCTTCAGAAGAGTGGTTCTGATGCGGGGCCGGGGTTCTGAATTTGGAGGATTTATTATGTTTGGCAGGCGCCTTACCCTTGGATGGCTTAGATGTAGCGCCCTCGCCTTTCCAGTGGCGTTTACGTGGGCGTGAATCCTCCCTGGTATGGTAGTCTGAGACATCGGAGTCAGACTTGTGGTGTGGGCGTCTGCAGGAAGGTTTGGGTAAATCAGGAGCCGCAGCTCGCACTTTGGAAAGTGCCTTCTCCACAGAAGCAGCGACAGCTGCATTAATCATAGCCTGGAAGTCCACAGGGGTATTCTGGGAGTCTTCCATAGTACAGGGTAGGCTTGTGATACATGCCACTGATAGGCACTGTAGTAATGGCACCCAGGTCTCAGGTATAGATAGTGAGGTGTAGGATCAGCTAACGTAGAGGTTATGGTAGATAATAAATCCGTCCAATAAAACCCCAGCAGGGTATAGTTGGTGACCTTAATAAAACTGCGGCTCACCCAGTTAGAGAGAACTGCAAAAGCTAGTCTCCCAATAAGCAGCACAGTACTTAAACATATAATGGGGCTCACCCCGGTTGCACAGGGATTGGAACCCTTAAGTGCAGGTCACAAGTATATACAGGCAGCAGCACTGACCTGACTGACCCAGCCAAATGAATACAGGGAACTTCTGATACTGTAGCAGGCACAGAGGCACAGGAGCACCAAGGTAGGGCAGTAGAAATGAAGCTCAGCTCCTTCACAGGGAGAGCAGGGTATACAGGGAGGGTGAGAAATCCGTTCGCGTTACACACGCGTCCGCAAAAGCCAGGGACTAAATTATAACCCGGTCGCTGTAAAAAGGCTGGCGCGACCGGTGCCGCGAATGATCGCAGCCGAGAATAAGCACGTACAGAAGGTAATCCCCAGATCCCAGGGCAGTGGGGCAAACTCAGGGAAAGCCACTGAGGTAGAAACCCGGGTGCCAGGGCCAAAATAAGTGGCAGGGAGAGGGAGGAAAACCCCTATGAAGCCTAGCCAAATAAACACACTGCTCATAAGAGCAGTAACAGTAGATAACAATGTAAATAACAATGTAAATATACTTAATAAAAGGTAAAATAACAGAGAAAAATACAATAAGGGTATGAGGCTCTGGGGGAGCCAAAAGTCTGACCTGTCTGCGATGGAGCAGTAAAGAAAGAGGAAGTGTTTAGGCAGCATGACCCTTATATATACTATGCTGCTCATTAATTTACTGTTATTCTTTATGTTTTCTTTACTGCTATGGAGTTTAGTAAAGAGAGTTAATGCAAAATAGGAAGCCTCCTGTCATGTTATAAAATTCCACTTTAAACATGGATTCCTTGGTGTATGTGTCTGCTGTATACAACAGCTTTGAAACACAACTTAGGAAAAGATACAAAGCCAGTGAACCACTCATGGACAGCCGTTTCGTTGTTAATGCAACTCATCAGCGTGAGGTTGGTTACTGGCTTGCTATGGAGGCTTGGCGTTACTTGTAAAATACATACCAACAGAGTTGTGGTGGGGAAAAAAGTGTGGATGAAAACCCCTTCCACCTGAAGTAATAGTTAATACATTGTTAAACACAAATACACACACCAGTCAAGCCATAAGACTTGCTTTATAATGCAAAAATGTGGTTCTTTGTTGAACTCATTTGCAAAACTTGGGTTTGGCCAGGAATGGTCTGTTGTCCTCTGACCGCATCAATTAATGGGCCTTACAGTCATACATATATCAGACATCTCCTAAACATTTATTGTGGCTGAGGGAGCTATATATTTTTAAATATAATGTAATTTAACTACATATGGATAACTTAGATGAAGAGAATTGATATCACCAGAGTCTGGAATAAAAAAATAAAAAAACTGAAGGAAAAACAATTCTGCAATATTTTACATTGCATATGCATCAATAAGTAAAATGCTGCAGACACATTTACAGGTTTGCCCAAATTGATGTGCTAGCCATGCGTCCCATGTTTCAAATAAATGTTACATACACTTAATTATGTATTTCTCAAAAATAATTGTTATTATTATTATTACTGTTATTTATAAAGCGCCAACAGATTCCGCAGCGCTGTACAATTAATGGAGAAACATACAATATACACAGACAAATACAAGAGGTAGAGAGAGCCCTGCCCGTAAGCTGATATCTAGCCATTGAAGCTCTTTTAAATGGCCCGTGAGCTTACAATCTAAAGAATACCAGGGGGATTTGAGACAAGAGGTAGCAGGGGGAGTTTGGATGTGATGGCTGGAAGAGTTAACAGAGAAGCAGCTATTGGTAAGATACAAAGGGAATGAAGAGGTAATGGAGTGAGAATCTCAAACAGCTGGAGAGGCATGCTATATATTAAGGGGAGCCTGGGTGGGAAGTGGGGAGAAAAATGCAGTCTTTCACTGAGTTCAGTGTGATGTGAGGCCTGAATAACTGAAGAGAATGAGATGAAACAGTCATATGAAGGTATTTACAACTGGGGAGGAGAAAGGGAAAGGGAGAGGGGGGGAGGGGATGGGGGTTAGAGTAGCCATGTGTTTTATACTATTGAAAAGTTTAGTAACCAAGTTCTATCACCCAAAATATTAATAACTGTCTACATGAAATATTGGTCAGAAACATGAAATGACTATAGTACACACTGCATGCACAGAAAGTTACAGTGAAAAAATGGGATACAGATGTATAAATGATAACAAATCTATAATAACACATGAGAATATGTTAGCAATCCAGGAATATATGAGGTGGAGTATATTCCAAGCTTCAGTCAGTACCTGAGGGTGATAGGTGTTTCACTGAAGGATGTTAAATGCAGTATATGGTATACAACAAGCCTTAATTTGGAGTATGTTCTTTATTCCCCCTACAGCTCTGGATTGCTTCCAAAGTTTCCATTTAATGCATAGAAGAAGGGTCACATCGACTTTCAAGTCAGATTGTAACGTCCCAGTTATGCCGCACACTCATACCAACTTCTAAAACTACAAAATATGGCCATAAATATCCCTATCGCTATTGGGAAGTTAAATCTAGCAATAGACCTAGCGCAGACATGTATAAGTCCTGCTGATGCTACGTGATTGCCATTGCAGTTTAACACAAAAAAAAATCTACAATGGGTTTCTTGGGGCAACGTGAAATGGGGCCCCTAAAATGTTCACAACTCCTTGGGTGCTTCTCTATAATGAAATGTCTAAAAATAAGAAATGTACAACAAAAGCAGAGTTCACAGGGCTTTGCAGACATCAATGTCAACACAAACATGTTCCTGACAACCAACTGATTATTTAGGACATGCATACTGTAATGCCTTTCAACTTTAATGAGCTGTGATCCATCTATTGAAAAAACTAATGAGCTGTGTTCCCCCAACTGCTCGCTAACAATGGACACGCACTTTAACAAGTTCTGTCTGCTCTACCATTCATGTGTGATAAAAAGTTCTATCCTTTTACATTCAAAAATGCACGACATTAAAAGTAACAGAAACATTTTTATTTCCTTCCTTCCCTTCCCCACCCTCAGTAGTGATGCCCACCTTTACATATTTATTCCTAACCCCCAAAAGACAGTAAACCCCACTGACTCACTTCAGTTCTTGTCCCAGGCAGGTGCAGCAATCTGTTCTACCAGAATCTGCAGCATGTTCTGCAGACAGAATCTCACTACTTATGATTGCCTGGAGTAAAGAAAACTTGCGTCACACATTGCTCCTTCCCCAATGTCTTTTGATGCTAGAGGGGAATATAAGACATAAGTATGAATATAATAAATCAGAGCATATTGGATCCTGTTTCACAAGTTGCATTTGTGTTAGGGAAATTGATGCAAGTTAATCAGAAAGAGCACCCCCTTTTCCACCATGGGATTCTGTAAGCTATTCATTCAATATCTCCTATAGCAGTGTTCATGGTGGGCACTTGGTGGTTAGGGTTCCCCATGATAATGAGGGATCTCGGGGATGTATATCCAGGCCAAGACAACATGTTTCCATACAACACCCTTTTAATATGAACCACCCAGGTAGTGCAAGCTATATAAACTCCATGTATGACTTTAATGCATTGTCCTCTTGTCATTTCTTGTTTACCCAATAGCACTTTCCAGTTTCTCAGTAGCTCTTTCGCCTTTGACCTGGCTTGTCTTCATTACTCTAACATCTGGCTCACCTTCACCTGGCTTTGCTTATCATAAGTGTGGCTTCTGTGATCCCTGACTTTGGCTCATTCTATAAAGACTTTTTTTTCCTTTCTGACTAATCATAGGCAAAACTCTAAAGACCAGTAATACTCATCTATCTTGTTTTTCTACTATATTAGGATAGTGGTTAGTTTAAGTACTCCCTGAGGCATATCTACAGAAAATAGTGCCTATGGCAAGCACTGGATATTGTTTAATTTTAGAGTATTTTATTTGGAGCATGTGCCCAGCTCGTGTCAGTGTTTTTGTGTATGGCTCAGTGTTAGTGTGTGGCAGTGTGTTTGTGTATGGGTCAGTGTATGTGTGTCACTATGTTTGTGAATAGGTCCATGTTTTTGTCAGTGTGTTTGTGTATGGGTCAGTGTATGTGTGTCACTATGTTTGTGAATAGGTCCATGTTTTTGTCCGTGTGTTTGTGTATGGGTCAGTGTGCAGTGTGTATCAGTGTGCTACAACCACATAACCACAACCACATACAGACAGCGCATATACGTCACATGCAGCCAGCACACACACATCACATACAGCCAGGACACACCACACATGACATGCAGCTAGCACACACCACACACCTGACATACAGCCAGGACACACCACACATGACATGCAGCTAGCACACACCACACACCTGATATCCAGCCAGGACACACCACACATGACATGCAGCTAGCACACACCACACACCTGACATACAGCCAGCATACACCACACTTGCACCAAGCAGTCAGTACTCTCTGCACGCACATCACACATAGCCAGGCTAGCACACATTGCACACTCACATGACATACAGCCTACATTCACCACACATACATGACACACAGCAAACACACACTGCACACACTATGAAAAAGAGGCAAACTATGGGTGGGCAAGGCTTAAAACACTCAGGGTAATTTGCAGGACTCAGAATCTTTTTCTAAATAAATGCAATAGGCAAACCATAGGCAAAATTAACCACGTTTTTACTATAGCAGAATTAGAGATTTTTTCCTAGCTATTTTTGCCTTATTTGCTATTTTCAGATTTATTTTGTGAAAATTCAGAGTTCAGCATATAGCCTGTCAATGTCCAGGGCTTTTGGCAGTGACCCCGCTCTATTGAATTAAAATTATTTTTTGTCAGGACAAGTAGATTGGGCTAACACTTTTTAAACAAATTCCACAACCCTGTAAAATGTAAAATAATGAAATACGCTAAACCACTTGATAGAAAGGCAAGTTAATATCACTTGTGCTCAGAGTGCCTCCACCCAGCCAGATGTGCCTACATCCCTCCATATATTCTCAGGTATACTGCTAAACCCTCTCTTTGTTCACCCTGACCTACATAAATTAAATATGCTGAAATACTTGGGATGCTGTCGCAGTGGGGTCTTCACACAGATCTCACTCTAGTGTGAGCCTCTCCCTCTGTACTGTGTCTGACACAAATTCAAGTGTGACTATATTCACTCGGTTTGGAGAGCCTCCACCCAGTTACATTAAAGTAACACTATAGTGTCATCAACACAGGTATTCCTGACATTATAGTGTTAAACCTACTATTTAGGTGACCACCCTCTCCCTCCTCCCCCTGTCAGAGCAGTAAAAAGGTGTTTAAACTCACCTTTTTTCCCCCACACCTCGCGGATCTCACAGTGGCTGGCTGCACCATCAAACTTGATGATCTCAGTCAATCCAATGTGGGGAGCCAACTCCATGCAGAGCGTGTGCAGCACTGACCTGGGAAGCACCTCTAGTGGCCGTCTGAGTTATTGCCACTAAAGGTGCTACTAGGAAGCAATGTAAACATTGCCTTTTCTCTGAAAAAGCAGTGTTTTCATTGCTCAACCTGCAGGGAATGACTAAAGACGCCAGAACAACTACATTAAGCTGTAGCTCTTCTGGTGACTACCATGTCCCTTTAATATACAGTGTACCCACATCTCTCCACATGGTGTCTTTGACCAAACCTAGGCATAACAGTTTGTGACTGCATAGTGTGTAGGCTTGGTGGTTCCGTATCCATTAGAAGGGAAGCAACTGGCTGCATGCAACTGGTCAATGTGGGGACCTGCACAGTGTAAAAGAAGAAGAATTGGCTGCACAGAATGGGGTTAATAACAGTATCTGTTTATATACAGGGGAATAGATTGATTGTTACTGGCAATGTGGAATGTGTTTATGTGGACGGCATAGTGTTGAGCTAAAATTTACAGGATGAAGATATTTTGACACTTTATGCACCATAACCACTACAGCACACTACAGTTGTTATGGTACCTGGAGTGTCACATCGCACCCCAATGTAAGGTGTCAAACTGCTTTGGGCTTCAACTCCGTGAGAGCCAGACACTTGGCGGTGCAGGGCTTAGCTCATTTGCTGAGAGCTATCAGATGACCCTCTCAGCCAATGAGCTAGCCCTGCAGATCTCAGAGGAGTTAATGGAAGCTCCTGTGCAGGCTCTCACTGAGATATAGTGGTGACAGGGAGCAATAAGGAGTGTAGCTGTTCAAAAACAGTTCCACTCTGTACAGTCAGGCACCATAACCAATGCAGTGTAGTGATTATGGTTCATGGACCATTTCTAATAAGTCGGGATTGGGAGGTAAACAGCTGTATGTAAAGGTTCACGATGAAGGTAGAGGTGAGATTTACTTACCTGAACCTGTCACTTACGGTGCAGCCATCTTTCCCTGGGATTTCTTCTTGAGCTCCTGGTGCGAGAGTAGAGCATTAAGGTCTATGGAAAATCTTGTGATATCACGGGGTCCTCCATAGACAGAGCCAATTCCCTGCGGTCGTCACTGGGGGGATTCTAGGTGGCAGTAGCTCCACCAAGTGTCTAGCGTAGGATAAATATTGAGACAAAGTAGTTCCTGCTTTGTCTCAGTATATCTCTTAACTGGTTTGGAATTTCAGTGAAATTCCAACACAGTCAAAATTAATATTTAATAAAGATTCTATCTTCAAATAGCTTGATCCTGCCATAGGGAGTAAAATACGCTAAAATTAGAAATGGCTCAAGTCAGTCAACAGAGTGCAAGCTCATTTTCCTGTCCAACTGCACCTCCCATTGCTCCCTCCTCTGTCAGTCCTAACACTGGCTTTCCATAAGATATAGGGCTCAATTTAAAATTCTGGTGGTATTTGCTTACAAATCTCTACATAACACTGCTCCTAACAAAAAACAAAAAGTGTTCTGTGTAGAGGCGTGCTATAATTTTAGATATTCAAATAGCAGCTACCACAAAGTGTGAGTATCTCCTTCACAACACACATAATTTTATAGTGAACTGAGTGGAAACCAATTACCACCAGTGATAGAAGTGGAGTGCTAGAAAACGTCACTTACGTAATGAGTATACAGCAATATGCTAGATAAAGTGTAAGTGTAAGTATAATCAATATACACTCACATGGAATAGAGCCAGATAAGGACAGGCTCAGATCTCACGAGTGGATGTGTTCTAAAGGGACACAGGCCCTCTTCAGTCTTCACCCGTTTTGACTCAATGGGAGATATAAAACAAAAAACAAAGCAGCTGCTAGTGAAGTACAGCGGAGACATTGTGCACAAATTGAGGTAAGTGAAGACCTTGCTCACCTGATTCAGAGCCAATTAGACCTGGTTCTGGAATATGTAGCTTGTGTGTCACTCAAAGGGGGGCACTACCCTTCTTTGGTCCAGGAAGCAATAGGAATGAAATGGCACAGACTTAGAATAAGAAGTATTACATTTATTAAACAAATAACCAATATATAAATTAAAAAGTAGTAATAAAAGTCTAAAGTGTTCCAGTCCTGCCGAGACGCGTTTCACCACATCCAGTGGCTTTCTCAATCGGTATCTGCTTCCTGTCCTTACACTTCTTTTAAATCCTTGAGTCTTTTCTCATAGGTTGCTTCAGCCGAAATCTGTCCAATCATGGATGCTCTATCCGGGGTGTGTGTGTATATCAGCTGTCTTCACTCTGTATGTGAGGTGGGAGGGAAGTGATGCGGTAGCTCTTCGCGCCACTTCCATCCTGTCTCCCTTCACCATCTTGTATAAGGGCATGATGTGGGAAAATTCTATGTAGTTCCGAAAACCAGAAGTGATGTATCGGTCCGAAGATCGCGTCACTTCCTGGTTACGGTTTACTGATGGCGTCTATAGTAATACAAGTTAAACAAATGTAGATCTAAAAAAAGAGGTGGGGCTGAAAGGGAAGTATTATCAGCCCTCAGAAGGAACAATATCAGTAAAAAGTCTGTAGAAAAAGTCTGGCTAGATTTAAAATCTATATAGATCTTAATAAATTCAAGAGAAAATTGTGCCTGAAGAAATTATTTTTAAAACAGCCATTGGAGAGAACGATCACCCAAACTGCCAATTCAGAGTTAGTGCATACCGATTTGAGGGTGAACTCCCAATTCTTCCCCAAGTCATGCATTTCAGAAGAAATTATTACGTACAAAAGAATGGTGATGCATGATTTGGGCAAAATTAAGCCCTTGACTAGGTATGAACATAACCTTACTAGGAAGGAAAGAGAGGCACTGAAACAATCTAAGGAAGATGAAACTCTCATTATCAAACCAGCTGATAAGGGAGGTGGGGTGGTTCTCCTCGACACAGAGGACTACCTCAAGGAAGCCCAAAGACTTTTAAGTGATAATAAAACATATAAGGTACTGAATAAAGACCCTACAAATGAGATGAAAATTGTATATAACAAATTGATAGAAAAAGGAAAGACCTCGGGGATTCTCAACAAAAAAATAATTTGAATTTTTAATTATCCCCAAACCCCAGGATTTCAGTTTTCGAGGCTTCCTGCTATATCCCCCTTACTACCAGGCCGCCGGGGGATCGCCCCCATGGAGCGATCACTTCCAGGTTGCCCCACGTGGCGCTCGGCCGTGAGGCAGAGCATCGGAAGCCATCAGGCAGGCTTCCAATGCTCTGCCTGTGCTGAGTGCCTCGAGCGGTAAATAAAAAAAAAAAATTAACTCCCCTCTTCTCTCCCTCCATTCCCATGTACTTGCCAGATTGCCGCCGTTCCCCCGCCAGCGATCGGTGTTCTTCTTCACTGGGGGGACTGTCTGATAGCCCAGACAGTGCCCCCCTCAGCAAAATAGGACCCCGTGGCCGCAATAGTCGTCCAGGCATCTGCCTGCAGGGGGACTGCCTGAACTAACAGAAATATTTTTGTAAAAAAAAGTTTTAAAATAAAAAATAAAGTTTACTAAATTAATAAAAAAATAAATATATGTATGTATGATATATATATACATATATTATATCTATATATAATATGTATATATATATATATATATCTTATATATAACGTCATACTAAGTGTATTTTCTTCTTATTATATACATATATTAATATAAAAATACACTTAGAGTAAAATTACACACATTTATATATTTATATAATGACTCTCTATATATATGTATATATTATTATTTAAAAAAATTAAAATAAATTTAAATTTTTTTAATAATAAAACAAAAATGTAAAATAATTAAATATATATATGTAATTTTATTCTAACTGTATTTTAATATTAATATATATATTTAGACCAAAATACACTTAGAATGAAATTATATATATATATCTATGTATACATCAATAAATAAATAAAAATAATATGAAATATACATATGTCCATATACATAATTACATAAATAATTTCATGAATATACACGTAGACTTCAAATATATAAATATGTCTATATATTTAAATTCTACGTGCATATTTGTGTAATATTTTTACATAATTAAGTAATTTTATTGATTGCAATTTGGGGGACCTGCCTGACAACCAAGGCCCAAAGTCCAGAGAATTTAATTTGCTAGCACTATATTTAACCCTGTGACTTTCCAAGACACCCTAAAACCTGTACATGGGGGGGTACTGTTTTACTCGAGAGACTTCGCTGAACACAAATATTAGTGTTTCAAAACAGTAAAACATATCACAGCGATGATATTGTCGGTGAAAGTTAAGTTTTGTGCATTTTTCACACAAAAATGGCACATTTACTGATGATTTCATTATTGTGATACATTTTACTGTTTTGAAACACTAATATTTGTGTTCAGCAAAGTCTCACAAGTATAACAGTACCCCTCATGTACAGGTTTTATAGTGTTTTTGAAAGTTACAGGGTCAAATATAAGGCTTGATTTTCTATTTTTTCACATTGAAATTTGCCAGATTGGTTATGTTGCCTTTGAGAGCGTATGGTAGCCCAGGAATGAGAATTACACCCATAATGGCATACCATTTGCAAAAGAGGACAACTCAAGCAGGGCCGGATTAACATAGGGGCTGATGGAGCTGCAGCTCCAGGCCCAGGCCCATGGAATAGGCCCATTGATTTAAAAAAAAAAAAAAAAAAATTCTTTTTTTTTTTTTTTTTTTTCACACACTACTCTTAGGGATTCCACCTGGCTTTTATTTTATTGGCACAGCCAGTATTTGAGGCTGCCTGGCTGGTGCCAATATTGCAGTGATACTGGCAATATAAATGCTGGTATTTTTCTCAGTATAAATGGAAATTACTATGCAATACCAGCACTGGCCAGTAGGGGTCGCTGCATGTGGAGACAGGCAGGTATAGGAAGTTCCAGCATATCCCTCCCTGCCTATCTATACTCACTGATCTGCAGGGGTGCAGCTACAGAGAGTCCAGACAGCAACTCCCACCCTGCAGAGACAGCCTACAGCTCAGGGAAGTAAGGGATGGGGGGAAAGGCAGCAGGGAGACATACACTGAGACACTAAGGGACATTGGGAGACATTATGGCAGACACTGAGACACTAAGGGACATTGGGAGACATTATGACACAGACACATGGGGACACAGTGTCCCCATGTCTCCCAGCCAGTGTTCCTGGTGTCTCAGTGCCTCTAGTCTTCCAGTGACCCCTAGTCTCCCAGTGCCCCCAGTCTGCCAGTGTCTCACTGTCCCCATGTCTCCTAGTGCCTCCATGTCTCTCAGTGCCTCAAGTGTCACAATGTCACCAAGCTAGTGTCCCTAGTGTCTGTGGCCCTGGTGTCTGTGTCCCCATGTCTCCCAGTGCCCCCATGTCTCAATGTCCCCATGTCCCCCAGCCAGTGTCTCTAGTATCTTTGTCCCTGGTGTCTGTGTCCCCATGTCTTCAAGTGTCCCCTATTTTCCCATTGTCCCCATGTGTCCCAGCCAGAGTCCCCTAGTCTCCCAGTGTCACTGGTGTCTCCGTGTCCCTAGGTCTCCCCGTGTCCCCAGGTCTCCCCGTCTTCCTAGTGTCCTAGTGACATGGGGACCCTGGGATACATGGGGACACAGGGAGACATAGGGCATTGAGACACTGATACATAGGGAAGGCAAAAAAGGAGGCCTGGGGACACGACACTTGGGACACTGGGAGACATGGGGCACTGAGACACTGATACATAGGAACACTGAGGACTGGAGTAATCGACATATGGGGGCACTGGGAGGAATCCATCTTTACAGCAGATTTAAACTAAATAGTTTTTTGGTGATTTTACAGCATTTTCTCTTATGTCACTCCTTGTGATTTACATCATGTGATGTCACCCATACATATTTAATTATGCAAATTGTTTTTCCAAGAAAGGTGGCAACCCTAACTACTTTTCACATACTCTTACTTAAGTATGGAAACTTAAGAGGGATGTAAACTTGTGTGGACTAGCTGACAATGAATAAAGTTAAAGGGACACTATAGTCACCAGAACAACTACAGCTTATTGAATTTGTTCTGGTGAGTAGAATCATTACCATCAGGCTGTTTGCTGTAAGCATGGTCTTTTCAGAGAAAATGCTGTGTTTACATTACATCCTAGTGATAACTTCACTGGCCACTCCTTAGGTGACTGTTAGAGATCCTTCCTGGGTCATGGCTGCCTAAAATGCATCCAAACATTCAGTGTCTCCTCCCTCTGCATGTAGACACTGAACTTTCCTCATAGAGATTCATTAATTAAATTCATCTATATAAGGAGATGCTGATTGGCCAGGGCTGTGTTTGAATCATGCTGGCTCTGCCCTGATCTGCCTCTTTGTCAGTCTCAGCCAATCCTATGGGGAAGCACTGTGATTGGATCAGGCCACCACTTCTAATGATGTCAGCAGACTGCTTGTTTTTATGAGTCTAACAGCATGCAGAGTTAAAGCTTCAGGCTTGAATATAGTAAGATTTTGCTATATTTATGGAGGCATGAGGGGCCCAGGGGGGCTAGATGGTGGTGTTAACACTATAGGGTCATGAATTCATGCTTGTGGTAATGCTGACTTTGGTCTCTCTAACACGGTGGCATGTTCCCTTTCTTCTACACTCACTACATACAGCTTTTCTCTGTCCCGGACCATATACCAGGAGCTTCTGCCTGCTAGTAAGAAGGTAAGGAGACAAGTGGACCAGCGAGTGCTAGGGGACAGTCCTTAGAAAGCGTTGAGTGAGCGCATCATTAGATGCATTTATGCCAAGCTCAGGGTGCTGTCTGCATAGTATGCCCTTAGTTGGCCAGCTGCATGATTGGCAGGCAGCCTGACATGCCAGGCTGGTCTTCTAATTCTTTGAGCAGACATGTCCTCTTTTTGGGCATGTTCGCCCCTTTTGGCAGGTTATGTGATTTGTGTCAGTGGCACACCCTTTTACCATGCCCATTGACTTCCTACTTGACTGGACACTGCTGTTAGGGGTTATGGATTTACTTGAAAGATGAAAACATAAATTAGTGAGAGATTAGCCTAGGGTATGTGCTTTCTTATAGCTGCTGTTTTCTTTCTCTCCAGCACCATCTCCATCAGATACATGATGCTTGGGAGTGTTTTACTGTTTTTGGTCGATATGATTCTGTAATTAGGCCCGTCATAATTGTCAGCACCAGGCCCACTGGGCTCTTAATCTGGCCCTGAACTCAAGGTATTGCAAATGGGGTATGTTCAGTCTTTTTTAGTAGCCATTTGGTCACAAACACTGGCCAAAATTAACATTGGGTATTTCTAAACTCATGACAAAATTTAGAAACTATTTAGCATGGGTGTTTTTTGGCAGTTGTAGATGCGTAACAGATTTTGGGGGTCAAAGTTCTAAAAATTGGGGGGGGGTTTATTTTTTTAATCATATTTTATCATTTTTGTTATAGTAAATTATATGATATAATGTAAATAATGGTATCTTTAGAAAGACCGTTTAATGGTGATAAAAATGGTATATAATATGTGTGGGTACAGTAAATGAGTAAGAGGAACATTACAGCTAAACACAAACATCGCAGAAATGTAAAACAACCCTGGTCAGGTAAGAAAATTGAAAAACAGTCTGGTCACGAAGGGGGTTAAACAGGGCCATCAACATCCTCTGTTCCTGTGTGTCCAACTCGTTTTGTTACAAATACTTGTCTGTTAGTCCACCCATTGTACAGCACGACGGAATATGTTGGCACTTTATAAACACCACATGACTTTAATGCATTGTTCTCTTGTGGTTTCTTGTTTACCAAATAGCACATTCCTGTCTCTCGGTAGTTCTTTGGCCTTTGACCTGGCTTGTCTTCATTACTCTAACCACTGGCTCACCTTGACCTGGCTTTATCGTAACTGTGGCTTCTGTGACTCTGGCTTTCTCTTATTCTCTGACCACTTTTTTGCCATTCTGACTAACCTTAGGCAAAACATTAAGTCCGGCCACTCTAAGGACCAGTAATACTCATCTATCCTGTTTTTCTACTGTATTCGGATAGTGGTTAATTTTAAGTACTACTAGAGGCATATCTACTGAAAATAGCAAGCACTGAAATTGTGCCCCTCAGGGACCCTGTCAAAACATCTGACACCCATCTTAGATAACTTTGCCATAAAATCAACTCAAAAATACAACCAGTACCCCAACAGCAATTCCAAGAACTGGATGACACACAGTTTCAGGAGCAGAACTGAAATCTTTATTCCACACTGGTCTTTTAAAGCCTGCTCCCATGCAAGGGAGGGATTTACAGTCATTAGTACAGTAGCCAATCCTGTCCTGGTAACCTCCCACACATCTCCTCCCCTCAGCCTGCATCATAATCCCCTTATCCAGTACAGCAATTCCCCCCGTTTCTGGATGTACCCCTAAACGTAGGGGTACCCCCTTAAATCATACATGGTAGCCCTGATCTGGATGAACAACATATCCAAAAATCACCCAGATCAGACCAGGGGTTCAGGAAATTTATGGAGGGAATAAAATGACCGACCGCACTGAGTGAAACAGCCAAATGCGGTTCCATGTGAATGGGCCCTGCGGTCGGTCCTGGAGTCAGGGAATGAATGGCACGAAAACCTCTAGCTATAGAGGCTAGGGAGGGTTCGCCTGAATCCCCTCGTTCGGTTCTTTCTGTCTACCGAACGAGGGTCCGTTCGGTAGTTAGGAACCGAACGGACCGGGCTTGTGGAGGTTTCAGCGGTGTTCGCCTAGTCAAGTGTCCGATTTGAGTTCCAGACACTCGACGGCAAAACACCGCTGTTCGGGAGTTTTAAAATGGCCGCCGCCACGTGTTTGTTTGTCGAATGGCGGCCCCCCCCAGAGAACAAAGGACGGCTACTTAACTTGTCTATTACCCGTTCGCAACAATGTTGCAACGGGCAATTGAGGACACACTTCACACAGAGGAGGTCTGATTGTTCGGTAGTTTCATTCCCTTAGTTTATTCGAATGATTCTACCGAACAATCAGAGGAATACATTTCTTTTAAAACACATATAAAACCAACAGTTTACACGAATGCAGCTATTCACATGAAATTTTCAGGACAGCCCAGTGCCATCTGCTACAGTATATAATTTCTATATGTGTGTGCTGGATGAATTTGAAGTGATATGTGTGCTGACTCTATGCGATGTGTGTGCTGCCTATATGTGATATGTAGGTGCCTATATGTTATCTCCCCTCCAGCTTTCTTCAAGGAAGGGGTGATCTCTGGTGGTTCAATGGGAGGGGGTCCTACTCCCTGGTGATCCAACAGTGTTAACTGTGCCCGGTTGTCTAGCGGGGATCCGGATCCCTGATGGCCCAGTGCGGGAGTGTGATATACTCGTTATTTTTATTTCATTCCTTTATATATTATTACGGTATTTCTATTTTATTTCTATGAACAAGATTCCCTTTAATGGTTAGCAATAGGGAGAGTGCATGCAATTAGAATGCTTCAAAATTAATAGTATCTAGATTGGATTATATTATTTTCTTAATAAGCATCCCACTGCTTTTCAAAGGGTTTCATGCTATTTAGCACATGGAAGATACATGAGAGCATTAAGAAATACGTAAGATGGTTATTTCTGTAATATTTTTTGGGGGGGGGTTGATGTTGTGAGAGCAAAGAATGGAAGCATGACATTGTATGTGCATGTTTCTACATGCTTCCTTATATTTTAGTTTCTTTAGAACAACAAATATATCAGAAAACGGAACTAAGAAGAAGTGGTAAAAAAGATAAAATGTAGTAAGCTGCGCACCCAATTCTTTTTAAAATTGCATGTTTCTGTGGCTTCTAATAAGTCACACATTCTTAATAACAATATGAAACATCTGTAACCATTTCACTACAGGGTCATCTTACAGTTTTGGACAATTTTGAGCCATTGATGCATGGTACTGGCACTAAATTACAGTAAATGAAGGTAAAAAGCGCCAGGGTAAACTCATCAAAAATTCAAAGTCCCCTGGTGCAGAGGGAGCTTGGGAGGCTTGGGAGGTCCCCTCCTAGCGCTGGACACGGAGAAGGCCTTTGACTGCCTCGACTGGGTCTTCCTGAAACAGGTTTTGGAGAAATTTGGGTTCCCCCCACAAATAATCCGACAAATCTTTGCACTCTATTCCTCGCCCTCGGCACAGGTAAACCAAGCAGGTTTCCTGTCCCCCACCTTTCCGATTACCAACGGAACGAGACAGGGGTGCCCCCTAGCCCCACTTTTATACGTCCTTGCACTAGAACCCCTCTTGCACCGCATACGCTCAAATGAGAAGATAAAGGGACTACATGTAGGGGACAAGCAGATTAAGATTAGCGCATTTACAGACGATGTACTGCTGTATGTAACAAACCCACTAGACTCCCTACCTACACTAATGCAGATAATACACACCTACGGACAGTTCTATTTAATTAATGCGGCCAAAACACAGGCCCTGCCTATGGGCATCCCTTCCCCGGTATACGACTTTGACTGGAGAACTGAATCCATCCAATCTAGGCCTGACGATCACTAAAAATCCTGCAAACCTTATGTCAGCAAATTATGTTGCAGTTTGGAACAAGTTCAGTCAACTACTGAAACAATGGTTGCCAATGTACCTGTCCTGGACAGACCGCATCGTGACACTCAAAATGTCAATACTACTGAGGCTACTGTACCTATTTCGCACCATTCCCCTCCGCCTCCCTCCCACCTACTTTAAGACCATTCAGGCTGATATGGGAAGTTTGTATGGGCGGGAAGCAAAGCCAGAGTAGCCGCGAAGGTGTTACAGGCCCCCAAGAAACAGGGAGGTTTAGCACTACAAAAATGTCCAGGGCTACTATCATGCGGCAGTACTAGCCACAGCTATCCCCCACATAATCTCTGCACTCAAACCACAATGAGTCTCCCTAGAGCGAGAACAATTGGATAACCACAACATCCTGCACCTGCACGACATCCACGACATCCTGCACCTGCTTTGGACACCATCGCATCTCAGGCCTGACTTGCCTACACTTCCCCCCCAGATACTGCTGTTGTTTCAAATATGGGATAAGTACAGACTTAGGTTAGGCAGTACACCTAACTTCTCCCTGGCAACCCCCCTAAGGGCCATAGCCTACATTATCCCCACATTTAATGCCTTACCATGGCACCGAGGAGGCGCGACACACCTTTACCACCTATTTGATGCCCATAAACTACTAGACTAGACGAGCCTAGCCAGCAAATACGCACTCCCACAGTCCTCGCAGTACTCGTACCTCCAACTACACTCCTATATCTCTAAAGAAGCGAAACGTTTTTTAGACACCTCTAGAGATGCTAATAGGTTAACTGCATGGGAACAAATGTGTATAACTGCAAGATTACTACCTCAATGTACCGATCTCCATGTGTCTCAGCTCCATAACGAAACACAACCACTTCTCCACCACAAAATATGCCCAACAATGGGAGAGCATTCTAGGCTGTGCAGTGCCACCCACATCCTGGGACACTATCCTATCCGACCCTCTAAAGCTACTAAAATCCACCTCTCACATTGAACAACACCGTAAAATTTTATACCGGTGGTACCTAGTGCCGACCAGACTGCACAAGATCTTCCCCTCCACATTGCTGGAGATGCCACACAGCAGAGGGCAGAATGCACCATATATGGTGGAGCTGTCCACGGCTACTTCCTTACTGGACTTAAGTCCATGCATTAATCTGAGAAGCCACACAAAGCTCTCCTCCATTCACCCCACAGGTGTGTCTACTGCTAGATCTCCCTAGAGAAATGCCCCAACACGCTAGAAAGTTGACCTTACACATAGCCTTGATGGCGCAGCAACTGATAGCAAGGAGATGGAAGTCCACGATCCTTCCCAAGAAGGAAAACCTCGTAGAGGAATTGCATAAGCAGTGGATTTAAGAAACCTCCTACACGTCCCTCTTCCCCCCCTCTCTACGCTTTATAGGAAAACTTGGGAGCTTTGGCAAACATGGAGATCTGGTAATGTACCTGGTAAAGCACCAGGGGCTGTACCTCGCAAATAAGCTGCAATGTCCTTAACCGCCACCGGTGGGATGCTGATGTTGATATGTTGTCATGTGTCGTGTGACATGCTATTGTGGGGACATATTGTCGCTCTGAACTGGAAATTAGGTGGATCTAATGTTACTAAAATTGCTTGTCTGTATCAACCTGTGATGCACCCCCTCCCCCCTCTTCCTCTGTTATGAACCCTCCCCCTGTATAAGGAGCGACTGTACAAATCTAATCTCATTAACTATAATCCCATTCTTTTCTGTACCCTGAATACATTGCTTACTGATAAAATAAATACAAATTGTCAAATTTTAAAAAAATTCAAAGTCTAAAGTTACAAAAATACATCACTCTTATTTACCTTTACCAGGAAACATATCTGTACAGGCGATCCGCTTTCCAAGGTTAGCAGTTCAAAGGAGAGGATTTATGATGGTCTCCCCCCATAATGTTAATCAGGACCGCTCTAATTCTCTCATAGCAGGGTTAAAAGGGACACTATAGTCACCAGAACAACTACAGCTTATTGAATTTGTTCTGGTGAGTAGAATCATTACCTTCAGGGTTTTTGCTGTAAACAGTCTTTTCAGAGAAAATGCAGTGTTTACATTACAGCCTAGTGATAACTTCACTGGCCACTCCTCAGATGGCTGTTATAGATCCTTTCTGGGTCATGGCTGCCTAAAATGCATCCAAACATTCAGTATCTCCTCCCTCTGCATGCAGACACTGATTCAATTCATCTCTATGAGAAGATGCCGATTGGCCAGGGCTGTGTTAGAATCATTCTGTCTCTGCCCCGATATGCCTCTTTGTCAGTCTCAGCCAATCCTATGGGGAAGCACTGTGATTGGATCAGGCTACCACTTCTGATGAGGTCCGCAGACTGCTAGTTTTTCTGAGGCAAACATCATGCAGATCTACAGCTTCAGGCTTGAATATAGTAAGATTTTGCTATATTTATGGAGGCATGAGGACCCAGGGGGGCTAGATGGTTGTTTTAACACTATAGGGTCAGGAATACATGTTTGTGTTCCTGACCCTATAGTGATCCTTTAACCACAGCCTTGAGGGGATCAGACTAGATGGGCCGAATGGTTCTTATCTACTGTCACATTCTATGAGGCTATTAAAGTGCAAGAGTTACTTTCTATGAATTTTAAGATTACGTGGTACCAATTTCCTATATTTAACAAATGTGGGTTTGTGAGGTCTGACAAATAAAATTAAATATATAAGAGACGGTTTCATCAGCATAATAATATATGTGTTTGTACGAATAGGCACACAGAATATGTAATATTATCTCTTTTGTGGTTGAGGCAGACTCAGATTACGCAATAAGAGTTTTTTGTGGTAGTAGTTTGCAACCAGTGGGAGTGGGAGACCCCACTTTTTTTTTTTACCAGGCATGTACTTCTCAGACTTAGATATGTAAATCCAGTGTGGTACAGCATCATTTATTAAGAAATATCTGGTAGCAGAAAGTCACACATGGTTCAGAAAAGGGGTCGGTGTGCCACCTTGACATTATCCCTGCCCTAGACCTTGCATTGCACAGAATGCTGGTATCTGTAAGCACAGTGATACCTAGTGGTTACATCGCAGTATTTCAACACTTCATTCAGTTAAAGGGACACTTCTTCAACAGAACATAGAACTCAGGCAAACAAAGGAAAGGGACTAAAGCCTATATTAATTAATACTGAAGAAATAAAAATACTAAAAAAGGGGAGTGGTAGCTGCCAAATTCTATTCAAAACTAATAAAACCTAATATGTATTCACATACTACAAAAAATTGACCACTGGGTGTTATATGGATTCACACGATAAGTAGATAAAAGAAAAACAAAACAAAAATGTTCGGTACTGGATTGAAACATTTAAATCATGGGAGAAATCCTAACTTCAGATTTCCTAAGTAAAACAAATTTCAGCCTGAGAAATGCTTGAGTTTATAAAATTTAAAGGAAAGGGAGAGAAATATTCTGAAAGGTACACAACCAATTGGATTAACAAAGACAATAGAGATCCTTTAACCTAGAGCAGGGGTAGGCAACCTTCCGCACACCAGAAGTTGTAGACTACATCTCCCATAATGCTCATATCTGTAATACTGACAAAGCACCGGGGGAAATGTAGTCAAACATATCTGGAGTTCTGAAGGACTGCTTTGGGAAAGCCCTCGAGTCAAAACACTGATTCCTCCACTGAAGGCTACAAATTGTCTCACTTTAACAGGAAGACAAAGAATACGAACTAGAGAAAAAGAGCTGAGAAAGAGATAGATGGAGTAACTAAAAATAGATTATTTGTGTTATTTCAACAAAAAGGATCTTCCATGGCATGCACACCATACTGTTACTTAGAGTTTAATAACTATTACGTTTTATTTACTATATACTAAGCAATGTATTTTGGTGACTAATCTGAATTGAAAAAATGTGCCTAAAGAACCTAGACTAAAGTCAATTCAGAGTATGGGATTTCCCCCTTAAATCAGCTGTTTTTCCTAAAAAAAAAAATTCAATTCTGATTTTGACTTACTACAACAGACTGTTTAGCATGTGATTATAGAAAGAAATACATCTCCTTCAGTGCGCGCACGCACTCACACACAGACCAATCACACTTCTCACCACTTGTATTACCTGCAGCTCAAGGCTGTAATATAGTTCACACGAAAAGGTGAGCACAGAGAGCCAGGCTTATTCCAAACATTTTAGGTAATCTGATGTTGTAGTGATAGCCATTTATTTAATTTAACAAAAAGATAAAGGATTTTATTTACATACAGACTCAATTCTAAAGACATTTATAACTATACTGTAGTATAAAGACAGAGTATACACCAAACATTCTGAGATCAAATGGGGTATTAGGGTATAAAAAACAGACTGGTTTGGTCTAACAGAAGGACTGTTCCTCCTAAAGAGGTCTAGCTAAGTATATGGAAAATTAAATTATGGCTGGTACAAGGTAAACATGTAAAAGATCTTAAATAACAGGAAAGAACTTTGATTGTTCCAATACTTTATTTTATTTCTCTTGTTCTTTTCGGTTGGTGTTTCCGTCCATGTTTGGATAAAAAAGGCAGGTCCTCTTGAGTCTGGATAACCAGCTCCAGCTTTAGGAAAGCCCTTGAGTCAAAACACCGATTCCTCCACTGAAGGCTGCAAATTGTCTCACATTAACGGGAAGACCGAGAATACTAGGTCTCCCCAAGACAGAAATGATGATACAAATCGAGGCACAGTGTTGGCCCTATTTATGCTGTCGGTTGTAATTAGGAGTGGATAAAGGCACTGGCGGTGAACTGCAGGTAATGTGATCCCTGAGTGCCTTATTGCATTTAACACCTTAGCTGCCAAAGGGGGGGCAAACACTTTACAGCATGTAAGATAAGAAATCATTAACAACCCATTTGGCAGTAAGGGGGGGTTAAAAAGCAGCTGTCTACTTCCCTGTAAAGCAGGAAGACAGACGCATATTGCACAGTCGTAGGAGTGACAGGCTCTGTGTCAACCCTAAGTCCTAGAGGTTGCCAGGCCCACTAGCCCTTGTTCCCATGCTCCCTCCACTGGTTAATCTTAGAGGTGCTGGGGTCACAATCAAGTCCTAGAGGTAGGAACACTCAAAGCCATCAGTTTGTAGATGGTAAGCGTGTACATTTCATTATAAATAGAGGTTATAAAGGCCATCGTTAGTGCTGCTTCAGCCACGAGCCACTTTTGAAATGGGTTGGTTGCCCACAATTGGAATCCTGTGTATAAAAATGTTCGGCCATTGAAATCGTTGCCCACTCCCATCAGAGCAGCTTAAGAGCAAAAGCCAATAATAATCCGGCCAGCACATAGCTGCCAGCATGCACCGTGGCTCCATTATGTTGTGTGCTTTTCTGCAGTCCACAGCTGCCTCCGTACCAGTCTACATAACACTGACAGCGGAACTGTAAACGCAGAGCTTGAATATCTGCGGGAGAGAGCTTGCCCTCTGCCCAATGTGGGGGCAAAGATGTGTTGGAACTCTTGGAAGCACTTAAAATTCTAAAGTTGGCAGGATTAAGGTGCAGAAAAGCATCTGTGTTGTTATTTTGACGCAAGCAGCGCCCGTTCCCACTACAGAGTGTCTTGCTGCACAGTTCTGCGGCAGTAGTGACATTAACAATGTACCGACCCAAATCCTCTTCCAGGTATGTCTTAATCTTCTGGCAGGTCTCCTGTAGGGACAGAAAATGGGACAAAAGACAAAAGTGATTAGTGAAATGGTGCTACTTACATAAAAGCTAGTTGGTATTGCTCATTCTTGGCTTCAAGGTACTCGTGTGCAGAATAGATATTTATAATGTATAATCAGTCCATGTAACAGTCCACTTTCAGATATTTTATTTATTTATTTATAAAATATTTTACCAGGAAGGATACATTGAGATTTCTCTTATTTTCAAGTATGTCCTGGGCAACCAAACAACCTCATGACTAAGTTTAACTTAGCATTGTCCTCTATGGTTTGTTGACTTTATTTTACCTAGTCTTTTAGACCTACGGGCCTTGTATGCAAACAAGCTACCACTGGTACATTTCATATTTTAGGTCAGATATTATATATAAAGGTGCAGTTTCTTTCCTCAAAACTAAATCTACTGTTTGTGTTCAGATATCTTCATTGTTTATTTTTCCAATTTCACTCTTGTCCTAAATCTTGGAATTTATTTGCGAGCTCTCTACAGTTCATGCCTCAATAAATAAACCTCAGAGGCTGAAGAGAATGTACAGTAGTTTATAATTTGTATTCACAACTTCCCTTTACTTCAGCATCATGCTATCATGTTATGATGAATAGAATTATGACCAGCTTCTTATCAATATTTTCTGATCTTTAAACGCGCCTGTTCATGGCAATGACGGATTATGAGTGTGAGTTATAAGAGATGCAAATGTTACAATATTCTCTAGCACCCCAGACATTTAAAGAACTACATTTCCCATGATGGCCAGCTAACCTTAAGGCTATAACTCCCTAGCCATGGCAGTCTGGCCGCCATTAGTTATATATATTATTAATATCTGTTCTTGTGCCAGTAATATAATGACCTGTGCATACATCAACTCACAAATATAAAAATGTACTGTCTACTTAAAGGAACACTATAGCGTCAGGAATACAAATATGTGTTCCTAACACCATAGTGCCCTAGTCACCATTTAGGTGACCCAGCCAGTGCTGCCAGTGTTAAATTAGGTGATTTACCTACCTCTCACCACATTCACCAATCAGATGATTTCTCTGAGACAATCTTCTCCCTCTATTGCCCTCAATATATATATATATATATATATATATATATATATATATATATATATATATATATATATATATATATATATATATATATATATATATATATATTTAATTATTTATTTTAAATCGACCCTCTCCACTTCCTCCCCTCTTTAAGAAGCCTGTGATTGGAACGCACGAGGTTCCTGTGACTGCATTTCAGGTAGGTAAAAACCTTCCCCACCCCATGTTATACAGCAAATACAGCCCATTAGGGCATTTTACACAGGGGAGGTCCACCCACCTCCAAAGAGTTGGGATAAACCTTTAAACCTAAGTTGTTTTGGTATTTAGAGTATCCCAATGTCCCCAAAAGCTCAGTGTGGGACTATGCATGACTTGTCACACTGCAAATTGTTTGTTATGGCCAATAAATGAAGCACCTTTTCACTTTATAATTCTCGAACGTTATTTATTTATTTTTTATTTTTTGATAAAAAGTTTTTTTTATTTTTTTATTAGTTCATCCAAGAATGTAATTAGTGCTGTTCAGATACAGGAAAGAAATGGTATACACTGAGTAAGACTGCAAGAACAGACTGGCACAAGAAAAAAAGGAAAACAGAATGAATGCCAGGAGAGAACAAATTAAACAATTAATGAATGAACAGATATGACAGTGAATAAGAGGAGAAATCAGGAAATATGGTAAAAGCCAGTTTTAATAGGTGAGGTTATAACAATAAGTGTCAGAGGTGACAGCAATCAGCATGGGTAAATAGGAGGGATTGAGAAACTGTTACTTTGCGACAAGGGAGAGTTCCGCTGTCATACATTTTCCATAATATTCTTTGTCTTACAACCATAACACCCTTTGACCTGGAGATAACTGAAGATCTATTGTACATAAGAAGGAACATTGAGTCCTGGAAAAAATTCACTAACAATTCACTTACCCGACTCTTTGTATACTCTGCATCCCCCCAGAATATGGCTCCTGCGGCTCCTTGAGCTGCACTTTCTCCAATGGTGGAGATCAGATCGGTCTGTGAAGAGTGAGGAATATTTAATGTACAAGAAACTGAGAACATTGACTTGAGCAAATATAAAGGATGGTCCCTCAAGCTCACAAAGAGGGTTATTCATTAAGTGAGAATTCCAGGTGAAGTAAAAGTGAATTTCAAATTCAAGTTATAAACTTCCAAACTTGAAAGATTCTCTAAGTCAGCTATGCTGCCTGTCCAGCTATTTCGGCCTAAGATTTGAAATTCACTTGGAATTCTCAGTTTAGTAAATAACTCTGTAAGTGTGTAACTAACGCAGCAATAAAACATGTAAAAATGCAAGGTTGGTCAACAGGTGGCGCTCCAGCGCTGTAAATCTTTGATTTTAATTCTATTAATTTATATTAAAAGTGATATGAGTTCATTTGTCCAGTAACATATGGGCAATAGCTTGTTAGATCATATAAGAAAGGATGCTAAACTGTACTGATACATCACAGTCACTTATATAGACAGGATGCGATCGAAAAACATCTTAATAGGTTGACATATAAAAAAACAAAGTGGGACAGATATGTATTGATATGGAACATAGTAATGAAGATCTATTCAGTATCAAATTAGAAGTGGTGGCCAAGATGTGTATGCATTCCCTTTAAGAACTACAACTCCCATGATGCTTTGCTAGCCTTAAAGTGTCACACTTGCTCACGTTTGGAGATAATTGCTTATTTTACAAAGACACGGAAGGAGACTTTCCCGCTTTATGTGAGGTGGCCAGAGACGGTAGTCATATTGACCTGAAGCTCTCCCTTGATGGTGCTGCCATCTTATTTCTACAAATCATGGTGCTACATCCACCAGGACCCGTGTCACAGCTGTAGTAGTCTCTACTTTGTCTTGTGATATATTTTGAGTGTGTTGGACTCATAATCAACTTAAGTATATTGTAAAAATTCTTTATGAAGTACTCAAAAAGTGTCTAGAGATAAAAGAGCTGCTTTACAGCTAGCAAAGCATCATGGGAGTTGTATTTATACAACAGCTGGAGGGTGCCTATTTTTTTACAGCTATAGCAGCAAGAAATCCCACTACTTCCCAGGGCAGTTGGCTCCACAATCAGAATTTCATACCAAAATTCTTCATATTAGATACACAAGCCCAAAAGTGAAATTTGCTAACAGCTCTGATCAGGGTAACACACAACCACTTGTGCCATGTAATTGTGCCTGTAGCGGGCCCTCAGCCTTTTGAATTCAGGGAACTGTGATTGAGGGAGGCTACAAAACTGAACGGTGGTCAGGTGGCCTATATGATATCGTATCCCCCAAGTTCAGCATTCTCTAAGCATGATAGTATATAACCCTTATACTATAAAAGCATTGCTAACATTTTCTATGACTCTCAGCCAGTTTTAACATTGGCCAGAGACAGATGGGGTGTCATAGTTAGCCACCACTTCAATATGCTATTAACATGATAGTGTTATTCTCATGGCTTTACACTGGCTTACGTGTTTGGAATAACACACGTACAGCATTGTTAATATATTTTATTATCCCCTGTACCAACAGGGAAGCATGCCAGGGGATCTAAAGGAAATTGCCAGCAATAATTCATCTAACTAAACTGTTTTGGCAAAAGTCCTGTTAAGCTCTTTCTACCCACACACCCCGAAAATATGCAGGACCTACGCTGACTGACAGTCTTGAAGACGGGGAATGTAGAACCATAACAAAAGACAATTGATACCCCCTGACTGTTTTCAGCATTAAAATATTTTATAGCAAAAAAAACCCAAAAAACAGTCATATAAACAAACAAACAAAACATTGCGCTGAATGCCTGGGTTCTCTGTTACAATAATTAATTTCAGATTTGTAATTTCTCAAGGTAATTTATTAAAACTAACCTATAAAAGCAACAGGATAGTGACAACGGGTTACCGTGGCAACTCTACACACTAAATTAATCATAAGTAGATTTTATTAGTGGCTTTGGTAGAAGACTGATCACCTTATAGGGAACACTGCCACTAACACCTTTGACAAACTTGTATCTGTGTTTCAGAAACCCCCCAAGACCCAAATCCTTACCACAGTGAGGAGATCCAGCTTACGCATGTAAGTCGGCCGCGTATACACAAATACAGGAAGCGAATAATCTTTATGGTGTCTGTATGAAATCCTCATGGCTTCCCGCACTCTGTTATGCACGAATTTGCGCCCATTCTCAGAGGATTCCAGAATCTGGTCCAGGTAAATAGAGGGGAAAAGTGCTGTGCTTTCTTGCCACAACCAAGATAACCGATCATTCCTCGATATTTCTACATCTGGGCACTGGCCAGTGTAGGTGTTCTGGTTCTTGCTGTAGTCGTGGTTATAACAGTCTGGAAAAAGGTAGAAGCCCCATAACTGGCGCGGTCGAAAGCTTTTCGCATGACTTAAAGTTTGCACCATGAATTCTCGGGCTGCGTTTTCAAACTCATATTGTGCCTCCTTGCCCACTTTTTCAGTGTCCCAGTCTTGATGTCTTGATTCTACAAGTTTACGGGAAGCACTCCGATAGATATCTTTGCTTTGCCAGTTTCGTATCCAAATGGGACGCCACTCTTCCCAGTCTATAACTGCCAGGCCATCTTTATTAGGAGATCGTATATACCATTGGATACCCTCTTGAAGCTTGTCTAAGTGGCTACGCAAACTGGCATTCTGTGGGACACCTCCATTAATGGGCACTGAGTGCTCATCATAGTATGGGTACAAACCTAGACGTTCTCTGTAGAAGATGGTAAGGTTCTGGTCCACAAAGCCTTCATTTGGTGAAGCAGTTATGTCAAAGAGACGTAGATCTAATTTTACATCATATCGTGGATAACAGTCCTGGGTGGGTACATTCCACACTACTATGAAAGGCCGGCGTGTAAATACAGGACGGAAAGTGGGTTTATCCATCCAATCTTCACTTGCTTGTGCATTGACCCGAGCACAGATGACAAGCCACAGGAACACAGAGAGGGCTGTCATTCTGAAAGAAGTGGCCAAGACTGGAGATTGATCTGCGGAGACAAAATGTTGGATATAAGAAACTGACCATACATCATGGATCATCTATGAATTCTACATGTTCAGTTCAATACCTGGAATGTTATTGTACAAAATAAAAAAGAAACAAATCAATAAATCACATTTTGCTTGAAAAGTAGGCATTTAAAAAAAAAAAAAGGAATGAATGAATTGACTCAAAATACAAAAAAAACAATTATAATGTAAAAGCATCAATTTTCATAACTGGGCCGTTAGGAAAAGCAGAGAGACAGGAAATTTTGTGATTTAAGTGTCGTACCCCCTACATGAGCCCATAAAAATCCTGTACTTTCCATCAGTGTTTTATCCAGTGTACCACAAAAGGGCTTTTTTTTGGTTTGTTTTTTTGCTTGATACTAGCCTTCGGTTGGTGTTAAGAACTACTTTCAGTGACCAAAATGCATTAAAACGGTTGAGCTGAAAATATACGAGACCTGTAAGGGAACTTTTCAGTTTAATTCTCCTTGAAATCATTTAGAAGGAACAGAATCTATTACAGGGGGTGCCCAGCACCAGCAAAGGCCCAAGATGGGCTTACGTACACTTTGCAAAAGAAAACTTTAACAGAGTTATCCAGTGAGAATCCAAGGTGAATTTCAAATCTAAGGTCACAATAGTCAAGCTGGGAAAATTCTCTAAGTAAGATATGCATACAGTTTGGCTGCTCTGGCCTTAAATTTGAAATTTACTTTAAATTCTCTCCTTAGTAAATAACACTGTGAATGCTACAATTAGAAAACATTTTTACGAAAAAGAACCTTAGTTCACATTCTGTAAACGTCTTAAAATACATGTTGCTGCTCACCACACCCAGGGAAGCAAGACATCAACTTCCCGCTGATTTTGATCAATGTGAATTAAACTACATCTTGCAGGACAATCAAGGTTCAGTAAAATTGCTGGGTGAGCCAAAATGTATTCAGGGTGGTAAAGGCAACATACATTGCATGGTAAAATATGTATTTGGTACAATTGTCAGACTATAATATGATGCAATGATGTATTTCTATAATTATTCATAGTCCACACAATGTTTTAAAGGAACACTGGCCTTAAAGTGATTAAAGTGACTGGAGTTCCCTGGTACTGTCCCTCTGCACAGTGTAAAACTGTTTTACAATGGTTTAATACTGAATGAGGGCCCCTAGCATATTGCAACCTGACATAAGTATTAGCCTGGGCAACACAAAGGGGCTAGTCTATGGACAAGCCGACCACCCTGAGTGGATGGGATGGATGGAAGGAGGGCCGTCTAGGCACCAACCCTACTCCAATGAAATAAAGGAATAGAGAAAAAAAAACTAGCTTTTTCACATATAAGGCCACACAGCATGGGCACGTAGCCGTTGAGGCACCTGCTGATATGACCTATATGAGCAATGGCTAACAAGATCAGAAGTAACAGACACTAAATAGATCACAAACACAAGCCAAAACATTTCTGCAGGAATAACTCTGCTAAATATTTGCCAAAAAATAAGATACATTCTTGTAAATAACTAAGCTAAGTCTTTGCCAATAACATTTTAATGACAGTCAGCTTGTATGGTGTAAGTTAGCAGGGAGAATTGTAAACGTATGCCGTCTTGTTCAGTTACGTCCAATTCATCCCCTCTCAGCGGGGTATATGCAGAGATACCGTAGTTATGAATTGCACAACTGCAAAGCCCTGTTCCCCTTCATTCTGACTCTGTAAAGGGACCATAAACTGCAGACCATGTCCCACACTCAACAGAAAGATTTGTAGGTAAAGGTTCATGGTTGCAATCTATCAGTTTGTAACAATTACCGTATGTGTATTATGCCCATATCCACACTTTTTTTGGTGCCATTTGCAAAAAGCTGCATTAGCAAAGTATTTTACAATTTCCTTTATCTTTTTTTGTCAGATTAAAATATGAGAAAATAAATGCTTTTTTCTACCAATAGCTGAGATCTTGCTTTCCTGCTAATAGCTTCACCTTGTTGGTATTCTGTATAACATATAAAGCTTTCTAACCCACATTTATCTGTGATAGATGAATGAACGTAAATCTCGATGTCGAAATGCTTAATTATAGCATGGTCTCATTTGTAACATGTTATTTTGTTATATTATGTTTTTTAATGTGCAGGTGAGTATTTGCCTGATGCTGTAAGTTATTTTGACACCTATTGGAGAATCTATCACTATTTTGACACCTATTGGAGAATTTTGCAGTCTCCCTCCGAAGAGCCAAACCATTGGCAACCGAAAATGCATGCTCCGAGACAGCGTGATCAGCCGCCATTGTTTTTAACTTATTTTGTGAACTTCAAAATATCCTTTTAGGTGAGAGGTGTAAAGATTTATTATGGGTGTTACAAGACCATCCCCTGGCAGAACTGTCAGAAGCATTCCAATGGGTGGTATCAAGTAAACATCTGAAAACGTTCTAAATGAGCTGAACCTGGAACTCTTTAAACTGTATAGCCTTTACAGTATTGCACCACAAAATCTCAGTCACCAAATTGTTCTAATAAATTTCATCATATAAATACTGAATAGTCGCGATGAACAGAATAATGAATGAGTAACCTATGACACCGTGTGATGCTAGGGATCTGCCCTTTCACCCTGAGGTTCTGAAGATGCAAAATCCACCACACTCCAATACCCAATGTTGAGTAATATCCCATCCTATACAATAAAGGATGCAAGCTGTGTTCTAGCCAGAGATGACTAGTCTTGTAACAAAAAGGTAAGACGTATGAATCACTGAAGAGACAAACTAGACGTCAGGAATGGATACTGTCAGGTAACATTGTACTGAGAATGTGTATCGAAGGAAATTCACCGTACAATTGCATAACTGTATTACATTTACACAGTCGTATCATCTGCAGCAGTTGTCCCCAATCCAGTCCTCAAAGGACACCAATAGTCCAGGATTTATGTACTTTACAAATCTGCAGAAAAGGGGATAGTAGTAAAATCTGGACTGAAGGTGTACATTGGAGATTGGGCTGGGAGACACTCTTTATAGAGTATAGTTTCTTAGCCCTTGAAAATATATCTTGAACTAGAGCAGCACTGTCCAACCTTTACCCTGGAAAGCCATTGACCATTCGGGGTGGCAGTGAATAGTAGGGCTTCACAATGACAAATTACAGAGTAATTTGTAAGAAGTCCAACGAGCCTCAGCTTAAAGTATTGCTGTAATCACTGTTTGTAATTGAAAGTGATAGCACTGTCATTAAGGGTACTATAATTTGGAAGGTAGCAGCTTTCACTCAATCTTTACCTGATGGAGCTCATCTCTCAGCCTGGTGGAACTCTACAATCTGGGCCAAATGCATTTAGAAACTCAAAAACATTTTACAAATTTAGATTTCACTACAATATTGAAGTTTAGAGGTAATTAGTAATTACTACTGAAACAAGCTCAAGTTAGAGAAGGGAAAATGTCACAAATGAGGGAAAGAGAACGTTGAGAGAAAAAGGGCTTATTTTGGTGGGAGAAGACTGATCCTATTATACAAGGAAATCCAGCAGCCCTGATTAGATCAATGAGTCTGTCTAGGTGGGAGGAGAAGTTTGGTCTGTAAATTTGTAATACAATCATTCCTGTTTATTTTTCCTCCCCCACTCAATCTGTCTCGCGCCTCTTTTGTGTTCTGCTAATATCCTTTTGTCTGGTTCCTCTCACACTGAGCATCAGTCATCCATCAAACACCTTGCAGGGATTCCTCAGTTTCGCTATCATCCGAAACCTCTCACTCCACAAATACTGTCCATACAAAAGGACATCTGAACAGACAGAATCAACAAACCTATACTAGATCTATAAAGCACTTGAATCCGTTCTAAAAAATAAAAAGTAGATGATTTAGGCTTAAATGATTCTAAAATAATTTCTTGCCAAAAAAGAAAAAAAAAAACCAAAACAAAACATTTCTCCTAGATTTAAAAAGAGCAATGCAAAAAACATAAAAGTCACAGATAGTAAAGATGGGCCAGCGCTTTCCTCATGGGGCCATAAAACCTTTTTAATTTCATAAGGATAAATTCTAAAGGTCTCTTATTCAATATCTGAAAGTTTACAAAGCACTATGGGACTTGTAGCCCCAAGACAGCTGGGGGTCTACATTTTGCCATCCATTGTGTTAGTACATGCCCCATCCCCCATGCTTTTACGTATTCCCTTGCTGTGATATCTCCCTCTGAATGCTCTTTGGATCAATGAGATGGTATGGAGCTCTACATCTGTCAGCTTCCCTGAAGCATTATCCTGTTTACATGCACCTTGCACATCATTTACTATCAGTCTTTAAAAATGACAAAATTAGAAGTCCCTCTGCTCAAGCTTCCTTTCTTTTGGCAACCAGTTCACGGAAAAGAAAGTATTTTGAGCATGGTAAAGAATAATCACTAGAAATAAACAAAAATGTGATCCCATAACGCAAGTGAAGTTTTTGTTGCTAAATGTGCCTAACATGGAAATATTATAGAAATTTGTCAACAGAGCTCAAATGTTAAGCCAAAATTAGCCAAAAGTGAGAAGCTGTTTTATTTTAAGTAAGCTTTTGTGGAAACTTGTTGAAAAATGGTTTATTCAGCAAAAACAAAAAAGTCAAATGCGCTAAGTGAATCATACGCTTGCAAAATTAGGCTGAAATAGCTTGGTTTGAAAAATTAGAAAACAATACATGTTAGTTAAACCACTGCTATTAGAATATCAGGATTATTTACTAAAGTCAGAATTGTCAGAAAATAAAATAAATTTCAAATTCAAGGCCAAAGTAGCAGAATTTGGAGCACAACTGACTACTTTGAGTGAATGACCCTATATGTGCAGTTGTCTTTAGGATAGAACAAAACACAGTGGCAGGGCTTTTAAAAGACCAAAAACAATACCAAAAATTCCCAACACTTGTGGAGACTTTTTTTATGCTACATTTTGACTGTTATGACGTTACCAAAACTCACTGTTGGTATTGGATAAATCCCTTACTAATGTGCCAAGCAGGTGTTTCCATTTTAAAGGGGCACTATAGTCACCCAGACCACTTCAGCTCAATGAAGTGGTCTGGGTGCCAGGTCACTCAGGTTTTAACCCTTCAGATGTAAACATAGCAGTTTCAGAGAAACATTAGGGGTTACATTAGGGGTTAATCCAACCTCTAGTGGCTGTCTTCCTGACAGCCGCTAGAGGCACATTCCGCATCCAGCGTACAGAACGTCCATAGGAAAGCATTGAGAAATGCCTTCCTATGGACTGTTAGAATGCGCGCGCGGCACTTGCCACGCATGCGCATTTCGCTCCAGTGGGGAGCTGACGTCGGCGGGGGAGGAGAGGTCACCAGCGCCGAGTGAGCCCGGCGCTGGATTAAGGTAAGATGCTGAAGGGGTTTTAACCCCTTCGCGTCAAAGGAGGGGGACCCTGAGGGTTTGGGCACTATAGTGTCAGGAAAACAGGTTTGTTTTCCTGACACTATAGTGATCCTTAAATAAATGAATTATACCTATCAAAAGAAGCAAAATATTCTATAGAAATTATTTTAAAATATTCTATTCACACACAGAGAATAAAGTAAACAAACACAGATTCATGCAATAATGTAAAGTGCAGTATTCAGCATACATACCACAGATACACCTATTCGTACACTATGCAAAGTATATATATATTTACTTTGCTGACATATTTCCTTGAAAATATGGACTGCTGTAATAGATAGATAGATGGATAGACAGACAGACAGAGAAACAGATAGACGTATATTAACAAAACTCTTAACTGAGTCAAATAAAAATCCAAATAAAACTATTAAGGAATAAATAGCTGATGTGAAAACATTTTCCAAATTTGCTGTAATTAATATTATTGGCATTTATATTGCTTCGACTTATTCTGCAGCGCTTTACAATATTATAAAGGGGTAAATTAAACCAAAAAGTGAGACAACTACAAAATGTTCCAGGAACAATAGGTTGACGAGAACCCTGCTCAAATGAATGAGTTTACAGTGTAGTGATTTTTGCCTTGTTTTTGTTATTCCGATTTGAAGAGGGGACCTGGCACTTTCCCGGATCTTTTATATAATGTTTACATATCCCCTGTATAAAATATATGTATTTTTGAGGTATGCAAAATAAAAATAAAAGGAGCAGTCCACACCTCTTTGTCCTGCAACTGGGTACCTCCATCTTAGCACCCTATCAATTATTGCTAGAACCTCAGTCCTTTGCACCTGGCAGTCAGCATAGAGAAGACATGCAAAGAAGAAGAAACATTAAGGAATGTTTTTATTTCTCCTCCTAATTTACATCACATGAATAAAAAAAAGGTTTACACATGTTAAAGGATTCAATCTTTTTATCCAACTGTGTAATTCCCAGTAAAGTGAGTTGCCTATTAAAATTTCCTACAAATCAGATTTTAGTGAATAAACCCAACAGATATATAATCATGTATGGGTGACTGACAGATTGCTAAACTTAATTTATAACAATGGGTGAACAGATAGACAGATATATACTCAATCATGAATGATCCCATTTATGACAGACAGACAGACAGAAAGATAGACAGACAGGAATATTCTGTGCTGCACATTTTTCTTAATAATAAATAAATACATTTTAAAAAAACTTAAACAGTGAGTTTTTGTTCACTTTTGCTGTCTCCATAAATTGAGCCATTATGTGACAGCTATGTCCCTGCATTGTCAGAGAGCTGTATTAATGCTATGTTATACTGACCTGCTCAGTATGAGGGTCTCTCTAATAGAACGCTCTATAGAACACATGGAATAGATAATAAATGAAGAGCACACACAGCTCTTTGTATAAAAGTTTCAGATTATCGGCACATAGTACATACATACCCGGTGTGAGCGCACGGTGTGGCTGTGGTGGCCCGAGTGACCAGTGACCAGTAGCCCGGGCTCCACACATAGTCTGCTGGCTGCTCTCAGTCCCCCCGGGGCAGACACATTGTGTCACTTCGTCCGGGGCCTTTCATTCACATAAAGGGAACGCTCCTGGCCAAACCATCCCCTTTCACTCAAGAGAGGGGGGGAGCCTGTGCTCGGACTGTCACCTCCCCTTCTCCCGGTCGGAGAATGCGAAGCTCTAAACACCCCCGCACCTAGCTGTGGTACAGTCCACTATGAGAGGAGGTTTAAAGAGACAGCTGACTGAGAGGGTTGTGGGGCTGTTCCTATGGAGTGACATTAACATGTGATCCTTTTAACGAGGAGACTGTGCATTGGTGTCTGCTCAACATATGAGAGTTTACAGTTCTGAGTAAAAAGGGGGGTTGGGGGCTCCTTGTAATCACTGCCCATCTCTGTGTCTGCTGGTTTCTATTAACTACATACATGCAGTATCTGTCCTTAAATCACTGCATTATGATGCAAATTAGATAGCTGTATATATTCTAATAGCAGTCAATCAGTACATTAACAGCTAGACTTTATACATTATCTACTAATTGTATTCGAACTCCTACTGAGCTAACATTCTCTCCCCCCTATCACTAATTATTTATCTGTTTCCATATCTCAGCTAATTACATCCTGAAACCCTTACATTCTCTTTCTCTCTCAACTCTGCCATTTATATCCTTTACATACAATTACCTTCTTATTTCTCCAGCTGTATCTACCCTGATATGATATCTTGCTAATCCTATCTCATCTCTTGATCCAGCTCACATTGTCTTCTCATACCCTTCCATTATTTCCCTAACCTCCCATTAGTTTATCACTACCCTTCACCTATAATTTTTCCATTATGCCCATAGATTGACATGCTGACTCCTCTACCCAGCACCTAAACTACTATTTTTATTCCATCACCGACCCTTTCTTCTTGTCATTCCTGTTCTACCTCCTGCACCTCTTCTCCTTTATTTCATCATATGTGTTCTCATGAGTCATATTTAACTGCATTACATTTTCTTAAATCCAGTTTCTCCCATTTCGTTTTCTCAACCTGTCCCTAACCTTCAGTTCTTTTTTGTCCATCTGGCCTCTACCATGGCAGTCACTCCTTTCCCTACCGTTCAAGTAACTGTGCTCTTTCCTCTCTCATCTTCGGGAGTCACTCCTTTAAATACTACTCTGAAATACTCTCTATTTCCATTCGGCCCCTACCGTGGCATTTACTCCTTTCCTTACCATTCATGTCACTCTTCTCTCCTCTTCCCTCTCCCTTCCTTGGCATTCACTCCTAACCCTATACTAAAATTCTCACTCTTCTCCCTCCTGCCCTTGCCTTGGTATTCACTCCTACACCTACCCTTCAGTTCTCTCTTCTTAGCCCTACCCTAAAATTCTATGCTACTCCACATTGCATCCACTTTCTTCATCCCTCTACTGTACAATTCTATCTTCTCCATCCTTCTCGCCCCAGACTACATGTTTTTTCTGAATTCTGAACCATATTGTGCAGTTATCAATGCTATACTTTGACCCATCCCATTCTCTCCTGTAGATCTATCCATGTTTACCTCACCTCCATCCGAAACTAGTGATGTCCCGAACGGTTCGCCACGGACTCATCATTGAGTAAACTTTGACCCTGTACCTCACAGTCACCAGACACATTACAGCCAATCAGCAGCAGACCCTCCCTCTCAGGAGGTGGAAGGGTCTGGGAGGGAGGGTCTGCTGCTGATTGGTTGGAATGTGTCTGCTGACTGTGAGGTACAGGGTCAATGTTTACTCAATGATGGGTCCATGGCGAACCGTTCGCAAACCGTTCGGCGAACCGTTCGGGACATCACTATCCAAAACCATGTGAGTATGTAAGCGTGCTTTCCTTTGACAATAGGAGAAATAAATGGGAGGAAAAAATAAAGATACAAGCATAAACATATATATGTTTGTTTTTATAAATGAATATAAACTCCCCAGTGCATGTCGGACGGTATATACATTGGGAGTTATTTACAAAAGTGTTTCTGCAAGAAAGTGGTGCAATTATGGCAGAACTAATGCACTGGTGTATCTATAAAAGCTTCCCACGAGAAATACATTCCTGTATGCAAACTGCAACTAAATAGGAAAGTAATCTCATAAGCATGTATTTATTAATCTCTAGATCACCTATGCTTTCACTTTGGCTATTCTGGCCTTAAAGGAACACTATTGGCATCCAGCCCACGTCATGTCAGTGTTGTTTTGAGACTACTGTGTAAAATATTGCCATTTTATAGGAATACCAATGGTTCCATTTGAGGTTTAAACACATCTCTAGTGGCTATCTTTAACACAGCCGTAGAGGCACTTCCATTGTAATAACAGAGTCAGGCTAGGTTATTCAATCAAATGCTTCTCATACAGAGCATTTAATTGGCACAGTGCAGCATTTTGCCACGCATGCGCACTAACCTCCCAAATGCTTCCTTATGAGGAAACACTGGATTAACTGAGATACTCAAGAATGATGATCTCAGCCAAGGAGGTGGGATAGCCGCTGAGAAACCAGTGAGCTGTGGGATCTGATGTCAGAAAAACGTACCTTTTAACCCCTCACGGAGAAGGCTGGAAACATAAATAGGTAGAGTAACACTATAGCATAAGACATACATGTTTGTATTCCTAACGCTATAGTGTTCCTTTAAATTAGAAATGACCACTGAATTCCTGACAATTCTCATTTTAGTAAATAATGCTGTAAATTTATACTATATGTGAGGATATGTTCTGTGCATTGTTTAGAGCTGTAAACCAACAGCCATGGCGTGTGCTGCTGTGATTGCTTTTCCCAGGCTTTGTCTGAACATGACTTTGATATGTATGTCTGGAATGCACATTATGTAGTGCCCCAGTGACCTCCACGCTCTGCCACTAGCTGCCAGGGCGAAAGTCTTACTTTCAAGATACAAGTGTGAAAGTAACGTCAAATGGACATTCTAAGTAACAGTAAGGACACTGTGAGACAAACAAAGGAGGCACTGTGACACAAATAAGAAATTTCTATAGCACAGTGACATAGTGACACAGACAATTATATAGGCTGACTTGTCCGTTGGTGGGTGACAATAACAGAAGCTTGGCGTCTGCCTTTTAGATTCCACAGTGTCATGTCTGCCATTCATACTGATAATTGTCACAATATCCCCACAATGACACAGCCTGAGTCACACATGCACCTGTTTGTGTTTAATTTGTGCGTGTGTGTGTCAGCCGCTCAATACAGATCCTTCATGCAGCTGCTGTGTGATGATGGACTCAGCAATATGTCCCTCATTAAAGTGGACTTGTCACATTTGTGACTACAGTACTTTTTTTTTTTAGAAGTGTGATGTGATTTGTTTATTGTTTTTTCTACTTTTCATTCACTGCCTTTCCAAATGTATGTAGGCATCACTTTGTAATCAGTAACATTGCCTATATTTCAGCTTCTGGCATTGTTGGCAGATGGACCAAGTTAAAGGCACCCAGTTTAGACACTATCAACACTGTATTTAGTGGTTTTGTGTTCTGAGTGTGTTTCCTACAGTTTTTATGAAACCATTTTTATCAGTTTGACAAAAAAACAAGGAAGTCCTAGTACTCAAATCCCACCCACTCTGCTGACACCAACACAATGAGGAATTCCCCTACTCCACTATATGTCCAAGTTTGGTTAGCAATGATAGACTGTGAGCTCTATGAGCAACATCAGCATGAGAATGACTGTCAGGAGATTAAAGAAATAGGTTTCTGTGGACTAGTAGTCACACACTACCCTATGATCACAATGTGCAATGCTTCACTTGGAGGGGTGTAAAACTCATCACCATTATTGTCTGGGAGATTCTCCAGTGATGAATCACATTTTACCATCTGATAGTTGGAAACTTGATTCTGAGTTTGGCAACTACCATGAGGATGCCACCGGCCTGACTTCGTAGTGCCAACTGTAATGTTTGGTGGAAAAGTAATAATGCCAAGGGATCGTAGTTTGAGCTAGGGCCTTTGGTTCAAGTGGGGATGTATCTCAATTCTACAGCACACAATGACAAACACGATTCTATGCTTCTAAAATTGTGACATGGTTTGGAACAGCCACTTATAATATCCAGTATGACATTATCCCCATGCCCAAGGCTAGGTCCACACAAATGTATTGAAATTGTTGTGAATGTATTGGATTGACCTACACAGAACTTTGTTCTCAGCCATGTAGAATAACTTTCATATAACATTTTTCTCATTTTCAACTTTCTTCTTTAAAATCTCTGCTTTCAGTTCTCAATTGCAACTGATCTGACTAAAGTGACCAGCAATCTACTCATTGACAATCACCAACCGAAATGTCATTACACTAAGCTAATCTTCCTGACCTCCCTGTCACTACCAACAGGGCTTCCATCAGAAATGTTGGGGCCCCTGACACAGCTCAAGGTCTGGGCCCGCTTCTTTGTCCGCCCACAGGACCCATCCCGAGTCCATACACAAGGATGCAGTGTGCGTAGTGGACACAGTGTGTGTGCTGAATGTTATGTGTCTAGAGGCTATAGAATTTGGAGTGGATGTTAAGTTTGTGTATAGTGAATACAGAGTGTGTGTTTATGTAGTGGATGTAGTGTGTGTATAGTGCATGCAGAGTGTGTGGATGTAGTGTGTATAGTGAATACAAAGTGTGGTGTATTGGGAATGCAGAGTGTGTATTTGTGTAGTAGATGTAGTGTGTGTATAGTGAATGCAGAGTGTGTATAGTAGATGTTGTGTGTGCCTAGTGAATGCAGAGTGTGTGCGTATAGTTGATGTTGTGTGTGCATAGTGGATGCAGAGTGAGTGTGTGTGTGTATAGTGGATGCAGAGTGTGTATAGTGGATGCAGAGTGTGTATAGTAGATGTTGTGTGTGCATAATTAATGCAGAGTGTGTGTGTGTGTAGTGGTCCGCAAGTGGATATATAAATTACACGTTATTTATACGTTAGTCGCTATATGAATGTGTACATAGAGAATGTGGGACCCGGGACTTCCAGAGCAGTCTGGGCCCCTCAGGACAACCAGGTCCATGACAACTGTTATGGTTGTCACCCCCTGATGGTTGCCTTTTACTACCAACTCTGTGGATCACCCCATTTTCCATGCAATACCTTTATAACCTTGGGCACTGCCATTTTTTGGTTCTCATGCCAAATATTCCAGTGCTCTTCTAATCATCTGTCAACTTTTCCTTGTCAAGCACCTCCCACTACCAACATCTTGCTATGGTTTTCAGTTAAAGCAATGGTCTGAACCTCCAAATGCTGTTCATGGCATTAGCTTGGCGATCCAAGACACATCCATACACAATAATATAACTTGTTACAAAATTAATTTCTTCCAAACACTTTTATTAAACTCTTTCCAGTGTCCTTTCCCTTGAGGGAAGCAATGCTGCCATAGTAACCAATTAAGTTTTGGGCAATTGTCTGGAGACTGGTTACATTGATGTACCTGTTTCATCTGATGAGGACCCAAAATAGAATTGCGATCCAGTCTATACCCCGAATCCAGATGTTAAGATCCAGAAAGCTAGAGTAGTAAGCAGTCAGCTTTTTGTTCGCTTTTTTAAAATTTTACCTAACCGCTCATAGCAGCCTCATACATTTCTCTTGCATTTCTGTACCATCTAGTCTCTGAAGTCTGATCAGCAATACCGATATTCCTTGCTCTCTCTCTTCACTTATCGCCTCTCTTCTTTATCAGACTGAACAACTGCCACATGTTCAATCTCGGTCTTACCATAATATGGCCTTTTTTCTTTCCTCCTTCTAGTGCTAACCCTCTTTTGGCAGTCTCCTTTCAGGTCAATGGTAGAACCATCAGACAAGTTCATCAGTTAATCCCTTGAACTGTTTTCCCCCTGATTCTAGCTCTCACATGACTTTTTAGTGCTGATCAATTCTTACGTAACACTCTTCCTCGTCCTAATAAACTTTACAATGTCTCCAGTCCTTTAGGACATCTGTAAAACAAATTGTTCAAGAAAACATGTTAACAACTATGTGATTATTCTACAGCAGGTTACCCTTGTCTCACCTCAACATTTAGTACAATTTTTAGCTTCACTGCATTTCTCCTTTTTTGTTGTTGTACTCTACAGCTAACTCACAATTACTGCCACACAGACTGCCCACCCGACAACCTCTATTCTTTTTCTAGATACTTACTGCTTTGTGTAATTCTACCAGGGCCGGACTGGGGAAAGTATTCGGTCCGGGCATTTTTTATCACAGCGGCCCCCTGAGAAGGGGGCGGGGCCAGAGAGGGGGTGTTATGTCATCACTAATGACAAGCACGCCCCCTCTCAAAGTGAGCATGTTGGTTCAATGCGCAGAGCCCCGCTAAAGAGCTCTAGCATGAGAAAAAGGCACTGTATTTGTTCTGTGCAGTGAAAGCAAATTTAATAACATGTTTGTGCTGTGTGTGCTTGAAACTTGTCTCTGGTGTCTCCATAAGTGGGATACCAGAGGACAAAAGGGCCAGGAAAGTGTATGGTGCATGTGTTTGGAGCCTGCTTGTGTGTGTAGAGTGAGCTGATTGTGGTGTGGTATTGTGTAAATAGGTCGATTTCATTTGTGTTTGTGGTGTAATATGTGTGGTTAGGGGCTGTAGAGAGTGTGTGTATAGGGGTCATAGTGTGTAAAGGGGGCATAGTGTGTATAGGGGATGTAGTGAGTGTGTGCATTCGGGCTGTAATGTGTGTGTGTATATAGGTGACAAAGTGTGTGTAGGGTTGTAGAGAGTGTGTGTTTAGAGAATGTAGTATGTGTTTGTTTACAAGGAATGTAGTGTGTGCATAGGGGATCCAGAGTTTGTATGTCAGAAATGTAGTCTGTGTAGGTGGTACAGTGTGTGTGTATAGGAGATTGTGTGTGTGTGTGTGTGTAGATGATTCAGAGTGTATATAGGGATCTAGTGTGTGTGTGTAGATTAGGTGATCCAGAGCTGGGTAAGGGATCTAGCGTGTATCTGGAGCATAATGTGTGTAGTGGTGCAGTGTGAGGGGTGCTGTAGTATATAAATATGTTTTGACGTATTGTATGTGTGAGGAGCGCAGTGTGTTGGGTGTGCTGTGGGTATGTGTGAAGGGTGCAGCATGTGTTTGTGTGAAGGGTGCAGCATGTGTTTGTGTGAAGGGTAAAGTGTGTGTGTAAGGGGTACTATGTGTGTGAGGGTGTTCTTATCTGCCGTCACATTCCAATTTTCTTTGTCTGTTAACTCACTGAGGGTTATTTTATATATTATATGTGTTTGTGCTGTGTGTGTGCTGTGTGTAATGGTGCTGTGTGGGTGCTCTGTGTGTGTGAGGGTGCTGTGTGTGTGAGGGTGCTGTGTATGTCTGAGGGTGCTGTGTGTGTGTGTGTGTAAGGGTGCTGTGTATCTGAGAGTGCTGTGTTTGTGTGAGGGAGCTGTGTGTGTGTGTGGGTGCTGTGTGTCTGAGGGTGCTGTGTGCTGTGTGTGTGAGGGTGCTGTGTGTGTCTGAGGATGCTGTTAGTGTGAGTGTGCTGTGTGTGTGTGAATATGTTTAGAGGGATTGTGTGTGGGGGGCAGATTTAAATATATTAAATATGTATTTTTATTTTAATTTTAAAAACCAAAAAACGTTATACTCCCCCCTCCCTTCTTACCTTTAGCCTGGGAGGGGTGACCTTGCTGCTATCCCTGGTGGTCCTAGTGGTGAGTGAACTCTAGCCTGCGGGCTAGAGTTCACTCTCGCGAGATCTGAGCGTTGCCATGGTATCTGCAGCAATGCTCCGACCTTGCGAGAGTAACCTGGCTGCAGGTTAGAGTTCCACCGGGTCCTCTCTCCTTCCCTCCCCAGCCGGCGGCTGCATGTCAATGCCTGTAATCTCCCCTGCCAGCCTCAGCCCATGGCCATCGCGACCCACTGGGCATTTACCTGGTATGCCGGATGGCCAGTCCGGGCCTGAATTTTACCACACATTCTCAGGATTCTAAAGCGATTTTAGCATGATCCCCTTTAACCCTTGTTAATTTGTTTGATATTTGTTTACCCAATATATAGCACTGCACAATATGCTGAATACCTCTAAATAAATATTAAAAAATTATAATTAGTGGAACTCTGGCTGTGTACCAGGTCTAACTGCCCAAATGGTGTGTCTGATCTCACTAACGTTCTTCTGGCTGAATGGATGCCAATCTCAGCAGCGGTATTATAATATCTAATGGGAAGTCTTCCCAGAAGAATGGATGTTGTTATAGCAGTGAGGGGGGTTGGGTAATGTCTTGTTAATGGCCATGGTTTTGCAATGAGATATTCAGTCAGCCATTGTCCGCATAACTGTGGCTACATAATGCACAAGATTGATAGTATTTTGCTCTGATGTCACATCTATTTCTTGAAAAGCACTGTCAAAGCATTTAAAGGGACGTTCCATGCAAGTACACAGGTTTTATGCATTTTATAGCATCTGGCTTGGATATATCTGTACGCTTTCCATGTCCAATTGTGCATAGTTTTTGCACATTCTGGTTATAACCCACTACTGCATAATCCAATGACATAATTATATCTGTCTTCAAGAAGCTCTGCTATGCTGTATTGTATATATGGGTCAATTACTCCTTGGTCCTGTGTGCATTTACCTGATGTTTTTAGTTGTTGTGCATGCTCTCTATACCTTTGCTGATACAGGGTTATTCACTAATGTGAGAATTCAAAGGGAATTTAAAATTCAAGGTTAACATCTTTACGTCCAGTTTGGCTATGTAGGTCTTTAATTTTGAATTCACATAGAGTTCACTTTGAAATCTCACTTTAGTGAATAACCCTGATAGTCTTTGCTGAGGATAAATAAGGAGAAGGAGGCACAGAATGATTGGATGAAAAGAGAATGAGGCATGGAATGATTGGATGAAAAGAGAATGAGGCACGGAATGACTGGATGGAAAGAGAACGAGGCACAGGAATGAGTGGATGAAAAGAGAACGAGGCACGGAATGAGTGGATGAAAAGAGAACAAGGCACTGAATGATTGGATGGAAAGAGAACGAGGCACGGAATGAGTGGATGAAAAGAGAACGAGGCACGGAATGATTGGATGAAAAGAGAATGAGGCACGGAATGATTGGATGAAAAGAGAACAAGGCACGGAATGACTGGATGAAAAGAGAATGAGGCACGGAATGATTGGATGAAAAGAGAACGAGGCACGGAATGCTTGGATGGAAAGAGAACAAGGCATGGAATCAGTGGATGAAAAGAGAATGAGGCACGGAATGAGTGGATGAAAGAGAATGAATCATGGAATGATTGGATGGAAAGAGAATGAGGCACAGAATGATTGGGAAGATGAAGTAATGGAGACACATTCAGGTTATTCTCTAAATCGAGAGTTCAAGTAGAATTCAAATAGCCAAACTTAAAAAAATTAGCTAAGTTACAGTTGAGCCAGTCTGTCCATAAACTGGAAGACCCCATTGAATTCTCACTTTAGTAAATAACCCAGATTGGGTGATAAATTACACATAGAGATATGGAATGACGGGGGTGGACAAGGAATGATGTACAGTGTTTAGTATATATATATGAGTGTGTCATGGTGCTTCAAAGCAATAATATGTACAACATAACTAACAGTAATATTTACACAACATAAGTCGAACTTCCTCTACTGAGTTTATTATTGTTATTATTATTAATTAAAAAGCGCCAACAAATTCCATAGCGTTGTACAATAGGTGGACTAACAGACATTTATTTCCAACAAGGCAAGCTGGACACACACGAACAGAGGGCATTGAGGGCCCTGTTTTAACATGCTTACATTCTAGAGGGAGTGAGGTAAAGTGACACAAGAGGTAAGGGAAGGATGTATTTAATGAACGGGAAAAGTAGCTATGCCCTGAATTTGCACCTGTCTGACACCCAGACCAGCACACTCCTGTTTATTAGGGTGGGTTCTCTGTACAATTAAAAGCAAAATTAGGAAGATGCATAAAACGTAAATGTGGACTAAGTTCTAAATTTGGAGCAATTACCATGGAACAAAACTTGACATTTTTAATTTCTTGGCTTTCTTTGGGGTTGTATCCTCTTTCAATATTTTGCCCTTGAACTACACCACAGGTAGCAAAACGATTATAAATATATGTGTATATGTATGTTTAAGGGACAGTGTGTATAGAGATTGACGTCACTCTGTGTATATGTTAAAGTCAAAATCTCCCTTAAAGGACCACTATAGTACCAGGAAAACATACTCGTTTTCCTGGCACTATAGTGCCCTGAGGGTGCCCCCACCCTCAGGGACCCCCTCCCGCCCGGCTCTGGAAGGGGTAAAAACTTACCTTTTTCCAGCGCTGGGCGGGGAGCTCTCCTCCTCCAATCCTCCTTCTCTCCTCCCAGTTGGCTGAATGCGCACGCGCGACAAGAGCTGTGCGCGCATTCAGCCGGTCGCATAGGAAAGCATTATCAATGCTTTCCTATGGACGCTGGCATGCTCTCACTGTGAAAATCACAGTGAGAAGCATGCAAGTGCCTCTAGTGGCTGTCAATGAGATAGCCGCTAGAGGGAATGGGGGAAGGCTTAACCCATTCATAAACATAGCAGTTTCTCTATTTATAAAAAAAATGGGTTAACCCAAGCTGGACCAGGCACCCAGACCACTTCATTAAGCTGAAGTGTTCTGGGTGCCTAGAGTGGTCCTTTAATAAGATCTCCCATGTCACAAGATTATGTTCCATTCTTTAAAACTAAAAAATCCCATCACTTTTTTTTTTTTTGCTAAGAGGCTTTTGAAATATCTAGCCTCTCTAGGCGTGCCTGGTTACACACCCTAATGAATTGTGCTGTGCCTCCTATGCATAGTCATAGAATACATTCCCTGAACTGATTGTGCAGATAGCATTGTGTGTTTTTTAATCACGTTCTCAATAGCAAAGCACAGCCTCCAACAATACCAAGCAGTGACCTAAATCTGTCTTAAATCGTGGGATTTATGACATCTATGTGGGTATATACATATCTTTGTGTGATACAGGTATATGGCAACACGTGCAATGCATTGGGTACAAAACCACTCAAAATGTCAAATATATAATTTTCGCTCCAATTCAGAATCATAACAGTTGTAAATGGTTTTTAGGAATCTAATTCAGGAAAGAGAGTTCTACAATTATTATTGATTATTTGAATAGCCAATACCTTCAGATAAAAACAAAGAAAAAATTTGCTTTGCCAATATATTTCCATGTCTTCTTTTCAGGTAAACAATAAAGGAGACACATTTTTAACTAGGAGTGCAAAGTGTTTAATATAGCGCCAACAGATTCTGTAGCGCTTTACAATATTATGAGTGGGGGATTTAACTATAAATAGGACAATTACAAGAAAACTTACAGGAACGATAGGTTTAAGAAGACCCTGCTCAAACGAGCTTAAAGTCTATAAGAGGTGGGGTGTAAAACACATTAGGACAGGAAATATCAATCAAATAAGGTGGGAATGAGGCAAAGCTGGAGGAGAGAGTAAAGTGCTGCCCTTTAGGAGAGAGCAAGGGACAGGTATGTGAGCAGGGCTTGCGCCACTGTTAGGTGAACTAGACATTCGCCTCGGGTGCCGGCCTGCTGGGGCCGCCCACCGGGATATTTCCTGGTGGGCTCCCCCTGTCTGAGCGAGGGACTTTAGAGCCACCCCCTCAGCGCCGCGCCGCTCCTCCACGTGCCCGAAGGTGGGGGCACCCAGAGGAGCCCTGTCACAGTATGGCAGAGCAGGCACCTTCGTACCTTGATGACAGGTGCCTGCTCTGCCATCAAATGCCGGTGACCGAAGGAAAAGCCAGGCGGCAAGGGAGGCTCTTCTTTTGAAGCCTTTCACTCCTTCCTCGCCGCTCCCTGTGATGCCAGGAGCTGGAATATGACATCATTCTGGCATACTAAACAGCGGGCGGGAGGAGTGAGGAGCTGCCTCACACTGGACCCCAGGGAGTGAGTGAGTCTGTCAGTGAGTGAGTGTCTGTCTGTCTGTCAGTGAGTGTCTGTGTGTGTGTGTGTGTGTGTGTGTGTGTGTGTCAGTGAGTGAGTATATATCTGTCAGTGAGTGTGTGTGTGTGTGTGTGTGTGTGAGTGTATGTCTGTCTGTCAGTCAGTGTGTGTGTATGTGTGTCTGTTAGTGAGTGAGTGTATGTCTGTCAGTGAGTGTATGTCTGTCAGTAAGTGTGTATATCTGTCAGTGAGTGTCTGTGTGAGTGTATGTGTGTGTCGGTGAGTGAGTGTATGTCTGTTAGTGAGTGTCTGTGTGAGTGTATGTCTGTCAGTGAGTTTCTGTGTGTGTGTCAGTGAGTGAGTGTATGTCTGTCGGTGAGTGTCTGTATGAGTGTATGTGTGTGTGTCAGTGAATGAGTGTATGTCTGTCAGTGAGTGTCTGTGTGAGTGCATGTGTGTGTGTCAGTGAGTGAGCGTATGTCTGTCAGTGAGTGTGTGTGTGTTTGTATGTCTGTCAGTGAGTGTCTGTCTGTCTGTCAGTGAGTGAGTGTATGTCTGTCAGTGAGTTTCTGTGTGTGTGTGTCAGTGAATGAGTGTATGTGTGACAGCGTGTGTTTGTCTGTCAGTAAGTGTGAGACATGAAGGGGCAGCAAAATGGATCTTTGCCTAGAGTGGCAGAAATCCTTGCACTGGCCCTGTATGTGAGGCAGAGGTTACTTTGGGAGGCCATAAGTTTTCCTAAAGAGATGGGCTTTAAGGCACTTCCTAAACGAGTGAACACTAGGGGAGAGTCTGATGGCGGTAGGCAGGCTATTTCATAGGAAGGGAGCCACCTGCGAGAAGTCCTGAAGCGTCAGTTTAATCAAGGGGAAAAAATCCATTGTAAGAGTTTCACAACATTGAGTTTAACAACAAATCCCATAATCCTAAACCAGACCATTACTCCCCAAAATGTCAGATGAGAATCATGGGAGCTTGAGGTTAGCAATAGTGGTGATCTGTATACAAATAGTTTTGCAGTTATATTTAATCTAATTGAAAAAGAATTAGCATGTTTTAGGCCAAAATAGGTACACTGTTCTAAAATCTGCAATCCACTTCTCAGTTCTACTTAAAATGCAGGACGATAATGCAGTGGAACCCATGGGAACTCAGTTCCCTTACTATATTTGCAGAGGGAACCAAGTTCCCAATCTCTTACTGTGAAAGGACCATTGGTTGCAGTACAGGAGGACAGTTCCAGAAACAATCGCAGCTTTTTAAGTGCTGTGTACATCATCCTGTCCTTTGTGTCTACCTTCAGTTTTCTATGTATGTTGCATGTGCATAGACCTGTACAAATTGATTTTAATCGTTTATATTTTGGTTTCACTATTAAATTGCACCCACAACTACATTCTGGTCTATCTACCTGTACGTATTCTCATGCACACCAAACACACGCATTTGAGTGCAAAAATACATAAAAAGTTTCCAAAAGAGAGAATGTAAAGTCATAGTTTGCCTAGGGCTCTAAAATTACAAAAGACCGTCTCAGCCCTGAAGTTCTGTCAATTCTCACAGCCCCTTACAAAGCCAGATTAAAATTGCCAATAGTTCTAGGCAGGATGAGAGTTGGGTGTTTGGTGGCTGAGTGTTTTATGTGCGTAGCACTTGCATGTTTTGTGGCTGTATGTGGTGGTGTGTGTGTACAGTACATTGAGCTAGGGTACGTGTGTGGTGGATGAATTTTGTGTGTGGAGGAAGCTGAGCGCTCTGTGTGGAAGGATGGCTGACGGTTGTGGAGTGTGGTGGGACTGTGCTATCGGTGTGTTGGTATGTGTTGGAGGAGAAGGTTGGAAGGGAGACCTCCACACACATCTTTCTGTATCATTATTACTTTTGTCACCCTATGTTTATCTTTTGTTTGGAGGGTGTGTAAACCCTAGTGGTTCGGAAGAGATCATTCTGGGCAGAATCCTGGTGACGAATGGGAGAATGTGTGGTCTGCAACTCTGTAGGTTGCAAATCTCCTTAAGAGCTCTCCTGTGGTACTTACACTCAGTGAATGACTGAGAGCACTGGCTTCTGTGCTTATTGACTCAGCACTGGGACAGTGAGGCATGTCCTAAAATGATCTGCATGTGAATATAGAAGTGTAGACCACACACTCCCTTGATGCAGTAAGGGGGCACATGTAAATATCTAAACATGTCAAATGTGAGAGTGCTACTTTAAAGGCCCTAGAGACATTGGTATAGGAATTTTGCAAATCCCAGGGGAGAGGGGCAACATTTTAGTTTTACCTGTTTGTTTAATTTATAAAGAAGTATGAAGAGTTTTTGCAAAAAAGAATGGTCTATCTATTAAAGCAACCTAACTTATGTATCTAATATAGGTACAGATATCATCATACTAGTTCAGTTATTCTACTAATTAAATTTTGTATTTTTTATTGCAATATCAGCAATTTAAGATCTATGTATGTTGAGGGGGATCTATGAATGTGCATGGGGGTGGGACTGAGACGGAGAGCCTCTGATGCTACAAAAAAAGGAAATAATTGTACATCTTCAGTAGTTGGCGCATTGATCCTGGCAAACGGGGTATTGGATAATGCAAAGTTAGAAGTAGGGTCAAAAGTTTCAAGATCCATGTTTTTTTGGGGGCACATAAATATAAATTTTGATGGGTAGCACAAGAAAATGCTGCCGTGCAGTATGCAGAATTCAAATGCTGCAGGAGATAAACCAAGTCATAAATTAAAGCGGAATAATGCAACATATGAGTTATATATATTGCAGTTCGGCATTTTTCATGTTCTGCCCAACACCATGAAGAAGTGATATGTGTCCAGGAAAACATGGTGGTGGTTTTGGAAATGTCTTTGAAAGAAACGCAGAAGTTTTCAGCAACCAGGCCAGTCCATTAAGGGCGGACAATGCAGAGAGTCTGTTTCAGTGCTCTCAGTAGGGTTCTACAGAGCATAGTATTAAAGCGTTTAATGATGCACTCATCCTATGTTTTTTCGGAACAAACTCAAGACGGCGGGACAAGAATCTAAAATCGAGACTGTCCAGCAGAAATTGAAACTATTGGAAGACCTGCTAAATTATATATAATAATAATAATAATAAAACTGAATGTCAAAATTACAGCTAAAATGGCCAAATTCTTACTATAGCTTAGTTGGATAATTTTTCCAAATTAGCTATTTTGGCCGAAAATTCCCAAACTGGTTTCAGTGCAGTTTATTTGGTAAACTGGGAATTGGGAACATGGAAATACCAATGGAATAAGTTTCCTGCTTGGCAATTTTACGCTTGTAATTACCTTGCCAATTCTTCACAGGTTCCTGTTTAGTTAATAACGTAAGTATGAAAAATAAATAAACAGAGAATTATTCTTTTGCAATAAGCATCATTTTCCCAACTCCTGCTAATTCTGCCTAGTCCTTTATTAGTCTTACTCTACTTGTGTTTTATCTCATCTAATTTGTTACTTCTATCACGCCCTATACCACTTCCTCCCCATACTTTTATATAGCACCATGTCCCGCGGGTACCCCTTCCCGTCTCCTTACCTGTGTCCTCTGCAAGACTCCCTGTCAAAGCAGCTACTAGTCTGCTTTCTTTTGTAGCAGTGAGCTTTGAGCTAACAGCCCAGTCTCCTGTCTCTTTTCCTCTGTCTCCCCTTTCCTTCCTTCCCTTCAACCCCCCCACTCCCCCCCACCCCCCCAGCCAACAAAAATCTGCAATAGTTTCCTTTGGTATATAGAATAGGAAGTGTTTCTACTTCAGCCCATATCATTAAGGATAGAGGGAATTTGGGTTATTTTACTACCCCCCTCCTTTAATAGATATTCTTCGGAAAGGGATGCAGGGGTGGGGAGAGAGTTTATTTAGTTAAATGGGTTTTCCCAATCACATATCTTTAAACAAAATCAAATAAGGGTCTTGTGGTGGAAATTGAAAGGGGCAGGGGATGTAAGACTGTACAAGGGGATGTGTGTGAGGGGAAGTAAGGGGGGGGGGGGGGTTGAAAAATTTGCTGACAGGTGGAATTCTGTGATTCTCAGATTGCTGAATAAGAGACTGAGAACATTCTGTTTATAAGAACATTCAGTTACAGCCCTGACACCAACCCCCCCTCAGTGACTCTAACATGTGCTTAGCTGTCGCAGAGAAAGAGCACATGACAGTTGGGGTGCATCAGTTTTAGGGTGTTTACCGGAAGCGACACCTGTTACTTAGTGTGTGACAGTAAATGAATCAGAGGACGCCCAGGTATGGGTGTGTTCCCTAGGATCACTTGATATTATCCTTCATTAAACATGTTATAAACATTATATTGCTCTCAATTCATTTAAAAAAAAAAAATCTTTATTTTTGCAGTGCAGAGTTAGATATACAGGCTTGCATGGACTGTAAAAGTTCAGCTGCAGTATAAAGCATTATGACATTATCCAGAGAGAAGAATTGCACTGTTTTTGTATATAGTAATGACATAGTAGAGCAGTGTGTGTCAAACGATAATTCAAACAATCTAATAAGAACCAGGCTAGTGACGACACAATGACAGCTTGTGATGGTTTGCCCACCAGGAAACGTTTTCTTAAAGGACCACTCTAGGCACCCAGACCACTTCAGCTTAATGAGGTGGTCTGGGTGCCTGGTCCAGCTAGGGTTAACCCATTTTTTCATAAGCATAGCAGTTTCAGAGAAACTGCTATGTTTATGAATGGGTTAAGCTTTCCCCTATTTCCTCTAGTGGCTGTCTCATTGACAGCCACTAGAGGCGCTTGCGTGCTTCTCACTGTGATTTTCACAGTGAGAGCACGCCAGCGTCCATAGGAAAGCATTATGAATGCTTTCCTATGTGACCGACTGAATGCGCGCGCAGCTCTTGCCGCGCGTGCGCATTCAGCCGACGGGGAGGAGAAGAGGAGGATCGGAGGAGGAGAGCTCTCCGCCCAGCGCTGGAGAAAGGTAAGTTTTAACCCCTTTCCCCCTTCCAGAGCCGGGCGAGAGTGGGACCCTGAGGGTGGGGGCACCCTCAGGGCACTATAGTGCCAGGAAAACGAGTATGTTTTCCTGGCACTATAGTGGTCCTTTAAGGGTTTAGTTAGGCTACATAGCTGGCGGCTACCAAAAACAAAATAAAATAACGTACAAAAAATAAAAATGGGACCACTGGTCTCGGTTGTATGATGTGCTAATCAGTTTTAAACCGAATGTCACAGTGAACTCCAACGCTCACTAAGCCTCAAACTAATAAACATGTTACATGGCGTTGCTAACTTTAGGTAGAGTCACTGCACATTTTGAGGCATTGTATTAGGAGTTTGCGTGGGACCTGAGATTGGGTGCGTAGTTATTTAAATTTCTATAAAAGACAGATGAGGGTATGGACACTTTTATGAAATGAAAGCTTAGCTAGGATAAGTGTTTAAGCAAGGTGCCACAAGGCAGACTATGGCATACCGGGTCATCATTTACATTAATCAGGGTAATAAAACCGATAGTTACCATAACAGGAATTATGACAGGAATAGCAGAGATGTCCATTGAGCAGTGAATACAGCCAGGGTGTCTTCCATTGATGCTGTGGGTGGTAAGTTCTGTGGTGTGAACTCCAAATGCCTTCCGTCGTGAGAAGCTGGAGTCGCCATCAGTTCTGACATTGTGAGAGGTACTAAGAGGCATCCCAGTCCCAGGCATGGATATAGTCCCCACAGGGCACCGAAGAGGCCCACTGAGTACCAAAGACCCATCACAGGGCACCGTGTTTGCGGGTCTCCGTGGGCATATTGCCCGGCCATCAGGTGAGTACGGGTGCGGTGCCTGTCGGACTCCAGTGTCCAGGTACGCACAGCAGTATGACGGAGTTGGTGTATGGGGATGCCCCCTCTGGGTGCTCCCACAGTGATGGTCTGTGGTCTTGGTTATGGGAAGCGCTGGTAATGCGTGCTTAGTAGGGGCAGGCACTGAGCCTGCTTCAGGGTTGCCGCTGTAGTGTAAGAGAGCAGTAGAAATGCAGGCTGCCGTCCTCCCCTCTTGACTACATTCGTATGTCAGGAGTGATCAGAGCTTTGGCTGTATGTTGACAAGTTCTGCTTCAGCGCGCCATAGGGGCGGTCATCTCCAGCGGCCTGTGAGTTAGTTGCGTCGCTGTCAGCCATTTTGATGAGGCCGCGTGGTAGCTAGTAACTGTTGAGTAAATGTTGAGTCGCACAGGAGCGCTGCAAAGATGTTTGCTTGCCTGGTGGGTACCGGGATAACCCCGGCCGGTTCAAGGGGGGGGGGGTGAACGGGGCCGGGGGGGCACCAGACGCTTTGTGGTTCTCCATAGCTGGGGCGGAAAGCGAGACAGCGGCCGTCCGCCTCACTCACCTCCTGGGTAGGCCTCAGTCCCCAAGCCCCAGAGTATCTCACCAGGACCCAGAATCACCCGATATCAGGTGCTCTAGCTGCACCAAGACACTCCAGGACCATGTACCACGAACTTCCAGGGTGTTCCAAGCTGAGTTAGGTGGGTATATACCCAATATTAGCTGGATTCCTCAGGAGCCATAGTGATTTGCAGCCTGCTAGCATGGCCGCCCATCCCTGCCCCCCAATTCACTTTCTATGTAGGCATATACGTGAGCAAATTTAAAATAATTCAGGGACATTTATTCGCTAAACTGTGCATTACCAACCTTCGAGAAGGTAATTGTAGATTTTAAGGAGAAAATTTGTCAAATTGTGTTAGAAACATATTTTGTCCCCATGGTTCCTAACTCACAGGTTTATTCACCAAAGTCAAAATTAGTCAGGAATTCAAAGTGAATTTCACATATCTGGAAGCATAGCTGACTTGGATAATTGCTGTAATTCAGCTATTTTATCCTTAAAGTGGCACTGTCACCATCTGGGGACTTTTATCATTTGCAAAGACCCCCAACTGTTACATCACCACTGGTGGTCGAGTGGCTGGGGGGGTGGCCGGAAAGGTGAGAGTTATCTGAATCTGCCCCTCGCGGGCGATGCCATCTTCTTCTGGACGGTCCTCTTCAGCCTGAAGCACCAGGAGCTGACATCATTGCTGTACACGCGCACATTCGCAATAATACAGCATTGAAGTCTGTGGGAAATCCAGCAAGTCGTCGAGATCCTCCATAGATAGAGATAATATCTCTTCAGCTGTCACTGGTGCTGGCTGGGAGATTGACACTTCTAGATGGCAGTAGCTCTGCCCAATGTCTAGAGGTGTCAGGCATAGAAAAAATACTGAGACAAAATACTCCCCACTTTGTCTCAGTGTATCTTTTGACTGAGTTGGAATTTCATAGTTAAAAAAAATTAGGTCCAGGCACTCAGGATTGCTGCAGGAAGGCAGGTTTATTGGAACAAAAACTGCAACGTTTTGGCCTGCACAGAGGTCTTTATCAAGCTATCTCCTCTATGTAACGATACCCTATTTAAAGGGTGTCATCCATAACCATAATTAACATAATATGCGCAAAATTAATCACAAATATCAATCATACACCAAATTCACAAGTATACATATACCAGTGCAAAACAGTGCATTCATAATTATAAAATTCATAATAACTTAAAAAGTTCATCCATGAGAAGGAAACAAGAAAAGGAATAGTAAAAGGGAGGGGGGAAATATTCAGTTTAGCTAAATAGGGATAATTGCAGCAATATCCCTCTACTTACAAACACATTAAAGGATTCCAAAACAGGATGTCCAAATATGCTTTTGCACTGGAATATATAGATATGAATTTGGTGTATGATTGATATTTGTGATACATTTTGCACATATTATATTAGTTGTGGTTATGGTTTACACCCTTTAAATATGGTATTGTGACACCTGAGGTGATAGCTTGATAAAGGCCTCTGTGTAGGCCGAAACATTGCAGTTTTTGTTCAATAAACCTGACTTCCTGAGTGCCTGGACCTAATTTATTTTATGTACTAAACTGGATTAGGCAACCCCATGCCTGATTAGCACCCGGAGTCCTCCATTTGTAAATTACAAAACATTTTTTTACATAAAAGTTCCAATTTTCACTTTAGTAAATAACCCTGAGATGACTCCAGAATGCACTGCGCTTAGTGGAAAGGGGATGGTTGGCTGGGTGGCTGACTTAAGCAGCTTACAGAATAGTGAGCCCCTAGTTGTCAAGATATAATATAAAACCCAATACGCAGAGAATAAACCCAGAGCTAGAATGCATGTATACCAGTCTTAGAGTAGCTGAGCTTAACGAGTGTAACATTAAAATAATGCTAGGTTGTGTGACATTAAAGGATGTGTATCATTATATTAAAAAAACTAAACAAACAAACAAAAAAAAATAATGAATTATTATTATTATATCAAGGAATAATATTGAGACACTAAGAACAATATGGCACAGGGATAATTTGCTGAGGGCACACTGGAGGTGGAGGAGCAGCGGAAGGCATCAGGGAGGCTGTCCAAAATCTCATAAAAGTGCCAGAATGTGGTCCACGACGATAAGTGTAGGAGCCTTGACATAACCTCCCACACCAGAACCACCACCTGGCATGATCTGGACGATCTGAGAAGCGTAAATGGAAGGACTTCAGTAAATGAGGAACTCGAATATCATCGACACCAACCAAGATTCTCTTCTGGACCATAGCCTTTCCAATGTACCAGGTATCGCAGCCTACCCCTCGAAACACAGGAATCCAATATTGACTGGATTTTGTATTCCTCCTGGCCCTACATCTGTACAGGAGAGGGTGTAATGGATTGGTTGGTGTATTTGTTGCAAGTGAGAGGTTTTAATAAAGACGTGAAAAAAAACGGGAATGTGCAAGGCAGATGGCAATAGCAATTTATAGATACAGAATCCAAACTTCATATGATTTTCTAAGGAGCTTTGCATCTAGGAGCAAATGTCATAGATGGGCCTTTAGTCTAATGTTTTTGGTACTCAGCCAAACACAATCACCCACTTGGTATGTAGGAGCTGCTTGTCTATGACGTTCAGATTTTTTCTACAAGAAAGATTGTCGATTAAGAATTAGCTGAACATGCTCCCAAGTTTTCCCTAAGGTTTCTAGGTGCTCATCTAAGGCAGGCATTCCTTGTGAGGAGAAAACTGCTGGAAGATCCGTGTTATGAAATGTTACATCTCAGATACTGTACCAGAAACTGATTTGTTCATTCAGCAGCACCATTAGATTGAGGGTGATATGCAGATGTGAGGCATAGACTGACATCCAGTTGTTTAGCGAATTCTTTCCAGGACTGAGATACAAACAGAGATCCTCTATCTCACACTATCACTTTTGGAACTTACTCAATGTAGACGGAACACATCCTTAGCGAATTTGCATGCTAATTCCAAAGCAGGTCATTTCGCTGAAGTACAAAACGAGCCATCTTAGAAAACCTATCCACAATGCTCAAGATTACAGTGTTGTTTTTGGTGCTGAACGAAGTCCCCGGGTGGAAGATTCATTAGTTTCCACCGGGGACTATGAAAAGGGGGCGGGGCTTTCTGAACGGCAGTGGCGGGGCTAAAAGGCACTGAAGCTGTACTGCACAGAGAAGAATCCCTGCTTCCACTCCTCCCTTCCAGCCATAAGGTGAAATAGGTAATTGTGACTGTACTGTGTGTGTGTGAGACTGTCTGCCTGTGTGTGAGACTGTACTCTGTATGTGACTGTCTGCCTGTATGTGTGTGTGAGAGAGACTGTATTCTGTGTGTGACTGTCTGTAACACTTCTGTGTGTGTGACTGTACTCTGTGTGTGACAGTCTGTAACAGTGTGTGACTGTTTTCCTGTGTGTGTGTGAGACTGTACTCTGTGTGTGACTGTCTGCTTGTGTGTGTGTGAGACTCTACTCTCTGTGTGACTGTAACAGTGTCTGACTGTCTGCATGTGTGCGCGTGTGTGTGAGTGAGAGACTGTACTCTGTCTGTTACTGTCTGCCTGTGTGTGTGTGAGAGAGTCTGTACTCTGTGTGTGACTGTCTGTAACAGTGTCTGTGTGTGTGTGTGTGTGTGAGACTGTACTGTGTGTGAGACTGTACTCTGTGTGTGACAATCTGTAACAGTGTCTGACTGTCTGCCTGTGTGTGTGTGACTGTACTCTGTGTGTGATCGTTTGCCTGTGTAACTGTGCCTGACTTTATGCCTTTTTGTGTGACTGTAACCAGGGCCGGTCTTTGGGGTGTGCGAGCTGTGCGGCCACACAGGGCGCCATGGCAACAGGGGTGCCAGGTGGCCGACACAGCTCGCAGTCGGTCAGTCACAAACCCGCCCGAATTGGAATGCAGGAAGAGCGTGGAGGAGGAGCGTGGGGGTGTGACGTCGGAAGGATCCGCTCAGTGGGTGTCAGGTGCTCTTCAGTCGGCGAGTCAGCGGAGTGAGAAAAACTGACAGCTGGATACAGGGAGCAGCAGCCTTTAATGTAAGTGTTTGTCCTTATTGCTTTTATTTTTTTTTATATAACGATTGCATTTTATTGAAGCGGGCATGGGGCTAGTGATAAGGGGGTAGAGGGCTTGTGATAAAGTGGACAGGGGGCTAGTGATAAAGGGGCAGAGGGCTGGTGATAAAGGGGACAGAGGGCTGGTGAAGGGGAGGCTAGTGATAAAGGGGGGCAGGGGGTTAGTGATAAAGGAGGGAGGGGGGTGGTGATAAGGGGGGCAGGGGGCTGGTGATAAAGGGGTGCAGGGGGCTGGTGATAAAAGGGGCAGAGGTCTGGTGATGAAGGGGCGCAGGGTACTGATGAAGGGGGGAAGGGGACTGGTGATGAAAGGGGGCAGGGTTTTGTTGAAGGGGGTGCAGGCGACAGATTGTGAATGATCCTGAAATTGTCTAGAGGGGGTCAAACAAAGATTGGGGGGGGGTGCCACAAGATTGGCTCGCATTGGATGCCTGAACACCTAAGGCCGGCCCTGGTAGCAACAATACAACATTGTTTGGGAATTATTATAGAAGTCTCTTGTTCAATAGGTAGTAGAGGTTCAAATTGGCGTGGTAAGCCATCAACTTTTATGTTTTTAGTACCTAGGCTAGTTGTGAATATGAATAGAATGACAATCACCGAGCTTGTCTAGCAGTCAACCTTTTGGTTCTATATATTATATAAAATAAGGTAAGTTCTTATAATTCATCAGAATGTTAATAGGAAAGTAAGAACCTTTCAGCAAATAATCCTTACCTTAAAGGACCACTATAGGCACCCAGACCACTTCAGTGGTCTGGGTGCCAGGACCCTCCAGCTTTAACCCTGTAGCTGAAAACATAGAAGTTTCAGAGAAACTGCTATGTTTACACTGAGGGTTAATCCAGGGTCTAGTGGCTGTCTAACTGACAGCCACTAGAGGCCGCTTCCGTGATTCTCACTGTATGGCGTATGGCCAACAATATTTTGTCCCCAATGTTGTAATTCCCTTCTGTTCTAAAGAGTTTCTGTTCTAAAAAGGATGCAAAAGCTGATCTGATATGGATATTTTTGTTTGGAAAGTATAGCCCCAACTCCTGTTTCAGAGGTGTCTACTTATAAAATATGGATGAACTACAATTGGTGCTGATGCAAGGGCTGTCTTTAGGGCATCAAATTAGCTATAGCTTCTGGATTCCATTTCTGGTTTAGTTTACCCTTTCTCCATATTGGTTATTGGGGCAATGATGGAAGAAAAGTCCTCCATAAATCTTCTGTAATAATTAGAAACGCCTATGATCTTTTGGATCTTTTGGATACCCCTTAGGTATGGGCCAATTACAGAAAGCTTCCAGGTTTATTTTTACATCCATTTGGTTTCCAGAACCAAAAATTAAATGTCCTATAAAGTTTACTTGGCTTTGGTCAAAAATAAATTTTTCTAGTTTGCAATACAATCCATATTTTAATAACCTTTTCAAAACCATGCTAACTTGTTGATGATGAGTCTCTTAATTAGGGGAGCATAGCAAGATATCATCCATAAAGACAATGACAAATGCATTCAAAAGGTTTCTGGGCACATCATTGATAAAATCCTGGAAGATGGCCAAAACAGTACAGAGTCCATTATATTGCCCATATTTCACATTAAAGGCCATCTTCCATTTGTCTCCCTCTCGAATTCTTATTAGATTATAAGCACCATGTAAATCTAGTTTAGAGTACACTGTAGAATCTTTACGTCTGTCAAATAATTTATTGACTTGTGGTATCGGATGAGCATTCCTGTCTCTTATTTTGTTTAAACTACAATAGTCTATACACAGCCTGAGATCCCAATCTTTTTTTGATACAAAGAAGAAACCTGCACCTGCTGAAGAAGAGGATCTTCTAATAACAACTTTTGCCACATTTTCTTTAATGTATTTCTCATATATCCGATTCTTTTTACTGGCAAAATGATAAACGAAACCTCTAGGAGGCATGGTACCAAGGAGTAAATCAATAGCCCAGTTGACGATGTGGATTAAGTTTGTCTGCTTCTTTTTTTGTCTTCTTCTTTCAAATCCATATGAATTAGATACAGCAATAGATGGTGGAGTCATAATGGGAACATTTAGAAGAAAAAGTGGCTTCACATTCTGAACTTTCCATACAAGAAGCAACCTAATTGGTAATCTAAGCCCTCTTCCAGTATATAGTAGGGTTATGTTTAAACAACCATAGAAATCACAAAACTATAGGAAAAGAAGGAGATGTAATAGACTGTAAAATTATAATTTCTTGATGCAGAACCCTTATTTCACAAGAACAAACAGTTTCTTTCCTGGCTCTTTTGTCCTCTGGCATCCCGCTTAAGGAGACACCAGAGACAACTTTAAGCAAATTCAATTTAAGGCTGTCATAAAATTTGCTTGCGCTGCACAGTACAAATACAGGGCCTTTTTGTCACGTTTCTCACCGTGACATCCAGACAGCCAGAAGTGGTCACCCCAGAAGTGCCCAAAAGGGGATTTGACAAACTTATTACTTAAAGATTGGAGAAATATGCAGATTACCTGGTGGGGCCGTATTAACGTTATTAATTCTTATATCATTCCTAAATGGAATTATTTATTCCAAATGATTCCACTTGGGATTCCAGACATTTGGTTGACGCTATTACAAAATAATCTAGAAAATTTTATTAATAAGGGTAAGAAAAACAGAATAAATAGAAATATTTTATAATTAAAAACTAAGGATGGCGGATTAAATTTCCCTAACATAAGAGTTATATACTGGGCAAATGTGATCACTCATATGTATAGGTCCCAGACGGGGACAGCTAAAGAAGAAAGCTGGTTTAGTATTGAAATGGAAGATCTGAGACTAAAAAACCCAGAGGGCTTGCTATGGAATACGAAAACTCTAGATAGAATGGAGATTGATATTAAAAATAATATTATATGGGCCCAAATGTTGCCTGTTTGGGAGGAAATTAAAAAGAAAATAGGCCTTAAATATGCAATTATGGACACGGCAAATTTGAGGACAATAGAAGCTAATATGAAAGATCTCTCCTTAGATATCTGGAGAACTCAAGGAATAAATAAAGTTTCACAGATATTATATTTAGATAAAATATTGCCTTTCGATACTATTATACAAAAATATCATCTCCCTCATCGAGAGTTATTTACCTACTTGAGGCTTAAATATTTCCTGCAGAAACACCTTATTAAAGATTCTGGAAAATTGCATATAATGATAAAACGCATATTCTCAAATCAGATTATACCGAAAGTTCTAGCTAAAGCAATAGAGATAATTAGAAATATTAATGAGGTAGCTAGTTTTCCCCAGAAGACTAAATGGGAAAAAGATTTGAAGTGTTCTTTAGAACAAGAAGATTGGTGTAAAGCTATAAATAACACTCGCCGACAGGTCCAATGTTTAAACTTATTAGAAACCTACTACAAGGTTATGTATAGATGGTATTTAGTCCCTAGCAAGCTATCTCAGATGTATCCTGGAGTTACCTCTAGATGTAGGAGATGTGATAAAGAGGAGGGATCATTCCTCCACATCTGGTGGAGTTGCTCAAACATTCAGATCTCTATTAAGAGAATGATAAGATTCATTAAAGATATTACTGGAATAGAATTAGAAAAGAAACCAGAGGTAGTCTTGTTACATATGCATTGGCCGAATATGTCATACATAAATAGATGTTTTATAATCCACTGTTTTATCGCATTTAAAATTGTTTTTGCACGGAACTGGAAATCTAATCAAGTAGTTCATTGGGATGTTATTAAAGATCAAATCATCCTTCAGACGAGGATGGAAAGAGACCTGAGCATACCATATTTGAATTCCCCTAAAAGAAGGGACCTATGGCAAAGATGGGTTAACAAAATAGAAGCTAGTTTATAAATTAGACTGGTATCCATTAGATCTGTTAATATCTGAATAGTAAGAGTCCTGAGCTAAGACATACTCCTCTACCAGCTCGATCCCGCGGATAATGGTGTATTTTGTTTGTCTAATGTGAATGTTTTGACTATGTAACGATGTCACTTGACTTGTGTTGTTGTGTTGATATATGTATTTTTGTAAGAAATTGAATAAAAGAATTTATACTTAAAAAACAAAAGGGGATTTGAACTCTGAACTCTTTCTGCCTTAGTCCTGCTGTCTTGCCACACTTTAGTTCTTGTTTCTGACTAATGGTTATCCTCGCCTTGTCTCCAGCACTGGGGGCTGAACTTTGCCCGTGGCTGCTCCTATCTATCTAGCCCACCTGAAGCAGATCATTAATTTGCTGGTTATATAAGCACTGCCTCACCCTGGGAACTTTGTCAGTTCATTGACTTTGGTTCCTGTTTCTGTGTATCCAGATCGTGTGTTCTCCAGTCTGTTCCCTGCTCCTGACCTTGGCTCTTCTCATCGTTTTCTCAGACCTCTGACTTCCCCTCACCTCGGCTTTCCACGACTACTCTTCTGCTTGTGCTTGCCTGTACTGCGACTTGGAGTTATATCCCTGCACAGACTCACAGGCCAGGTGGATTCTTACCTGGTCACCTTGGTCTGTGTTTATTGCAAGGCTGAGCGTATATCTCTGCAGACCGGACTCCACATCAGGTAAGAACCCTGACACCTTTTCTCATGTGAGAGCTCTTCAGCAGGGCTCTGCACAAGGTCTGCCCTGGAAGAGCATTGAACCAACATGCTCACTTTAAGGGAGGGGAATTATTGTCATTGGTGATGACAAAACACCCCCCTCTCTGCCCGTTTCTCCCTCCCCCCCCACGTTTCCACTGGGATGCTGTGATTAAAAAAAATGCCAGGGCAGAATTTCTTCACAGTCTGGCCCTGGTTATTATCTCTCTCCCTGTTGTATCTCTGTAGCCCATGGATCAGCGCAGCTAAGAGGAATAGGCCTTGACAGAGCCAGGAGGTAGGCATAGCAGCCACAGCAAGTTAGTGTCAGCTAGCATGCTGGCTAGGGCGGAGCCATAAGGGGAGTATTTATACCGGCCATTATAGGAAGTGGCCATTTTAACTGAACCTAAGCTTACCTGTCAGTTATGAAAGCTGCCTGCCTTGGAGGGAGAAGGCAGCAGCATGGAGGCAGCATAGAAGAACAGAGGCAGCATGGAGGTACAGGAGAGGCTGGAGTGAGCTGCTGCTGCTGCTGCATGCTCACTCCCATCAGCTTTAGACAGAACTCCAAGCAAGCCACCATCCTGGACACAAAGGTTGTGGCAGAAATCGTGGCGTGTGGCTGCAGGAGCAGTTGGGGGGCCCCGAGCACATCTGCTCCCCCCCCACGCGGCGATGGAACGGAGGCCGGCAAGGAGAGCCCAAGAGTCTGTCAGGAGGCGGCAAGGGGACGGCTGAAAATGAGGTCGGAAAAAGCAGGCGGGAGTTGGAGGGCGGCCGGTGCCGTCTGTTCGACGCGGCGCCCATCAGGCAAGGTGGCAGGCCATGATGAGGCCGCACAGGAAGAGCGCCCCCTGCCGTAAGGCGGGGGGGGGGGGCGGGAAAGCACGAAGGACAGCTGAATCCAGTATGACATGATGGCCGCCGAGCAGGGAGAGCGGCAAGAGGCATCCTGGTGAGTCTGCCCCTGGTGGCATACCTGAGGGACGGGGGGGAATGATGCAAGGGGCCAGCAGTGTAAAAGCGGTCCCCTCCCCCCAATGGGCATGCGGGGGGGAGGGGTCCAGGTCAGTGGGACACAGACGGAGGCGGCCCTGGATGGGGCCAGGGTCAGGTCAGAGGTGAAGGAAGGGGATAGTGAAAACAGCAGGCAGAGTCTTCACAGGCGCTATTCCATTCAAAGTCGAGGGACCAGGAAAAGTGGTGGGCGAATATCAAGTTCGTGGGGGAACATCTGGGATTGGTTCGCGAGTGGTCACGCGAGGAAGCCCAATTGGGGGGATGGCGGGTCCGTTTCATCCCTGCCATTAGCGGATCTGTGGGTGTCTCCATGGGGAGTGGTCCCCTGGAAAGGGACGGGCAAATTCCGTCTGATACAAAACTTATCGCACCCGAAAGTGGCATCGGTAAATGAAGACATCGATGCGGAACTGTTCTGTATCTTTGGCATCATTCGGCCTTGACGTCGAGTTGGTTCGGGGGAGTGGGACGCGTTCGATTATTGGTGACCCTTACATCTTTTGGGTTGCCTGTTTGCAGGTGCCTATTGGTAACCTCTTCTTACCAAGGGGCGGTTCCATTTCACGTTCCTACTTCGGGAAATTTGTTCCGTCTGGGCGTGGGTGGTGAAAGAGGAATCAGCTGTAAGATAACTTGCAGTGTGGACTCGGCTGGGCCGTGCCGTTGTGGACAGACCTTACGGTTGCGGGAATCCGTCTTTGTTTGGGCTGGAAATTGTTTCGGTGGTAGGAGAGTGTCGATTGCCTGGGGATCAGTTGACTGCACTTCGGGAGTTCAGGGTGAAGGTTCGCAGGTCCAAGAAGGTCACGCTGAGAAATCGCAGTTGTTCATAAGGCAGTTTAAAGTTCGCAAGTCGGGTTAGTCGTGAGGAATGGGTCTGTAGCCGATTCATGGCGAAGGCTACTTGTGGAGCCTTTGCGGGTGGTATCGAGTTGTTCACGGATGCCTCTGGGAACATAGATTCCGGGGCAGGTGGTGCACGGAGCGGTGGCGGGAGACATGAAAGGTAAGTCCTCTTATTTGAAGTTGGCATCTTTTGAGTTATTTCCATTCGGAGTGGCCGTGGCTCTAAAAGGTGAAGGATTAAGGGACGAAAAGTCGTAATTCATGGACAATACGGCGCTGTTCATGCGGTTTACCATCCAGCCGGGTCCTCGGTTCAGGAGGTACGCTGATGGCGGCGATTCGTATCACTGTTCAGGTCGTTTGATATCGGGTGCAGGCACGCCACGTGCCTGGTTGGCGGAAGGTAGGGGCTGGTTACTTGGCTCGCGCACAAGGGGACAAGCTGCGAATGGCGGCCCCAGGTGGCGCGGGAGGAGGGACAGGCCAGTCTGGAGGAAATGTAGCAGCTCGAGACACCATGCTTGGAGGATCGATATGGAATCCTATGGCACCGAGCACGGGGACTGCCTATGTGAAGGTTTGGGATATGTGGGACGAGGCGGTTGGTTTTCACTGGGGGGTCCCAGTCAAAGGAGGGGTGAAGGGATAACTTGCTTCTCCCGGACATCCCGGGTGGCTTACTGGTAAAAGGGGACGGATCGGCGCTGTCACGATTCAATTCTCGCAGGGGTTTGTTCAGAGGGGTTTTACAATGTTGGGTTTGGATCCAGGGCATTTTGTGGCCCATTCTTCATGGATAATGGCGGCGACAGAGGCATCCCACCTGGTTTTAAGTGACCTGGGGAAACGTTTAGGCAGGTAGGAGTCAGTACGGTTTAAGTCCTGTTTACTGCCGGTCTATTTGGTTTACTGGCTATGGACGTATGGGTTTGTGCTTGGGGCTATGCCTTGTCGCTAATTACTTTCGTTTCAGGTTTGGTGACATGGTTGGTGGGCCACTCTTACATCTAAGGGGCGCAGAAGGGGTCAAGCGCAACTGGGCTTTCCTTTGGAATTGGTGGAGCTGGAGTGGTTTTGGTTTTCGGTGGTTTTGGTGGCAAGGCATTAGTGGAGAAAATTTTCTGGAAGGTAACAAGGGGTACTGTACAGGACATTCTGGTAATCTGAGAGGGCGGGAAGGATATCGGCATGGTCCCGGAAAAGGAATTGATCTGGTGGAGGCAGAGGGAGGTGGACCGGCTATGGGAGCTGGCCACAGGTGTGGTGGTGGTGCGGTCCAAGATGGTTCCTCGGTTACATTGTAGCCATACTAGGTACCTGGCCGCGGTGGCTCTGTGTTGAGGACGAATTAATAAAAAATTTATCAGATGTGGGGCGGTGTAACTGTGAGACACAACGAATTGGGAGGCAAGCTCCCTGGGTACTCCAGGGGGGATGGGGTACGTTTTTGGATGTAAGGTGTGCTCTGTTTAAATTGAGCCTTCTGGAAGGCATTCAACAGGCCTTATTCCGGTGTGGTGGGGGTCTCTCAGGATCTTTAGGTGTTAAGTCCGGAGCTGTGGCAGGGAATGGCCTGGTTAAATCGGAGGGTAGATGAAGGAGAAAGTGGGCATCCTGAGGTTTAGTGTTGATTGGGCAGTGTTGCACGTGGTTGGTAGGTTCGAGCCCGTCGGTGGCTCCGAACTTCGGGGTGTGGTGGTGTCTTGGTACACCCTACACTGGAACTGGTGGGTAGCGGTGTCTTGGTACACCCCTACAATGGATATGGTGGGTAGCGGTGTCTTGGTACACCCCTACAATCGATATGATTGGTAGCGGTGTCTCGGTACACCCCTACAATTTAACCTGGTGGAAATGTGGTCATATTGGGCGGCCAGTTTCTGTATTAACATGTTATTTAGATTGTTATCTATTGTTATTATTGTGGGGTCATTGCTAGGGGTATATTATGTATATGGGGGGATGTTAACTTTAATATGATTTGTTGGCAATGACCCCATTTGTTATTCCTTAATTATTTTATTAATAATTTAATAAAGCTGTGGACTAATTATTTCCAACAGTATAACCTGCGTCCGTGTTTTTATGGGGGTTTGGGTAAGGTTAGCGCATATGCCGGCAAATCCGACTGTGCGCCTGCCATGTATTTTACTCAGCTCTACCGGTTGTCTGGATATCTCTGTAATCTACTCAGCTCTGTGTATTGTATATGTATCTTTGTATTGTGCCCAGCTCTGTGTATTTTATCTCTATCTCAGTTCTGTTAGTGGGATGGTTATCTCTGTATTGTACTAAGTTCTATATATTATAGATATCTTTATGGTGTGCCCAGTTTGTTTTATAATATGAGCATTTCTGTATTATGCCCAGCTCTCTGTATTGTATGAGTATCTCTGTACAATTCTGGGAGAGGAGTCTGACTCCTCACCACATAAAACTTCATTGGCCACCACAGGACTATGGGGCCTTGGATTTAAACTTTGCATAATGCCTCACACTAGACCTGTGTCTGTACATTGATTATAAATAGTTATATATGGAACTACAGTGGGCCAGGGTGACTAGCACATTGTACTAATGACCATGAGGCCTGGATCCTCCCTCTGCTGGTTGGTTCTCTGTCAGGGGGAGTTTGGTGGGGCATGCAGTTAATTTCCCATTGTTCTGGGGTCTTTTCCCCTTGTTATATCTCTCTTTTACAGGTACAGGCTACCATAAAATAATTTGCCATATGGACCACTGGTAGCCCAATGCTGTGTTAGTAGGGGCACAAGGGAATTTCTCTCAGGATAGTTCTAGTAGCTACTAAAACAGAACCCTGGTATGATCCACCCGTAACACATTGTAGAAGGTCTGGGATGTCACATCTGTTGCAAAGGCACTTACTTTTCTAAAGTGCGTTTATATTTCTCCCTGTTCTCAATCCCTATAGATGTTTTTTTTATTACCCCCATGCACCCACCTCTTATTGCTATACTCCTGTCCTAGTCAAACCTGGGCTGCTGTCACAAACCCATACATTTCATAATCTCCCTCTAGCTGTCCTCACTTATTATTCATACTTTTTGCCTACCTCTTCACTTTATAGTCAGGCCTCTCTCTCTGTTTTTTTTTTTTTCTTCTTTCATTCTGACCATCAAAACCTTTTTTCCCTCCTTCCAAAACAGCCCACCCCCCACATCTCCTAGATTTGGCAGCAGGAAAGGAAGGAAGTTTGGGCTGTGGTGGGAGCGATTGGAGTTAGTTTCAGTGATCACGCTGTATCAGAGTAGTCCAGGCTCCCTCTGCCTGTCTGCCTGTATTCATTTGTTAACCTGTTCACTACAGGACCCAGTGGCTTGCCTATATCTATATAGAGGCAGTTTTAAAAACAGGGCGACTATGACATGAATGCGTAAATAAATATTATCTTAGAATAGGACTGATAGTTAATTCGTTATTTTTAAATTAAATATTCATGTTGCAATTTCTATTGTTATTACATAGTACTTTAATTGTTGATAACGATTAGTCAGCTATGCTTTCATTTTGGCTACTTTGGCCTTAAATTTTTAATTCACGTTGAATTCCCTGCAATTCTCATGTTATTGAAAAACCCTGTTAGAGTGCTAAAAAAGTTAACAATCTAAAATATTGTCCTTAAAATTGAGGTTAGTATTAACAGCCTGAAGAACACAGGTTTATGGCAGAATCAAATTAAGAGCCCATTAGGCCCTAGTGCTGACAACTATGATGGACCTAATTAAAGGAAAAGAGTGGGCCCAAAGGGACAATGCTCGGAAAGGGGACTGGTCTGCCTTAAGAATTGTAAGGTCAGCCTGGCTTGAATGCATATCAGGCTGCCTGCCAATCACCTATGGGTGTACTATGCAAATGGTGCCCTGAGCTTGGCTCAAATGCTAATGATACGCTCAGGTCCGGATTAACGTAGGGACTGATGGAGCTGCAGCTCCAGGCCCATGCCCATGGAATAGGCCCATTAATTAAAAAAAACAAAAAACTTTTTAACTACTCTTCACATACTCTTGCTTATACCTGGAAACTTAAGAGGGATGTAGGGGAACAAAACACGTGTGGACTGGCTGACAATGAAATTAGATAAGGTTAAACTGACTGTGCGTACTATGCAAATACTCTTGCTGCTTTCGTTCTCTCTAACACTGTGGCATGTTCCCTTTCTTACCACACTCACTACATACACCTTTCCTCTGTCCCAGACTGTATAACAAGAGCTTCTGCCGGTTAGTAAGAAGGTTAGCAGAGGAGTGGACCAGTGAGTGCCAGGACACAGTCCTTAGAAAACGTAGAGTTAGTGCATCATTTGACACATTTATGCCGCCTGCATAGAATGTCCTTATTTGGTCATCCTGCATGATTGGCAGACAGCCTGACATGCATTCACGCCAGACTGACCATCTAATTCTTCGGGCAGACATGCCCCCTTTTGAGCATGTTCACCCCTTTGGTCGGTTCTGGTTATGTATTTTGCATCAGCGGCCCACCCTTTAATGTATTTACTGGAAAGATGAAAGTGATAGATAAGCATAGAGTATGTGTTTTCTTATAGCTGCATCCTGTGAGTTACCCTCCAGCACCACCTCCGCCAGATACATGACGCTTGGAGGTATACCTATTTTAGTGTTTTCTGTCGATATGATTCTGTAGTTAGACCCATCATAATTGTCAGCACCAGGCACAATGGGCTTCTAATCTGGCCCTGGATATGCTTGCTCTACGTTTTCTGGGGACTGTCCACTAGCACTCACTTGTCCGCTCCGCTACTTACATTCATACTCGCAGGCAGATGCTCTTGGTATACAGTCTGGGACAGAGAAAAGGTGGATGTAGTGAGTGTAAAAAGAAAGGGTACATGCCACAGTGTTAGAGAGATCGAAGCAGCAAGAGCATTTACAGAGTGCGCATAGTCAGCTTTACCCTAACTAATTTCATTGTCAGCCAGTCCATACAAGTTTCCGTACATCCCTCATAAATCCCCATACATAATTCCTTCTCCTCTAATGCAAGAGCATGTGAAAAAAAATAATATATACATATTTATTTATTTGTCTTTTAAATCAATGGGCCTATTCCATGGACGTGGGCCTGGAGCTTCAGCTCCATCAGTCCCTATGTTAATCCGACCCTGGGTTAGGGCCCATCTGCATTCTAGATACTGTGGACTGTAACGCCCATCCTTATGAGCCAAGCAAATGTCTCTCACCTACAAGGAAGAGAGTGCCTGCTGCCCAATTAAACTATGATTAAATTATTGTACTGAAGAATTTCCTAGTCCTGTGTTCTACGTACTACAACCTTCCTAGCTGCAGTTATATAAACTGGGATACAGTAATCTTCATCCTAGTTGGCTGCAAGCTGTGCCAGGTTTTGGCAGTGTCCCAAATCTTGCTTGGAATGATTTAAGAAGTTAGAATGTTAGCCATATGGCTTAGTCTAGTCTAAAGTCGATCTACATTGTGAAAACATCTTTACATTTATCGTTTAAAATACGACAGCTGTTTTTATGTCATGTTTACATTCTCTGAAACAATTCAGACTTTTTAAAAGATGTTTTTAAAAAAATATTCCATATGCCTGCATTGAAGATTGGAGTTTTTTTATTCCACTATACTTGGAACTTGCTCAGTCTCGTAATTCTCACTATCATACTACTAAATGAAGGAAGTTCTACTTCTACAGCAGCTGGAATCTACCTCTGACCAGCCCAAAATGTTCTGCCTCTTTAAACTTTCATACACTTTTAACTCCTTAAGGGCTATATTTTACAATTTGCTGTCATTAGATTTTGGTGACTAAAAGCTTATACTAGCTTGTAATGTCCTGCTTGTTTAACTTTGGCAGCAACCCTCTGGCCACGGTGGCCAATGACAACATTGGTTATTAGATGTTAGAAAAGGATCCTTAAAGCGGATCTGTCACCCCCCTCCTCACTGCAAAATGAGTATCTGGAAGACAGCTAGAGGCTGGATTAACCCCAAATGTAAACATAGCAGTTTCTCTGAAACTGCTATATTTGCATCTGAAGGGTTAAAACCTGAGGGACCTGGCACCCAGACCACTTCATTGAGCTGAAGTGGTCTGGGTGACTATAGTGTCCCTTTAAGTTCATGTAATACCTTTAAACAACTCCCAACCATAAAAGGCTGCACCAACCATGATAAACCCACTTACACTAACTTTACCGTAGAGACTTCTTTTTAACAGCTGTTTTATAATTACACTGCACTTTGTCCTGTTTATCAGGGATATTTAAAATGCTAAATTCAAGCTTTTAAATAGTCTTGAGACTATATATTTTGTTTACGGAATGATTACTTTATGTATACTCCACCAAAACGAAGTCATGCTGGAAAACATAAAATAAAATAACTACAAATACGTAACGTGCAATAAACAAACTAAAAGAAATGGTAAAAAATAAAAGCAAATTACAGATGAATGTATGTAGTGTACTAACATTTTCACAAAGTTACATGAATTTAGCATTTTTGTGAATCACATGATCAGTGTCTGGCTGCATGTCTGGATCAAAATGGAATTTTCCCATGTCTATAAACCTCTGATGCCAAGATGATCACATAAATCTTCAGCATAGTTGTCGTTATTGGAGGGTTTTCTTACTCCAGGATATTTTAGGATCAAAGATACCTTGCATACTAAACAACGATTCTTTTTAGCTGATTTTAAATTAAAGATTAATCAAACAAAGGCCTATATTGTGGATGTTACAACATTTAGATAAAATACAAGCATTAAAGGACCACTATAGGCACCCAGACCACTTCAGCTTAATGAAGTGGTCTGGGTGCCAGGTCACTCTAGGATTAACCCTTTTTTCTATAAACATAGCAGTTTCAGAGAAACTACTATGTTTATACTAGGGTTAATCCAGCCTCTAGTGGCTGTCTCATTGACAGCCGCTAGAGGGCTTTTGTGCTTCTCACTATGATTTTCACAGTGAGAAGACGCCAGCGTCCATAGGAAAGCATTGTGAATGCTTTCCTATGGACTGGCTGAATGCGCGCGCGGCTCCTGCCGCACATGCGCATTCAGCCGAAGAGGAGGAGGAGAGCTCCCCGCCCGGCACTGGAGAAAGAGTTAAGTTTAACCCCTTCCTCTCCATCCAGCCTGGCGGGAGGAGGTTCCTGAGGGTGGGGGCACCCTCAGGGCCCTATAGTGCCAGGAAAATGAGTATGTTTTCCTGGCACTATAGTGGTCCTTTAATGAAACACTAATAGGTTAGTACAGGCGGGTTAATTATATTAGCAACTACGTGGCAAGAAATTTCATTTTCTATTCTAAGACTGTTACGGTGTTATAAAATATGTTGAAAAGTATAACATTTTGTAAAGGTGTATCAGCATTCATTTTAATAATGATTCCAAACCTGCAATAAGCAGTGCACTAAGACTAGAAGCAATATACTAGCTCTTGTTTTGTTTTGCAAGAAGCATGCATGCTTGTCCTCTTATTCTGTTGATGTCTTGTAAATGTAATAATATATGCCAACAAAGTTCTACTGGGATCAGACACTTAAATGACAAAGGAATTGCACTGTTAAAGGAGCACTCTCACATTGGAAATACAAACATGCTTTCCTAACTTTAGATTAGACATGTGCAATTCGTTTTAGTCCAAATTAAAATTCGGACAAATTTAGGCAATTCGGACATTCGAATGCTTCCGAATTTCGGAAGTGCCGAAGTGCTTCGGATTTCTGAAAAGTGGCAAAACAGGAGAGGGAGGAAAAAATTAAGGGAATGATGACATGGATATAACCCTACCCCTAACCCTTACCCCAACCTTCCTCTACCCTTAACCCTACCATTAACCCTACCCCAAACCCTTACCCTAACCCTTACCCCAACCTTCCTCTAACCCCACTAATACCCCTAATCCTATCCCTCTAGGGGTAGGGTTAGGGAATTGCCGAAGTCCTGAATTTCAGAAGTACCGAACCAAATTTTTTGCCCATGCACATCCCTACTTTAGATGTACTGATTAGATGAAGGGCCCCCACCCATAATAAAACACAGTAGTTTAACCCCTTAGTGACCAGACCATTTTTCAATTTTCTTACGGTTAAGGACTGGACTGTTTTTACATCTCTGCGGTGTTTGTGTTTAGCTGTAATTTTCCTCTTACTCATTTACTGTACCCACAGATATATTATATATAGTTTTTCTCGCCATTAAATTTTTTTTTAAAGATACCATTATTTTCATCATATCATATAATTTACAATAAAAAAGTATAAAATATGATGAACAATTTAAAAAAAACAATTTTAACTTTGACCCCCAAAATCTGTTACGCATCTACAACTGCCAAAAAACACCTGTGCTAGTTTCTAAGTTTTGTCCTGAGTTTCGAAATACCCAATGTTAACATGTTCTTAGCTTTTTTTGTGTGCAAGTTATAGGGCAATAAGTACAAGTAGCACTTTGCTATTTTCAAACCTTTTTTTTTTTTTTTAATTAACGAAAGTTAAATTGTAACACTGATATCTGTCAGGAATCCCTGAATAACCATTCACATGCGTAGATTTTTTTTAAAAAGAAGACAACCTAAGGTATTAAACTTGTTTTTTTTTTTTACTCTTTTCGTGAAAGCATTTTACCACCAATCTGTGTCAAATGTAAAAAAAAAAAAAATTGGTGATTTTTTGACACACAAAGCAATTTAAGAATACATGTACTGAGAACTTTAAAGGTTACTGCCAAGGAACACCCCAGTATGTGTTCAGCAACATCTCCTGAGTACAGTGATACCACCCATGTATAGCTGTGTTGGGTTCTCTGGGGGCTAAAAGACCTTCTTTGGAGGGTGTGCACATAAACTGCCATTTCACAGATGATATCAGTATAATACATTTTACTGTTCTAAAACACTCATATTTGTGTAGAGTAATGCATAGGCGTGCGCAGTCTATTGCATTAGGGTGTGCACCCTAAAGCACAAGCACACGCCGCATATATATATATGTATGTATGTATATATGTGCATGTATATATATATATATATATATATATATACATACACATATATACACACATACACACACTGCTGTGTGTGTGTGTGTGCTGTGTGAGGGTGCTGTTAGTGTGATGTGTGTGTGACGGTGCTGGTAGTGTGCTGTGTGTGAGGGTGCTGTTTGTGTGTTTGTGTGTGAGGGTGCTGTGTGTGTGGGTGCTGTATGTGTGTTGGGGCTGTGTATGTCTGTGGGTGCTGTATGTGTGTTGGTGCTGTGTATTTCTGTGGGTGCTGTATGTGTGTTGGTGCTGTGTATGTCTGTGGGTGCTGTATGTGTGTTGGTTCTGTATGTGTGTGGGTGCTGTGTAGGTGCTGTGTATGTGTGTGGATGCTGTGTATGTCTGTGGCTGCTGTGTATGTCTGTGGGTGCTGTATGTCTGTGGGTGCTGTATGTGTGTAGGTGCTGTGTATGTCTGTGGCTGCTGTGTATGTCTGTGGGTGCTGTATGTCTGTGGGTGCTGTATGTGTGTGGGTGCTGTGTATGTCTGTGGGTGCTGTATGTGTGTGGGTGTTGTATGTCTGTGGGTGCTGTGTATGTCTGTGGGTGTTGTGTGTGTGTGGGTGTCGTATGTGTGTGGGTGTTGTATGTCTGTGGGTACTGTGTATGTCTGTGGGTGCTGTATGTGTGCTGTATGTCTGTGGGTGCTGTATGTCTGTGGGTGTTATCCATAGATTTTATTTTTTTCGTGACCCCTGCAAGGAAGTGAGGTCACACAGGCTGATTTGCAGATGGCCGCATGGGAGGAATGAAAGAGAAGCTCCCAGGACTGTGTGTATGTGTCATATACACTGCCTGGCCAAAAAAAGTCGCCACCAAAAATATACGCTAATATTTTGCTGGACTGCCTTAGCTTTGATTATGGCACGCATTCGCTGTGGCATTGTTTCGATAAGCTTCTGCAATGTCACAAGATTTATTTCTGTCCAGTGTTGCATTCATTTTTAACCAAGATCTTGTATTGATGATGGGAGAGTCGGACCACTGCGCAAAGCCTTCTTTAGCACATCCCAAAGATTCTTAATGGGGTTAAGATCTGGACTCTATGGTGGCCAATCCATGTGTGAAAATTATGTCTCATGTTCCCTGAACCACTCTTTCACAGTTTGAGCCCGATGAATCCTGGCATTGTCATCTTGGAATTTGCCTGTGCCATCAAGTAAGAATAAATCTGTTAATGGAATAACTTGGTCATTCAGTATATTCAGGTAGTCAGCTGACCTCATTCTTTGGGCACATAATGTTGCTAAACCTAGACCTTAACAACTGCAGTAACCCCAGATCATAGCATTGCCCCCACAGGCCTGTACAGTAGGCACTAGGCATGATGGATGCATCACTTCATCTGCCTCTCTTCTTACCATGATGCACCCATCACTCTGGAACAGGGTAAATCTGGACTCATCAGACCACATGACCTTATTCCATTGCCCCAATATTTATGCTCCCTAGCAAATTGAAGCCTTTTTTTCCTATTAGCCTCACTGATTAGTGGTTTTCTTAAGGCTACACAGCTGTTCAGTCCCAATCCCTTGAGTTCCCTTCGCATTGTGTGTGTGGAAATGCTCGTACTTTCACTATTAAACATAGCCCTGAGTTCTACTGTTTTTCTACGATTTGATTTCACCAAAAGTGAAAAGTTTAAGTGATCGCCAATCACGATCAATCAGGATTTTTTCCCGAACCACATTTCTTCCTCGAAGACGATGGTTCCCCACTATCCTTCCAGTTTTTAATAATAACCCGAGTTTAGTAGCTTCTGCAGTTTACTTAGATGTTTTTTCTGCTTGATGCATGCCAATGATTTGACCCTTCTCAAACAGACTAACATCTTTTCCACGACCACGGGATGTGTCTTTCGACATGGTTGTTTGAGAAATGAGAAGCTACTCATTGACTCAGTTGGGGTTAAATAACTTGTTGCCAGCTGAAAGATAATCGCCCATGCAGTAACTATGCAATAGGAGGCTCTTACCTATTTGCTTAGTTAAATCCAGGTGGTGACTTTTTTTGGCCAGGCAGTGTATATGCATTATATATGTATGATATATTATAAAATGCTTTAATTATTTTATAATATATTATACATATATATGTATGATATATTTATTTTATTTTTTATTTTCACCCATTTTTAGGTGCCTGGGGGACTGCCTGACAGCTCAGACAGTTCCCCTGCTGGCAGTTCCATAGACTGCTATTGCGGCCATGTGATCATGGTGATCACATTGGCCCTGGAGGGCCGCGGGGCACTGCTGGGGTCTCGGGCAGCCCCCCCCCCGACCAGGATCGCCATGGATCGCCAGTCTAGGTAACGTTGGCCCTGTAAAGATTGCAGGATCGTAATAGGAAGCACCTCTAGTGGCTGTTTGAGTGACAGCCACTAAAGGTGTCCTTAGGGACAAATGTGTTTTGACAGAAAAGGCTGTGTTTACGTTTGTCAGACTGCAGGGACAGGCTGTTAACACCAAAACCACTTTATGCAACTGTAGTGATTCTGGTGCTTCCATTTAATGAAAAATTGAGAAGTTGTGACAAGAGTTTTCCAATTTGACCATTTTAGCTTGGAATTTGCTATTCCTTTCTCGATTCACCACATTTGCCTGTCTGTGTATTACCCTGACTGCTTCTAGTCATACTGTGGTAATTCCTTTACATTAAAAGTTGTCTAATCCATTTCCTATAAGTATTTATTAGTCACATTGTGTCCTGGACAGGGGCGGACTGAGAACCCTCAGGGCCCCCGGGCAAAATAAATCAAGGGCCCCCTTACAGGCCCCACCCATACTCTGCAGCAAGCGCCACCCTTGTCCCGCCTCCATGCACCGCCTCCAGCCACACCCTACACAATCTTTAGACACAAGGAACAAAAGGGCAATAAGCCCTTCGAGGCCCCAGCAGAGACTACAATTGAGGGCTAATGGGCCATGGAGGGGGGTCTTTCTAGCGGGGGGCTATCTCAGTGTCCTTTAGAGAGTGTGTTAGAAAGAATCCCCTCCAGGCCCCATTAGAGACTACAATGGAGTCTAATGAGGCCTGGAGGGTGGTCTCTCCAACACTCTGGTTTCTATTCACAATATAGCAACACAACATAGCTCGCTGATACCTAGGCCAAGTTGGCTCCTCTTACCTTAATTACTGTTGCTGGCTGGCAGTCTGTGGGCTTGCTTGCTGCGGCTGGCAGGCTGTGGGCTTGCTGGCTACTGCCGGCAGGCTGTGGGCTTGCTGACTGCGGCTGGCAGGCTGTGGCTTGCTGGCTGCGACTGGCAGGCTGTGGCTTGCTGGCTGCGACTGGCAGGCTGTGGGCTTGCTGGATGTAAGCCTGTGGCTTGCTGTAGGCCTGTGGCCTGGCTACTGGCCTGTGGGCTGGCTAACTGGCTGGCTACTGGCCAGCCTGTAGGTTGGCTGGCTGGCTACTGGGGCACTTGTAAATTATTTAAAGAAATAATCTATGCACAATTACCACTACTGCTCCAGAGTAAGTAGTCAAACCATTTAAGAACAGTTTG
>OW240919.1:104577704-104625739 GCA_933207985.1 Pelobates cultripes
TGTGACTGTCTGTCTGTGTGACTGCCCGTGTGTGTGACTGCCTGTGTGTGTGAGACTATCTGTCTGTGTGACTGTCTGTGTGTGTGACTGTCTGTCTGTGTGTGACTGCCTGTGTGTGTGACTGCCTGTATGTGACTGCCTGCCTGCCTGTGTGTGTCTGTCTGTAACTATCTGTCTGTGTGTGACTGCCCGCCTGTGTGTGTGACTTTCTATCTGTGTGACTGCCTGCCTGTGTGTGTATAACTGTCTATGTGTGTGTTACTGTGTGTCTGTCTGTGTGTGTGACTGCCTATGTGACTGTCTGTCTGTGTGTGTCGCTGTAGCTGTGCCATTGTTTGTGCCTGTTGCATGTATGTGTGACTGCCTTTAACTGAGTGTGTGTGTACATGCCTGTAACCGAGTTTAAATTTCCCCCACCCCTTCCTGTCAAGGCCGCACTTTGACTGACAGACGCTCACTCACTGACAGACGCACACTCACTGACGACACATACACACTCACTGACTGACACATACACACTCACTGACGACACATACACACTCACTGACTGACACATATACACTCACTGACCAACACACACATTCACTCACAGACACACACACATTCACTTACAGACACACACACATTCACTTACAGACACACACAATTACACACTTACAGACACACACACACACACACACACACATTCACTTCAAAATAAACACTCACAGACACACACACAGACATTTCCACTAACACTCACAAACTAATATTTTTTACATTTATTTTAAATCCACCCAGCCTCCTGGGAAAGCTGGAGTGGATTTCTTACCAGCAGTCCAGTGTGGCTGCTGGGCAGGCAGGCAGGGGGCGCACAGGCTGAGTAAGCAGCGCTTAGTGATGCCGGGAGCCGGACTGACGTCATATTCTGGCTCCAGGCTTCATTAAGCGGCGCAGAGGAAGCTGAGCAGGAAGAGCTCAGGTGAGTATGCTCCTTCGCTGCCCGCTGCCAGCTGCCAGCCTTGGGGGGGCTCAAAAGTGGCCAGCCGGTCAGCTCTTGAGCCCCCCAGGATGCGAGGCAAGCAAGGGATCTGCCTGGGGGTTTGGAGGGATACTTTTTTTTGCCGCCCCCTGCAAAGTGGCGCCCAAGGCAGATGCCTTGTTTGCCTCGTGATACACACGTCCCCGGTGCCTGTGTGTGTTACTGTATTCAGGCAACTTGGTGGGAGGTGGGGAGGGCGCCGTGAAGACTTTTTGCACAGGGCGCCTAATTGCCTAAGGCCGGCCCTGTGTGTATGTATGTCTGTGTGTCTGTATGCATGTATGTCTTTGTCTGTCTGTATGCATGTATGTATGTATGTCTGCCTGTCTGTGTATGTATGTCTGTATGTATGTCTGCCTGTATGTATGTATGTATGTGTATGTCTGTCTGTAGGCATGCATGTATGTCTATGTATGTATGTATGTCTGTGTATGTATGTCTGTCTCTGTATGTATATCTGTCTGTATGCATGTATGTGTATGTATGTATGTATGTCTGTCTGTATGCATGTCTGTATGTGTATGTCTATGTTTGTCTGTCTGACTGTATGCATGCATGTATGTCTGTCTGTATGTCTTTCTGTATGTATGTCTATGTATGTCTGTATGTCAGTATGAATGTATGCCTGCATATCATTATAAACGTATGTGTGTATGGATGTCTGTATGCATGTATGTCTGTCAGTATGTCTGTATATATGCATGTATGTCAGTCTGAATGTATGTATGTATGTCTGTATTCCCTTATGAATGTATGTCTGTTAATGTCTGTATGCCATTATGAATGTATGTGTGTATGGATGACAGTGTCTGTATGTCTGTCAGTATGTCTGTGTGTGTATGTATGTATGTGTCTTTATGTCCTCATGCATGTGTGTCTGTATGTATGTTAGTATGTGTCTGTCTGTCACTATGTATGCCTGTGTGTATGTCTCAGTATGTATGCCTGTATGCGTGTATGTCTGTTTCAGTATGTGTGTCTGTTAGTATGTATCTCTGTCTTTTTGTATCAGTGTGTGTGTTTGTGTCTGTGTGTGTATTCCTGTGGGCGGTATTTGGAGGGGGACCCAGTGGGCGGTATTTGGAGGCGGGCCCCACGGGGCCCAGACCCTGAGCTGAGTTAGGGGCCCCAAAATCTCTGGTGGCGGCCCTGACTATGATGGGCCTAATTAAAGGAAAAGAGTGGGCCCAAAGGGACAATGCTCGGAAAGGGGACTGGTTTGCCTGAAGAATTGTAAGGTCAGCCTGGCTTGAATGCATATCAGGCTGCCTGCCAATCACCTATGGGTGTACTATGCAAACGGTGCCCTGAGTTTGGCTCAAATGCTAATGATACGCTCATGTCCGGATTAACGTAGGGACTGATGGAGCTGCAGCTCCAGGCCCATGCCCATGGAATAGGCCCATTAATTAAAAAAAAAAAAAAACTTTTTAACTACTCTTCACATACTTTTGCTTATACCTGGAAACTTAAGAGGGATGTAGGGGAACAAAACACGTGTGGACTGGCTGACAATGAAATTAGATAAGGTTAAACTGACTGTGCGTACTATGCAAATACTCTTGCTGCTTTCGTTCTCTCTAACACTGTGACATGTTCCCTTTCTTACCACACTCACTACATACACCTTTCCTCTGTCCCAGACTGTATAACAAGAGCTTCTGCCGGTTAGTAAGAAGGTTAGCAGAGGAGTGGACCAGTGAGTGCCAGGACACAGTCCTTAGAAAACGTAGAGTTAATGCATCATTTGACACATTTATGCTGCCTGCATAGAATGTCCTTATTTGGTCATCCTGCATGATTGGCAGACAGCCTGACATGCATTCACGCCAGACTGACCATCTAATTCTTCGGGCAGACATGCCCCCTTTTGAGCATGTTCACCCCTTTGGTCGGTTCTGGTTATGTATTTTGCATCAGCGGCCCACCCTTTAATGGATTTATTGGAAAGATGAAAGTGATAGACAAGCATAGAGTATGTGTTTTCTTATAGCTGCATCCTGTGAGTTACCCTCCAGCACCACCCCAGCCAGATACATGACGCTTGGAGGTATACCTATTTTAGTGTTTTCTGTCGATATGATTCTGTAGTTAGACCCATCATAATTGTCAGCACCAGGCCCAATGGGCTTCTAATCTGGCCCTGGATATGCTTGCTCTACGTTTTCTGGGGACTGTCCACTAGCACTCACTTGTCCGCTCCGCTACTTACATTCATATTTGCAGGCAGATGCTCTTGGTATACAGTCTGGGACAGAGAAAAGGTGGATGTAGTGAGTGTAAAAAGAAAGGGTACATGCCACAGTGTTAGAGAGATCGAAGCAGCAAGAGCATTTACACAGTGCGCATAGTCAGCTTTACCCTAACTAATTTCATTGTCAGCCAGTACATACAAGTTTCCGTACATCCCTCATAAATCCCCATACATAATTCCTTCTCCTCTAATGCAAGAGCATGTGAAAAAAAATAATATATACATATTTATTTATTTGTCTTTTAAATCAATGGGCCTATTCCATGGACGTGGGCCTGGAGCTTCAGCTCCATCAGTCCCTATGTTAATCCGACCCTGGGTTAGGGCCCATCTGCATTCTAGATACTGTGGACTGTAACGCCCATCCTTATGAGCCAAGCAAATGTCTCTCACCTACAAGGAAGAGAGTGCCTGCTGCCCAATTAAACTATGATTAAATTATTGTACTGAAGAATTTCCTAGTCCTGTGTTCTACGCACTACAACCTTCCTAGCTGCAGTTATATATACTGGGATACAGTAATCTTCATCCTAGTTGGCTGCAAGCTGTGCCAGGTTTTGGCAGTGTCCCAAATCTTGCTTGGAATGATTTAAGAAGTTAGAATGTTAGCCATATGGCTTAGTCTAGTCTAAAGTCGATCTACATTGTGAAAACATCTTTACATTTATCGTTTAAAATACGACAGCTGTTTGTATGTCATGTTTACATTCTCTGAAACAATTCAGACTTTTTTAAAGATGTTTTTTAAAAAAATATTCCATATGCCTGCATTGAAGATTGGAGTTTTTTTATTCCACTATACTTGGAACTTGCTCAGTCCCGTAATTCTCACTATCATACTACTAAATGAAGGAAGTTCTACTTCTACAGCAGCTGGAATCTACCTCTGACCAGCCCAAAATGTTCTGCCTCTTTAAACTTTCATACACTTTTAACTCCTTAAGGGCTATATTTTACAATTTGCTGTCATTAGATTTTGGTGACTAAAAGCTTATACCAGCTTGTAATGTCCTGCTTGTTTAACTTTGGCAGCAACCCTCTGGCCACGGTGGCCAATGACAACATTGGTTATTAGATGTTAGAAAAGGATCCTTAAAGCGGCTCTGTCACCCCCATCCTCACTGCAAAATGAGTATCTGGAAGACAGCTAGAGGCTGGATTAACCCCAAATGTAAACATAGCAGTTTCTCTTAAAACCTGAGGGACCTGGCACCCAGACCACTTCATTGAGCTGAAGTGGTCTGGGTGACTATAGTGTCCCTTTAAGTTCATGTAATACCTTTAAACAACTCCCAACCATAAAAGGCTGCACCAACCATAAACCCACTTACACTAACTTTACCGTAGAGACTTCTTTTTAACAGCAGTTTTATAATTACACTGCACTTTGTCCTGTTTATCAGGGATATTTAAAATGCTAAATTCAAGCTTTTAAATAGTCTTGAGACTATATATTTTGTTTACGGAATGATTACTTTATGTATACTCCACCAAAACGAAGTCATGCTGGAAAACATAAAATAAAATAACTACAAGTACGTAACGTGCAATAAACAAACTAAAAGAAATGGTAAAAAATAAAAGCAAATTACAGATGAATGTATGTAGTGTACTAACAGTTTCACAAAGTTACATGAATTTAGCATTTTTGTGAATCACATGATCAGTGTCTGGCTGCATGTCTGGATCAAAACGGAATTTTCCCATGTCTATAAACCTCTGATGCCAAGATGATCACATAAATCTTCAGCATAGTTGTCGTTATTGGAGGGTTTTCTTACTCCAGGATATTTTAGGATCAAAGATACCTTGCATACTAAACAACGATTCTTTTTAGCTGATTTTAAATTAAAGATTAATCAAACAAAGGCCAATATCGTGGATGTTACAACATTTAGATAAAATACAAGCATTAAAGGACCACTATAGGCACCCAGACCACTTCAGCTTAATGAAGTGGTCTGGGTGCCAGGTCCCTCTAGGATTAACCCTTTTTTCTATAAACATAGCAGTTTCAGAGAAACTACTATGTTTATACTAGGGTTAATCCAGCCTCTAGTGGCTGTCTCATTGACAGCCGCTAGAGGGCTTCTGTCCTTCTCACTGTGATTTTCACAGTGAGAAGACGCCAGCGTCCATAGGAAAGCATTGTGAATGCTTTCCTATGGACTGGCTGAATGCGCGCGCGACTCCTGCCGCACATGTGCATTCAGCCGAAGAGGAGGAGGGGTGGGGGCACCCTCAGGGCACTATAGTGCCAGGAAAACGAGTATGTTTTCCTGGCACTATAGTGGTCCTTTAATGAAACACTAATAGGTTAGTACAGGCGGGTTAATTATATTAGCAACTACGTGACAAGAAATGTCATTTTCTATTCTAAGACTGTTACGGTGTTATAAAATATGTTGAAAAGTATAACATTTTGTAAAGGTGTATTTCATATCAGCATTGATTTTAATAATGATTCCAAACCTGCAATAAGCAGTGCACTAAGACTTGAAGCAATATACTAGCTCTTGTTTTGTTTTGCAAGAAGCATGCATGCTTGTCCTCTTATTCTGTTGATGTCTTGTAAATGTAATAATATATGCCAACAAAGTTCTACTGGGATCAGTCACTTAAATGACAAAGGAATTGCACTGTTAAAGGAGCACTCTCACATTGGAAATACAAACATGCTTTCCTAACTTTAGATTAGACATGTGCAATTCGTTTTGGTCCAAATTTAAATTCGGACAAATTTAGGCAATTCGGACATTCGAATGCTTCCGAATTTCGGAAGTGCAGAAGTGCTTTGGATTTCTGAAAAGTAGCAAAACAGGAGAGGGAGGAAAAAATTAAGGGAATGATGACAGGGATTTAATCCTACCCCTAACCCTTACCCCAACCTTCCTCTACCCTTAACCCTACCCTTAACCCTACCCCAAACCCTTACCCTAACCCTTACCCCAACCTTCATCTAACCCTACTCCTACCCCTAATCCTACCCCTCTAGGGGTAGGGTTAGGGAATTGCCAAAATCCCGAATTATAGAAGTACCGAACCAAATTTTTTGCCCATGCACATCTCTACTTTAGATGTACTGATTAGATGAAGGGCCCCCACCCATAATAAAACACAGTAGTTTAACCCCTTAGTGACCAGACCATTTTTCAATTTTCTTACCGTTAAGGACTGGACTGTTTTTACATTTCAGCGGTGTTTGCGTTTAGCTGTAATTTTCCTCTTACTCATTTACTGTACCCACACATATTATATATAGTTTTTCTCGCCATTACTTTTTTTTTTTTAAAGATACCATTATTTTCATCATATCATATAATTTACAATAAAAAAAGTATAAAATATGATGAACAATTTAAAAAAAAACATTATCTAACTTTGACCCCCAAAATCTGTTACGCATCTTCAACTGCCAAAAAACACCTGTGCTAGTTTCTAAGTTTTGTCCTGAGTTTCGAAATACCCAATGTTAACATGTGCTTAGCTTTTTTTTTGCAAGTTATAGGGCAATAAGTACAAGTAGCACTTTGCTATTTTCAAACTTTTTTTTTTTTTTTAATTAACGAAAGTTAAATTGTAACACTGATATCTGTCAGGAATCCCTGAATAACCATTCACAGGCATAGATTTTTTTTTTAAAAGAAGACAACCTAAGGTATTAAACTTGGGTTTTTTTTTTACTCTTTTCGTGTAAGCATTTTACCACCAATCTGTGTCAAATTAAAAAAAAATAAAAAATTGGTGATTTTTTGACACACAAAGCAATTTAAGAATACATGTACTGAGAACTTTAAAGGTTACTGCCAAGGAACACCCCAGTATGTGTTCAGCAACATGTCCTGAGTACAGTGATACCACCCATGTATAGCTGTGTCGGGTTCTCTGGGGGCTAAAAGACCTTCTTTGGAGGGTGTGCATTCCAGTTTTCCAATTTGGAATTTTCACCGCTGGTCATCATGCACCCATGTCCTATTTGGGACATTTTTGAAGCTGGACAATGTAATTTACTCCCAACAAACCATATATTTTTTTTTTAAAGTAGACAACCCACAGTATCCAAAATGGAGGTATGTCCACTTATACCTTTTAAATTTTTTTTTAGTAGCCACTTAGTCACAAACCCTGGCCAAAATTTGCGTTTATATTAGGTTTTTTTGCATTTTTTACACATAAACTGCCTTTTCACAGATTATATTATCAGTATAATACATTTTACTGTTCTAAAACACTCATATTTGTGTAGAGTAATGTCTCACAAGTACAACAGTACCCCTCAGGTATAGGTTTTATGGTGATTTGGAAAGTTACAGGGCCAAACATAAGATTCAACAATTTTTATTTTTGTAAATTGCTATTTGCCAGATTGGCTATGTTGCCTTGGAGACGGTATGGCAGCCCAGAAATGAAAATTAACCCCACCATGACATGCCATTTGAAAATGTAGACAACCCAGGGTATTCATAATGGATATGTCCAGTGTTTTGTAGTAGCCACTTAGCCACAAACGCTTGCCAAAGTTAGCATTCATATTTGTTTTTTGCATTTGTTTAAACAAAAACTGCACTTTTACTGGTGATATCATCTTTGTGATAAGTTTTACTGTTTGGAAAAACTCATATTTAAAAGTCTCCCAAGTATACAAATACCCCCCATGTGCAGGTTTTATGGTGTCTTGGAAAGTTACAGGGTCAATATAGGGTTTGCCCATTTCAGTTTGCCCGATTGGTTTGCTGGGTCTATGTTGCATTTTGAGACCATATGGTAGCCCAGGAATGTGAATGCATACCATTTGCAAATGTAGACAACCCAGGGTATTCAAAATGGGGTATGTCCAGTCTTTTGTAGTAGCCACTAAGTCACAAACACTGGCCAAAGTTAGCGTTTTTATGTGTTTTTTGCATTTTTTTTTAAAACAAACTGCACTTTTACTGGGGATGTTATCGTCGTGATAAGTTTTACTTTTTAAAACACTCATATTTGTGTTCAGCAAAGTCGCCCGAGTATAACAATACCCCCCATGTAAAGGTTTTATAGTGTTTTGGAAAGTTACGGGGTTAAGTATAGCGCTTGCCCACTAATATCTCTGGACTGTCTGCCTGGGTTGTCAGGCAGGTCCCGCAAATTCTAATTAATAAAATAAAATAATTATGTTCAGTAATACCCCGAAAATTTGCGCTTCTGAATCTGCGGCTTCACGAATTCGCATATTTTTTTATTCGGGTCCAGCAGATGTTATCCATAGATTTTATTTTTTTCGTGACCGCTGCGAGGAAGTGAGGTCACACAGGATGACTTCGCTTCCTCCCAGCGCTCTTTGCAGATGGCCGCACAGGAGGAATGAAAGAGAAGCTCCCAGGACTGTGTGTATGTGTCATATACATGCCTGGCCCAAAAAAGTCGCCACCAAATATATACGCTAATATTTTGCTGGACTGCCTTTAGCTTTGATTACGGCACTTTGCTGTGGCATTGTTTCGATAAGCTTCTGCAATGTCACAAGACTTATTTCTGTCCAGTGTTGCATTCATTTTTCACCAAGATCTTGTATTGATGATGGGAGAGTCGGACCACTGCGCAAAGCCTTCTTTAGCACATCCCAAAGATTCTTAATGGGGTTAAGATCTGGACTCTATGGTGGCCAATCCATGTGTGAAAATGATGTGTCATGCTGCCTGAGCCACTCTTTCACAATTTGAGCCCGATGAATCCTGGCATTGTCATCTTGGAATATGCCTGTGCCATCAAGTAAGAATAAATCTGTTAATGGAATAACTTGGTCATTCAGTATATTCAGGTAGTCAGCTGACCTCATTCTTTGGGCACATAATGTTGCTGAACCTAGACCTGACCAACTGCAGTAACCCCAGATCATAGCATTGCCCCCACAGGCCTGTACAGTAGGCACTAGGCATGATGGGTGCATCATTTCATCTGACTCTCTTCTTACCATGATGCACCCATCACTCTGGAACAGGGTAAATCTGGTCTTATCAGACCACATGACTTTATTCCATTGCTCCAGAGTCCAATATTTATGCTCCCTAGCAAATTGAAGCCTTTTTTTCCGATTAGCCTCACTAATTAGTGGTTTTCTTAAGGCTACACAGCTGTTCAGTCCCAATCCCTTGAGTTCCCTTCGCATTGTGTGTGTGGAAATGCTCTTACTTTCACTATTAAACATAGCCCTGAGTTCTACTGTTTTTCTACGATTTGATTTCACCAAAAGTGAAAAGTTTAAGTGATCGCCAATCACGATCGATCAGGATTTTTTCCCGAACCACATTTCTTCCTTGAAGACGATGGTTCCCCACTATCCTTCCTGTTTTTAATAATAACCCGAGTTTAGTAGTTTCTGCAGTTTACTTAGATGTTTTTTCTGCTTGATGCATGCCAATGATTTGACCCTTCTCAAACAGACTAACATCTTTTCCACGACCACGGGATGTGTCTTTCGACATGGTTGTTTAAGAAATGAGAAGCTACTCATTGACTCAGTTGGGGTTAAATAACTTGTTGCCAGCTGAAAGATAATCGCCCATGCAGTAACTATGCAATAGGAGGCTCTTACCTATTTGATTAGTTAAATCCAGGTGGTGACTTTTTTTTGGCCAGGCAGTGTATATGCATTATATATGTATGATATATTATAAAATGCTTTAATTATTTTATATTATATTATACATATATAATATATGTATAATAAAGTTATTTTATTTTTTATTTTAACCCATTTTTAGGTGCCTGGGGGACTGCCTGACAGCTCAGACAGTTCCCCTGCTGGCAGTTCCATAGACTGCTATTGCGCCATGTGATCATGGTGATCACATTGGCCCTGGAGGGCCACGGGGGACTGCTGGGGGGGAGTCGGGAAGGGGTTAACTTACCTTCTATTCTATAACAGTGGTGTTGCCACAGCCTCCGCTGGCTGAGATCACCATAAATGACAATCTTAGGCATTCTGTTGCCTCTCTGTTGCTTCTCCATAGAGAAGTCTACTGCACATGCACAATAATTGCAGTGCTGTGCCAATAAGAATCTCCACATAGTGATACATTCCACCCATCTCTATAAGGGTTGTCTTGTATCTTCATACTCAGTGAGAGGACTCCGAAATGTTGGCCCTGCAAAGATTGCAGGATCGTAATAGGAAGCACCTCTAGTGGCTGTTTGAGTGACAGCCACTAAAGGTGTCCTTAGGGACAAATGTGTTTTGACAGAAAAGGCTGTATTTACGTTTGTCAGACTGCAGGGACAGGCTGTTAACACCAAAACCACTTTATGCAACTGTAGTGATTCTGGTGCTTCCATTTAATGAAAAATTGAGAAGTTGTGACAAGAGTTTTCCAATTTGACCATTTTAGCTTGGAATTTGCTATTCCTTTCTCGATTCACCACATTTGCCTGTCTGTGAATTATCCTGACTGCTTCTAGTCATACTGTGGTAATTCCTTTACATTAAAAGTTGTCTAATCCATTTCCTATAAGTATTTATTAGTCACATTGTGTCCTGGATGCATTGCAATTTCCTGTTAGGTATGTTTTACATTAAAAAATGTCATAAAAACTGCCATTATTTCGAAACCGATAAGCATAAACTGGTGATACAGGAACAAAGGAGGACGTCACAACAATTCCCATTTGAAATCTGTCACCACAGAGATGGCTCGAGAATAGGCAGTCAAGGGGAATGTTTTGGATAAATCTATGGAACTTATGTCAAAACAGCTGCAAATCACACCTGTCTTCATAGTGTTCTCAACACTCCTAGTCATCACACCCTCATACTGCTCAGTAAATACCTCTTCAGTCAGCCAACTACAACCCAATCTCATCTATATTGTAAAACACTGCTCAATATTTTGGCATGATATAAATGATAAAACTATAACTATATAATAATGCAGATGAGGTTCAGCCTCCATTGCTAACACATAATACTTAAAATAAAAAGTATACTTTTAATACTAAGCACCAGCATATTCTGCCATGAAAGGGATGCAAAGAAATAGCATTACATGAAATAAAAGAGTCTTTAGAAAGAGTGAATATGAAGTTTCATAATCTATTGAAAGATTTCTGAAATTGTGTAATATTATCTGCAACATCGATGCGTCAATCCTATTCTGTCTCCTATTCGTCGTCATTTTGACATTTCATGTCAATATTGACATGGATTACCCCTTGTCTCCGTACCAGCCATATTCTGGTGGACGCTGAATGAGCATAACCTGCATCCTTTTATGATGCTAGATCAGATCGCGTCATTTGTGACACACGCCATCCTGCATCCTTTCTGTGACGTTGCCTGCTCACCATTTGGCATCACAGGAATTACGCGAACAAGTTATTGCTAACTTAGACCTATATAAGTTGCCCTCTTTGTCCTGGCCCTTGCCATGTTCTGATTTAAATTGTGGTAAATCTGAGTGCGTTTATGTATCTGATTCCTGTTATATGACTTCGGATTATATTTGACTGTCTTCCTTTCTGTAATCCTGGACCTTAGCTGGTGTACTCGTTTCAAAAGGTGGATTCACCTGCTAAAGCTGACTATTTACATGAAAAGGGCTGCTCAAGGGGTGGTGGGCTCCTGACGTCCATGATAACCTGGGCTAAAATCAAGAGTTTTCAAGCAAAATATTCTGCTACTTGTGATCTTGAGCTACAAGCAGATTGTTACGCAAACCAAATGCAAACTTTTGAGCCCAGACCGCACTACAGGGAGTGCAGAATTATTAGGCAAATGAGTATTTTGACCACATCATCCTCTTTATGCATGTTGTCTTACTCCAAGCTGTATAGGCTCGAAAGCCTACTACCAATTAAGCATATTAGGTGATGTGCATCTCTGTAATGAGAAGGGGTGTGGTCTAATGACATCAACACCCTATATCAGGTGTGCATAATTATTAGGCAACTTCCTTTCCTTTGGCAAAATGGGTCAAAAGAAGGACTTGACAGGCTCAGAAAAGTCAAAAATAGTGAGATATCTTGCAGAGGGATGCAGCACTCTTAAAATTGCAAAGCTTCTGAAGCGTGATCATCGAACAATCAAGCGTTTCATTCAAAATAGTCAACAGGGTCGCAAGAAGCGTGTGGAAAAACCAAGGCGCAAAATAACTGCCCATGAACTGAGAAAAGTCAAGCGTGCAGCTGCCACGATGCCACTTGCCACCAGTTTGGCCATATTTCAGAGCTGCAACATCACTGGAGTGCCCAAAAGCACAAGGTGTGCAATACTCAGAGACATGGCCAAGGTAAGAAAGGCTGAAAGACGACCACCACTGAACAAGACACACAAGCTGAAACGTCAAGACTGGGCCAAGAAATATCTCAAGACTGATTTTTCTAAGGTTTTATGGACTGATGAAATGAGAGTGAGTCTTGATGGGCCAGATGGATGGGCCCGTGGCTGGATTGGTAAAGGGCAGAGAGCTCCAGTCCGACTCAGACGCCAGCAAGGTGGAGGTGGAGTACTGGTTTGGGCTGGTATCATCAAAGATGAGCTTGTGGGGCCTTTTCGGGTTGAGGATGGAGTCAAGCTCAACTCCCAGTCCTACTGCCAGTTCCTGGAAGACACCTTCTTCAAGCAGTGGTACAGGAAGAAGTCTGCATCCTTCAAGAAAAACATGATTTTCATGCAGGACAATGCTCCATCACACGCGTCCAAGTACTCCACAGCGTGGCTGGCAAGAAAGGGTATAAAAGAAGAAAATCTAATGACATGGCCTCCTTGTTCACCTGATCTGAACCCCATTGAGAACCTGTGGTCCATCATCAAATGTGAGATTTACAAGGAGGGAAAACAGTACACCTCTCTGAACAGTGTCTGGGAGGCTGTGGTTGCTGCTGCACGCAATGTTGATGGTGAACAGATCAAAACACTGACAGAATCCATGGATGGCAGGCTTTTGAGTGTCCTTGCAAAGAAAGGTGGCTATATTGGTCACTGATTTGTTTTTGTTTTGTTTTTGAATGTCAGAAATGTATTTTTGTGAATGTTGAGATGTTATATTGGTTTCACTGGTAATAATAAATAATTGAAATGGGTATATATTTGTTTTTTGTTAAGTTGCCTAATAATTATGCACAGTAATAGTCACCTGCACACACAGATATCCCCCTAACATAGCTATAACTAAAAACAAACTAAAAACTACTTCCAAAAATATTCAGCTTTGATATTAATAAGTTTTTTGGGTTCATTGAGAACATGGTTGTTGTTCAATAATAAAATTAATCCTCAAAAATACAACTTGCCTAATAATTCTGCACTCCCTGTATTCTAACGAACAGTACTATTGTTCCTATCTGAGGTCTACTTGGACTGGAGCATGGGCCGAGGTGAGAAGCAGCCGATTACCTGAAACTGTATGCCACTTGCTACTTCACTCAAGAAACCCCGTTGTTTCCTTCCCACTCCACCCCCCCGGACCGGTGCAGCTTATCCCAGTCCCCACTGGCACAGTTAAATTCTGCACTCACAGTTGACTATCCTGTGACCTTTAAAATTGAGTGGTGTGGCCACTATACCCAGTGGTTGATCTGGATTCATATACCCGGGGGTTGATGCGGATCCTGGTAGAGAGAAGGGACTAAGCCTCCAGCATGTCCCAATTGCTTCCCAATATTGGGCATCAGATGATTGGGCACTCTGGATAAAGGTCTACCACTATCATGCGCTTAGTGACCATCTTGTTCTAATGTTCTTATTTGCTTTTGACCTGTTGTCTTATATCTTTATTTTCCTTCATAAGTCTTGCAGTGTTTTTTTTTTGTGTTTTTTTTGTGATGCCCATTCCCAGTAGTAGCTTCTCTATTATGTGTGCAACTCAAACATGTAGCTACCCTAGACATAATTTAGCTACTCACTAATATGTTTAGAATACACCGTCACTAATGCATCCCCAGTTGCACACATTACATATAACATACATATCTAATCACATCTCACTGAATTCCCTCATATAGTTTGATGTAGCTTTAGGAATGTAAATCCTGCTTTTGTTATTTTACTTTAAAAAAAGAAGCTGCTTTCTCTGGAAGTTTCTGCGAATGAGCATTTCTATGTATGTACATCTCACATCCCTCATATTCTGTTCATATGTCCTGTAATATGCAATTGCCTCAGTAAACGAAAGATTGATAAAAAGGCTGCTTACAAAATCATAGTATGATAAAACATAGCATTTATTTCAAACAGCATTCTAGGAATGGTACAAATGGTTAGGACCAAGGATCAAGTCCTAAAGAAAGTGTTGGGAACTCATGGAAATCCCCTCATCCACGTATTTCATTTCTCCTTCTTTACGTACCTATTGTCTGTATCTATAATAGCCTATGTCATAAAATGTGGCACATTTGGACAACCACACTGTTACCACTAGTGCACAATGCTACTGCGTGTAAATTGTATGCAGTACTATGCGGTGTCCTTTATTAGAAATTGTAATGTATAAAACCAGCTTTCACGAAAAAACACTTTGTTTCATGTTAATTTAGACTTCCTCTTGCAAGAAAAAGTTCACCACTTCCTACTGAGCCTTTTTGCAAAACAAACAGCAATAGAAAATACTTTAGCAGTCCAGCCACGCCCCAGCTACACCCAGACACACCCTCACAAAACTGTTCTTTTTGTGGGTGCCTACCCAGATGTTAAGATCCATTCTGTTTAAGAATAAGCATGTGGATACATAAATCCATTCATGTCTTTATGTTTTAGTATAGACCTGATGGAATTTTTTAGGTTTAAAGTGAAATTGTCATTTCAATGGAAAATACACCGTTTAGTAAAGCATTGATAATCACCTAAAATTTGTGTTTCCTTTTATTCATGTGAAGTTCGGATTTATTTTGAATGTATATTTAAGATGTGGAGGAAGTCACAGCACAGTGCAATTCAGTCAAGGCACAACCAGGGCATACAATGCAAATGAGAAGGAGGACGGAAAAATAGTTGTTCTCCTTTCCACTAACTATGTTGAGTGACAGAACATTTGTGATGGTGACTGAAAGGGAGTCAAGATGGTGGCGACCAGTTCCAGAATAGAGGTGAATACAGCAGTGTGGCTTTCTACATTTATCTTTACTATTTCATGCCTCACAATCATGGCCTGATTAACATAGGGGCTGATGGAGCTGCAGCTCCAGGCCCATTGCCTATGGCAGGGATAGGCAACCTTTGGCACCCCAGATGTTGTGAACTACATCTCCCTTGATGTGTTGCCAGCATTGTGGCTGCAAGAGCATTATGGGAGATGTCGTCCTAAACATCTGGAGTGCAGAAGGTTGCCTACCCCTGGCTTATGGAATAGGCCCATTGATTTAAAAAAATCTTATTGATTTTTTTTTTTTTACTACTCTTCACATGCTCAAGTATGGAAACCTAGACAGATGTAGGTGCGGTCTGGCTGACAATGAAATTAGTAAAGATAAATATATAGCTTGGTTATAAAGTTTGTGCTTGGAGATATTTTGGAGATAAACTGGAGGTAATCTGAGGTATACAGGAAGACAAAAAAGGGGGTAAAATTTGTTTGATTTAAAGGGACACTATAGTCACCAAGACCACTTCAGTTCAATGAAGTGGTCTATGTGCCAGGTCCCTCAGGTTTTAACCCTTCAGCTGTCTTCTGGACAGCCACGAGAGGCGCATCTGCGACGCTGGAGGCATATTATGCCTCCATCACGCAGGGCGTCCATAGGAAAGCATTGAGAAATGCTTTCTTATGGACACTTTGAGTGCACGTGGGGCACTTGCAGAGGGAGCTGACGTCGGCGTAGGAGGAGAGGTCACCAGTGCCGAGGGAGCCCGGCGCTGGAAAAAGGTAAGCTGCTGAAGGGGTTTTAACGTTCCACTTTTTTGAGATTTGGATGCTGTCTCATCTGTAGACTGTGGCAAACATAACCTCGCCACGGGCTCCTGGAGGAGCCTGCTTGCCAGCCTCCTGCCTCAGGACTATGGCCCTGCAAGATACACTTTAACAGGCTCTGTTCGTGTGATTTGGGATTATATTGTTCAGCAACCAAGCAACCACACGAACCAGAGACCACCCATGTGCTTGTTAAGCCCAGTTGACACCTTGTAACGAGTTCCACCGCTGTGTTCTAATTGTTCGTTGGGGTGGCCGCAATTCGTATTAACGACCACGAGGTGGCAGCCATCTTGTTCGCATGAACGCAGGCAGCGGTGTTTGGTCTTCGCGTTCATGGAACTGAAATCAGACACTGATACTCCCGAACACCGCTGGACTTCCATAATCACCTGCGTTCGGTTCTATACAACTTAGAAGGACACTGTACGGTGGAATTGTTCCCAGGAACAAGATGAACAAGCTACACATGTTAACTATGGATTCCGTTTGGTATTTTATGCACTTTTATACTCCCAAAAGAGACCAACCATTCGCACTAATTTCATGGAACTATTTTGGGCATAGGACCATTTGTGCAGTCGGTCAAATAATTGACTTCCATGGAAAAACCGAACCACGGAACCGATATGGGTGATTTTTGGATATGTTGGTCACCTGGATCGGGGCTATTTGTGAATGTTACATTTGTGGGGTTTCTATGGATTTTGGGGGTACTTTTGGGATTTTTATAAATGTTATGTTTTTTGTACCTGAGAGATTATGCAGTAGACATTGCTTACCTAGATTTCAGTAAGGCTTTTGACACTGTTGCACATAGAAGGCTTATCAACAAACTGCAATCTTTAAGTTTGGATTCCAATATTGTTGAATGGGTAAAGCAGTGGCTGAGTGACAGGCAAGAGAGGGTTGTAGCCAATGGAGTATGTTAGAAGCATGGTCTAGTTACCATTGGGGTACCTCAGGGATCTGTACTTGGACTCTGTATAATATTTTTATTAGTGATATTGCAGAAGGTCTTGATGGTAAGGTAGATCTTTTTGCTGTTGATACTAAGATATGTAATAGCGTTGATGTTCCAAGAGGGATAAGCCAAATGGCAAATGATTTAGGTAAACTAGAAAAATGGTCATCGTTGTGGTAGCTGACATTTTTTGTGGATAACTGCAAGATAATGCATCTTGGACATAAAAACCCAAGGGCAGAATATTTGATAGAGTCCTAACCTCAACATCTGAGGAATGGGATTTAGGTGTAATTATTTCAGATGACTTAAAGGTAGGCAGACACTGTAGCAGCAGGAAATGCTAACATACTGCTTGGTTGTATAGGGAGAGGTATTAGCAGTAGAAAGAGGGAAGTACTCATGCCATTGTACAGAACACTGGTGAGACCTCACTTGGAGTATTGTACGCAGCAGGGCCGGACTAGGAAAACAATTCGGCCCAGGCATTTTTTAATCCCAGCGGCCCACTGAGATGGCCAGAATGGGTGTGTTTTGTCTTCACCAATGGTAAGCACTCCCCCTCTCAAAGTGAGGATGTTGGTTCAATGCTTTGCCAGGGCAGACCATGAGCAGAGCTCTGCTGAAGAGCTCTAGCATGAGAAAAAGGCCCTGTATTCGTTCTGTGCAGCGCAAGCATTTCTATTAACATGCTTGTGCTGTGTTTGCTTGTAACTTGTCTCTGGTGTCTCAATAAGTGGGAAACCAGGAGACAAAAGGGCCAGGAAAGAGTATTGTGCATGTGTTTGGAGCCTGCTTGTAGGACTGCGTGTATGTAGAGTGAGCTGATTGTGGTGTGGTATTGTGTAAATAGGTCAGTTTCAGTTGAGTTGTGTTTGTGGGGTAATGTGTGACTAGGGGCTATAGAGAGTGAGAGAGTGTATAGGTAGCATAGTGTGTGTAGAGGTTGTAGAGAGTGGGTTTAGGGAATGTAGTATGTGTGTGCTTACAAGGAATCTAGTGTGTACATAGGGAATCCAGAGTTTGTATGTCAGGAATGTAGTGTGTGTGTGAAGAGGATCTATTGTGTGTGAGGGTGCTATGTTCGAGTAAGGGTGCTGTGTGTGAGTGAGGGCGTGTGTCTATATATGTTTGGAGGCAGTGGCGTACTAAGGGGGGGGGGGCGGGGGGGAGGCGGTCCGCCCCGGGTGCCACCAGGATGGTGGGTGCCATGACCAGAGAGCCTCGGGCGGCTGCAGCTTTGCCCAGGCGGTGCGTCCATGAGGGCGGACCGCACCGCCCGGGCGCAACCTGAGGAGAGGGGCTGACAGGAGGAAAGCGCTCAGCGCTCCCTCCTGTCACCTTTCTTTGCTGTAGCATGGCCGAGCCCAGTATAGTCAGCGGGTACAGGGAGCAGCTGTCTCCTGTACCCGGCCGGACTAACAGGAAGTGCACACTCAGTGTGTACTTCCTGTTAGTCCGGCCAGGTACAGGAAACAAAAGCTACCTGTACCCGCAGACTATACAGGGCTCGGCCACGCTACAGCAAAGGTAGGGGGGAGGGGCGGGTGAGAAAGAGAAAGGGGTGAGAAAGAGGAGAAAGGGGGTGAGAGAAGGAGAAAGGGGGTGAGAAAGAAATTAGGAGGGGGTGAGAGAGAAAGGAGGTGTATATTAATTATGGGGTGTATATTAATTATGGGGAGGTGTATTAATTATGGGGGAGTATTAATTATGGGGGTGGTGTATATTAATTATAGGGGTGAATTAATTATAGGGGTGAATTAATTATGGGGGGTGTATTAATTATAGGGGGTGTATTAATTATGGGGGGTGTATTAATTATGGGGGGTGTATTAATTAAGGGGGGAATTAATTATGGGTAGTGCATTAATTAAGGGGGGGTGGATTAATTAAGTGGGGTGTATTAATTAAGGGGGGATGGATTAATTATGGGGGGTGGATTAATTATGGGGGGGAGTGGATTAATTAAGGGTGTGTGTATCAATTAAGGGGGGTGGATTAATTAAGGGTGTGTGGATGAATTAAGTGTGGATTAATTAAGGGGTATGGATTAATTAAGTGGTATGGTTTAATTAAGGAGTGTGGATTAATTAAAGAAAACCTTTAACATTTTTTACAGGTTTTTTTTGGGGGGGGGATCTGCCCCGGGTGCCAAATGCTCTAGGTACGCCCCTGTTTGGAGGTATTGTGTGTGGTGGGGGGGGAGATAGATTAACGTAAATATATATATTTTCATTTTAAATTAAAAGAGCGTACTATCCCCCCACCCTTCTTACCTTTTGCCTGGGAGGGGGGACTGTAATGCCATCCCTGGTGGTCCTAGTGGTTAGTGAACTCTAGCCTGTGGGGGGCTAGAGTTCACTCTTGCAAGATCGGAGCGTTGCCATGGTAACTGTGGTAACGCTCTGACCTCGCGAGAGGAACACGGTGGAGCTGCAAGCCAGAGCTCCTTGGGTCCTTTCCTGTCTCCCTACCCAGCTGGCGGCCGCCTTTCACTGCCTGGGGGCCGGTGAGGGAGATCTTTAATGGCACACAGCAAGGAGATCTTTGATGGCACACAGCTTTGAAGGCACAGAGCAGGGCCGGCGCTCGGATAGCATGGGCCAGCAGGGGAGATCTCTTCATCTCCCCTGTTGGCCTCAGCCCAAGGCCATCGGGGCCCACCAGGCATTTGCCCGATTTGCCTAATGGCCAGTCCAGGCCTGGTACGCAGTACTGGAGTACATATCTCCAGAAGGATATTGATATTTTGGAGAGAGTTCAGAGAATGGCTAGTAAACTGGTTAATGGATTACAGGATAAATCTTACAAGGAAAGGTTAAAGGACCACTATAGTGCCAGGAAAACATACTCGTTTTCCTGGCACTATAATGCCCTGAGGGTGCCCCCACCCTCAGGGACCCCCTCCCGCCCGGCTATGGAAAGGGGAAAGGGGTTAAAACTTTCCAGCGCTGGGCGGGGAGCTCTCTGCCTCCGATCCTCCTCCTGGGCTGAATGCGCACGCGCGGCAAGAGCTGCCACTAGAGGAAATAGGGGAAGGCTTAACCCATTCATAAACATAGCAGTTTCTCTGAAACTGCTATGTTTATAAAAAAATGGGTTAACTCTAGAAGGACCTGGCACCCAGACCACTTCATTAAGCTGAAGTGGTCTGGGTGCCTAGAGTGGTCCTTTAAAGGATCTCAACATGTATAGTGTGGAGGAAAGACAAGACAGGGGGGATATGATAGAAACATTTAAATTCTTTATTTTTATTGTGCTTTGAAAGAAAACATGCAGGCTCGTGGTGCCCCAACAGCAGTCCTCGAGCTTATATTCAGATTTAACAGTTGGTGCATTAAGATTAACGGCACATTTTATATATGTTAGAGTAATGCTGAGTAAATATGTAGATTAGACATTGCGAGTGGCATTAGCAAAAGATGTATTTACAAGAGAGAACTAGACAGGACTGACATAGGTTAATAACATGCTGAGTCAAACATCTTCATAGCAGGCTGATGTGTCTACCTATATATACAGGTATTATGCTTACTAATAGCTGGAGCTCTCTTTGCTATTAAGGCTGTTTTGTGGACCCGAGGGTTGAACATGGTTGAACGCCAAGTTAAATTAAAATGCTGGTTCCCAGCGTTAATAGGAGAGTGGGCCTGGGGGTCAGTGAACGGCAGTGGGGCTGGCTTTGCATGCAGTGTGTATTTACGGCTACGAAGTGGATGTATAGCAGAACGGTGAAAACAATATATGCAACATATATAAATCAGGGAACACTTTTTTTGTTCACCATGAATGAAGTCCCCTGCCATCTGCGATTAGAGATAACCACGGTGAAGGTAGAGTCAATAAGTGTCCCAGTGTAGTCCGGAGCAGGCCTTTGGTAATCCTCTAGCCAATGCCCGTTCTCAGGGCCCGCAGCCTAGTCGTTGGGGTTCGCTTGCTGCGATGGTGTAGCCAGCTGCTCCGAGCAATGATGGAGGTCTTTGCTCTGACGAGGTCCGGGCCCCACTTAGGTGGAGTGTGCCTGCTAGCGTGAGGGAGTCTGTGTGGAGGGGTTGCCTCCGGGGCTTGCCCGGGTGAGGGTCTGCTTCTTGACGGCGTCGGCTGGTGAGTTGCGATGTGGTCTGCCTGGGAACCCGTGGCCATGTCCGGTCCTTAATTGACATAGTGTGCCACTGCTGTCTCTCAGGTAGGGTCAGTTTCGCCAGGCATACGGGTTGCTGGGTTGCCTCCATCAACAGTACAGGTCGTATGGGCTTACAGGCTCTTCTGTTCTTGCAGGCTTTGTGTACATGAGGCGGCATGTGCGCGCACCGGGGGTTCGCCGGCACCATGGTGGCAATTTTGTGTGCCTTGGCTTGTTGCTCCCGGATTGCTATCTTCCTCCAGAACTTAGCGAAAAGCTCATCCAGCTTGGCCTCAAGGTCAGGTTTACCCCTTCCTCGAACACACGGAGTGGCAGCCATTTTGCTTGGTCGCGCTGCTTCTCGCTGCTTGCTAGGTTCTAACCTCGGGTCCTGGGCAGGGAGGCTGCCCCTCAGGGCTGGACCGGGATGACCCCCGCCGGTCCAGGGGGGGGAGCAGGGCATCAGTGGATCTGTACCTGTAACGCTTGGGCGGGGAGAGCGGCCATCTCTCCCCGTTCCCGCCATCAGTAGGCCGCTGCTATCCACCTTGGGTTCCCGATCACCCAGCCGCTCGGTACAGATATCGGACTGATCACCGGGTTACACCTGACCTAGTCAGTGTACCCTGGATTGCTTAGTTTCTCAATTTTGGCGAGGGTCTGTACAAAAACGGCCTGTAGAGCAGGAGCCCAGCTTCCATGCGTCTGCTCAGCTTGCTGGCTTGGCCCCGCCCCATGATAGAAACATTTAAATACATAAATACAACACAGTAAAGAAGGAGACTATATTTAAAAGAAGAAAAAAGTACAAGAACAGGACAGTCTTAAATTAGAGGGACAAAGGTTTAAAAATATCAGGAACTATTACTTTACTGAGAGTGTAGTGGATGCATGGAACAGCCTTCCACCTGAAGTGGTAGAGGTTAACACAGTGAAGGAGTTTAGGCATGCGTTGGATAGGCATAAGGCTATCCTAGCTATAAGATAAGGCCAGGGACTAATGAGTGTAGATGGGCCAAATGGTTCTAATCTGCCGTCAAATTCCATGTTTCTAAAGCTGGCTTTGTGCACTATGCAAATGCTCTTGCTGCTTCAGTCTCTCTAATACTGTGGCATGTTCCCTTTCTTCTACACTCACTACATACACTTTTTCTCTGTCCCAGACTGTATAACAGCAGCTTCTGCGTGCTAGTAAGAATATTAGGAGAGGAGTGGACCAGTGAGTGCTAGGGGACAGTCCTTAGAAAGCGTAGAGCTAGCGCATCATTATGTCAAGCTCAGAGTGCTGTCTGCACAGTATGCCTTTGGTTGGTCATCCTGTATGATTGGCAGGCAGCCTAACGAGCATTCATGCCAGGCTGACAATCTAATTCTTTGGGCAGACAAGTCCCCTTTGTGGGCATGTTTGTATCTTTGGGCGGTTCTGGTTACGTGATTCACATCAGTGGCCCAACCTTTTATCCCGCCCTTCGAAATCCTGTTACCCTCGACACTGCTGTTAGAGGGTATGGATTTACTTGAATGATGAAAGTGAGAGATTAGCATAGAGTATGTGTTCTCTGATATATCCTGTGAGTTTCCCTCCAGCACCACCTCCACCAGATACGTGACGCTTGGTGGTATAACTATTTTAGTGTTTTCTGTTGATAAGATTCTGTAATTAGGCCCATCATCATTGTCAGCACTCGGCCCAGTGGGCTCTTAACAAGGCTCTGCTCACAATGAGACATTTGCTGTATATATGGGAATATTAAAAAAAAAAATTCAACCAAACACAGTTTAATTTGTTGGCTATTTGAGGAGATGTCAGTGGCTCTGTACGCTGTATCACATCCACACTCCTCTATAAACCCTTGTTTTACCACTTAAAATAACATGTAAAGACATCACATTATAGCAATTTAGGGAGTGGGGTCAGTCTGCAAACAGCTGTTACAAGGTGGTATTGGGAACACAAACCTCTAATTTAACTGGGTTGCTGTAAACTGCTTGAGGCCTACTGCCAGACGTAAACCACAACAATGTACATGAGGTATGCAATTACCATCAGACTTTTCAGACTATTTAACCCCTGCACACCAGGTTTTCAGTGTTGCATTTGATCAATGTAAACAGTAATTGTCAGCCAGGTGCTTCTTCTTACACACACTCTAATTCTCTTGTCATTTTTTATGTTTATCTCTTTTATTTATGTTTTCTCTTTCTTTATACTTTCTGACCTCTTTATACCCAAAGTACTCTTATCTACTTAATCCAGACTTTCTGTTATATAATTTACACCCAAATGTACCAGTTTTCAGTTCTCGTTTTTTTGTTTTTTTTCAGGGGCTAGTTTTTTTTTCCCATTTTTTTTTAATGACATGTTGTGCTGGTAAAACAACCAGACCATCAACACAAAACCACATGTGTGGCTACTACACATACATTCACTGTAACTGAAGGTTCAAAAGTGACAAACAGATCTGTTCTTTAAACATATTAAATCACTTTTAAACTGCCCACTCGAAATTTCAAAGTGATGTTTTATTGTTAATTAATTAATGCAATAAGTTATTGCATTAAGTTATTTTTATTAACATTTATATAGTGGCAACATATTGTTTACAGTGATACATTGGGGATATAGAACAGCAAGTCATTTCAGAAAATGTGTAGTCCTCCAGTTAGAGATGGAAGAGTGGCAATTACTGATATGTTCTAAGAGGCAGAAAAGAGATCACAGGAGGAGAGATAAATCAGTAAATTGATTGTACTGAAATCAAAGAGTTTATAGTGTTACCAAAATAGGCAATATAAAGAAAAAACTAAATGTGCCTAAACTAAAGCCTTGGGGATCCCAGCTGAGACAGGTAGTGGAGAGGAGGTCATGGAAAATTAGAGATGGGAAAGGAAGGATGGAAATCAGGAGAGGACAATGTTGCGAAGAAGGTCAAAGTTGCATAAGGTTTGAAGAAAGATGGAGTGGTTTACTATGTCAATAGTGGCATTAATGTTGAGAAGAAATAAAAGGATGTAATAACATTGGATTTACCAGTGAGTAATGCATTTGACACTTTAGTAAGCAACCAAGCAAGTTGCTAACAAACAAATGAGTATATAGAGCATTAAAAAATTTAAATGTATCACATATCCAGTATGACAGTCTTACAGCCATCACCAGTTATTAGGTTTCAAGTCTGCAGGAACTTAATCATAAGTGTATTTTTGTAAGAGCTATTTCAGAAGATTGACGAGAGCAGAAACCTGATAGAAAATGGTTAAGTAGAGATTTGAAATCAAGAGAGTTGGCTGGATTCATGTCCACAAGTAGCTGTAGAAATTTAGAAGTGAAGGGGAGTAAGCATGTGGGTTAGTAGTTAGGATGATTGGTAAATTCAAGAGATGTTTGTTAGGATAAGATTGACAATCACATGGGGAAGACACAAAAAGATAAAGATAAATTGGAAATATGTGTTGGGGATGGGACGAGGCTGGGGGAAAGAGGCTGGATAAAGTGATAGGGAATGGGATCAAGTGGCTCTGTCACCTTCTGGCATCTTTGCTTATTGTGGAAAGACACCCGAAGATGACAGTGCTTTGTGTGTGATGGCCACAGGGTTCAGGAGAAGGTACATTCTACTTACCTAAAGCTGTCCCTTTGTGGGGGATCCTCCTCGGCTCCAGGCACTTCATCTGCCATGAGCCGACATACGATGCCTTTGGAGGATCCTACAAGATCGCGGGGGCCTCCATAGACCATGCCTGTTTCACCATAGCTACTACTTTGTATTATGATATCTTTTGATTGTGTTGTAATTTCAGTGAAATTCCAATGCAGTAAATGTAAGTAGATTTTGTGTGGAAGATTTCATCTTTATGAAATACTCCTTTATTTTTTTTTTAGTGGAGGGGGGAAGGGTGGGGGGAAGTTTCACTTCAAGGAACTTCAAAGTTGGAAATGTATTTTTTTTTGCATACTTTAATATATTTACATTATTGTAAAAAAAAGTGCATTTAAAACAAAATTGTGTCTGCTCAACCCTGCAGAGTTCCTTTAATCTGTTATGATTAAATACCTCCCAAATCTGACCACGTAGATAGACTTTTGGCATGTTATTACATGTATAATAAGGAACAAGAGGATATAATACAAAATGAGCAGGCCAAGACTCCTCACAATAAGATATATTCTATATAGGGAATCATACATCTATTAACATTATTTATTCATATTTGGCTATTGATTTATTTTAAGTGCCTAGTAATGTTAGCAGTCTTTGTTTCGTTTACAATATGGCGCCAGTAAATGACATAATTAGATTTTTCCATTAAAGGAATGTGTCCATTAGAAAGTTGCTAGGTAACCAGGCATTTCAGCAGCAAGGGGGGCATGGAACACAGAAGAATGCTCAGCATTTTGAAGCATGGGAATGATACGTGTCACTGATTTTATTAAATCACACCTTTCAGGGTCACTTTCTTTTATGTCTGCTAGTGAGGCAATAACTGGGGGGGAGGTAGCGTCCATGAATGAAGAAAAATGTATTATGATCATTATTGAAATCATCAATCTTTAGTTGGTGTGATTTTATAGTTTCAAAAAAAGTGTTTAACAGAAATCAGTTATTTTTATTGTATTGTTCACTAAGCAGTGAATTGTAGTGAACTCGGCTGACAGTAGATTGCAAAATTCAAGTCAAAATAGCTGATATGGAATATTTAATCAATTCCGCTATAATTACAATTTGGCTATTATAGAATGAATTTGGCAACTTGGTTTCCAATTCTTAACAATCCACTGTTTAATGAATAAACATCTGAGAAAACCAATTCATTTATGCAAATACTTTACTGTAAGTTACAGTATCGTATCCAAGATGCATTAGTGATTAAGCCACTTAATGTAAAAATACTAAGAATTTATTGCAGCAAGGTGGCTAAAAAAAGTAGATCCCTCTCAGATGGTCTTGAACTACAACCTAGGTTGACAAACGATCAGGTGTTGCAGTTCTGCTAAAGTGGGGTGGTCTACATTTTGTTCAACATCTCTTTTAGTGAATTATCTTGCAGTGAGTTCCATGTCCTCTTCTGTTTTGTTTAATGGCATCACATATCCCTGTTCTATATAATTTCATTATTGTCTTATATTTCAAATTCTACTAGGGAAAGCAGGGACAGATTTTACGTGCCAGAGATTCGAGTAACACAATATATTGATCAAGAGATGAATCAATACGGACAACTTTCTCGATACAAAAAAAAAAAAGAAACCATGGCAACATTATTATTATTATTATTAATATGGGGTGTGGGAGGTGCGGGTGGGCGGACAGGAAGATGAGCCTCGCCGCCGCATTTATTATAGACTGTAACGGGGCAAGTTGGGAGCACGTAAGACCACTGAGTAGCGGATTACAGTAATCAAGGCGAGAGAGGACCGCGGCATGGACTAGTACCTTAGCCGTATCAGGCGTTAAATAGGGTCGGATGTTCGTTATGTTTTTGAGATGGAAGTGTCAGAATAGTAGCGCCATTGACTTGGAGGGAAACAGACAAGGGAGTAACAACACTTGAGGGAGGGAAGATCCGAAGTTCTGTTTTGGACAAGTTCAGTTTAGGGAAATGAGCAGCCATCCAGTTAGAAATAGCAGAGAAGCAGTCAGAGACACTAGTCAAGAGGGGTGGTAAGAAATCAGGGAAGGACAGATAAATATGCATTTCATCCGGGTAGAAATGATACTGGAAGCAGAAGGAGCTGATGAGTTTACATGTGCTACAGTTGCAGTGTTCAGATGTTCCATTTCCTAGAATCCTTTCAGGGTCTCCACAAAAAGTTGGCTGCGCCAGTACTAAGTATTGTAAAAAAAGATAAAATAATTCATAATTAGCTATTTTTACTTATATGTTTTTTTGTTTGATAATGCAATTACGTACCATGCTATTATAGGTAATCTTGATTGTTCTTTGGTCAAAGTGTGCAATCATAACTTTTATGCATGTGTGTGGGCATCAGGCTATTATATTTCTCCTTGTATATAGGAGTCCCCTTGATTTTTTTTCTTCTGTGTCCGTCTCCTCTCCGCACGTTGAATGGGCTAGGAGGAGAATATCACAGTTACATTATTCAGTTATTATAATAGTGGTCCCATAGAGAACCCATGAGGTGTTTATACATTTATTTTAAATACCAATCTATTTCTTCAAGTGTTCTGTTAAAAGACAAAAATGCATGTAGTCTGAAATGCAAGAATCTGCCCCTGATTGTCCAATTTGCATGGAATTTTACTTTTTTTAAAAATTCTTTATTTATGTTGACAAAGATAGCATATACAGCTCGAGAGCATTTCGTAGTTTGCGAGGAGCATCGTCCGTTGAATTTCCTAACTTGTGGACCCAAAAACCTGCCAGGTGTTTTAACTCAAGGGGCTATCTTCCCATGGAGACCATATTTTCTGGAACCGTTTTTGAGTTCCCCTAACTCTTGCTGTCAGGTCGTCCATCAGGTGAACTTCCCTAATTCTATTAATGACTCCTGCCATCGGTGGGGTGGTTTGTTTTAGCCAGTCTGCTGCCACTGCTCTCCTGGCTGCTAAAGTTATGTTGTGTATAATTTTTTGTTCGTGTCTAGTCCACCCATCTATCGTTCTGCTGAGCAAATATACCCATGGGTCTAGGGGGGAGCCCTGTTCAGCACCTGGGCTAGCAGATCTTTAATTTGTTGCCAAAAACTTGCTATCAGGGGGCATTCCCACCACATGTGAATATACGTCCCTTTAATTCCGCACCCTCTCCAACATACGTCAGTAGTGCTCTTTTTCATTTGATACGGTTTTACAGGAGTCGTGTACCAGCGGAGCATCACCTTGATCGCTTGCTCCTGGAACGCTACGCAAACAGAGAATTTATGGTTGACTTCCCAAATCTCCTGCCACTCTATCCCTTCCAGCTGCTCCCCTAGGTCCCTCTCCCAATGTTCCGTGTACGCCAATTCTCCCCCTTCGTTAGTTACTGAGCAGAGGTGGGCGTACAGCCGAGTTATCAGGCCCCTAGGCATATGGTCCTGAATGCAAATTTGTTCGAAGAATGTCATGGGCTTTAGGGCCGCCCCTCGGACCCATGTCAGTTTTGCAAAATCTTTTATTTGTAGGTACCTGAAAAAGTCTGCGGGAGTGAGATGACCCCTTTGTTGTAAGGCGTCAAATGTCACTACTTCCGCATCCTGCACCAGCTGATGTATGCGCTGCAGACCTATTCTCTCTAGGTTCCTAAAGTTGCGCACTGCCAGGAATTTTACTTTTTTTAAACTGACACCATATTGCCCCCATTCCAGGTAATTTTACAAAATGAGGGCAGTTCTGTGCTGAATTGCCTTTAATAAATAACCTTGTTGTTGTATCACCATTTCACCTTTAAGATTTGTCTTCAGAGTATAGTAAACCTTTAAATTGCAGTGAAAAGATATCTATTTTAAATTTTATTGTTCATTGATCCAGAAATATAAACAGTGAACTTATTAGTCACATGTTTCAGCGTATCACAGATAATTTATTCGTACAAACACTGTACAGAATGTACACTTGGATTCAGGGCCGGCCTTAGGCAATTAGGCGCCCTGTGCAAAAAGTCTTCACGGCGCCCCCCCCACCTCCCACCAAGTTGCCTGAATACAGTAACACACACAGGCACCGGGGACGTGTGTATCACGAGGCAAACAAGGCATCTGCCTTGGGCGCCACTTTGCAGGGGGCGGCAAAAAAAAGCATCCCTCCAAACCCCAGGCAGATCCCTTGCTTGCCTCGCATCCTGGGGGGCTCAAGAGCTGACCGGCTGGCCACTTTTGAGCCCCCCCAAGGCTGGCAGCGGGCAGCGAAGGAGCATACTCACCTGAGCTCTTCCTGCTCAGCTTCCTCTGCGCCGCTTAATGAAGCCGGGAGCCAGAATATGATGTCAGTCCGGCTCCCGGCATCACTAAGCGCTGCTTACTCAGCCTGTGCGCCCCCTGCCTGCCTGCCCAGCAGCCACACTGGACTGCTGGTAAGAAATCCACTCCAGCTTTCCCAGGGAGGCTGGGTGGATTTAAAATAAATGTAAAAAATATTAGTTTGTGAGTGTTAGTGGAAATGTCTGTGTGTGTGTCTGTGAGTGTTTATTTTGAAGTGAATGTGTGTGTGTAATTGTGTGTGTCTGTAAGTGAATGTGTGTGTGTCTGTGAGTGAATGTGTGTGTTGGTCAGTGAGTGTATATGTGTCAGTCAGTGAGTGTGTATGTGTCAGTCAGTGAGTGTGTATGTGTCGTCAGTGAGTGTGTATGTGTCGTCAGTGAGTGTGTGTCGGTCAGTGTGTGGTCAGTGAGTGTGTAAGTCAGTGAGTGTGTAAGTCAGTGAGTGTGTGTGTGTCGGTCAGTGAGTGTGTGTCGGTCAGTGAGTGTGTGTCAGTCAGTGTGTATGTGTCGGTCAGTGGAGTCGTGCATCTTTCAGTGAGTGCTTGCGTCTGTCAGTGAGAGTGTGCATCTGTCAGTGTGTGTCCAAGTAATAGTGTATGTGTGTATGTCATTGTTTGTCAGTGTATATGAGAGTGTGTGTCTGTCAGTGAGTGTGCGTCTGTCAGTGAGTGAGCGTCTGTCAGTCAAAGTGCGGCCTTGACAGGAAGGGGTGGGGAAATTTAAACTCGGTTACAGGCATGTACACACACACTCAGTTAAAGGCAGTCACACATACAGGCACAGGCACAAACAATGGCACAGCTACAGCGACACACACAGACAGACAGTCACATAGGCAGTCACACACACAGACAGACACACAGTAACACACACATAGACAGTTATACACACACAGGCAGGCAGTCACACAGATAGAAAGTCACACACACAGGCAGGCAGTCACACACAGACAGATAGTTACAGACAGACACACACAGGCAGGCAGTCACATACAGGCAGTCACACACACAGGCAGTCACACACACAGACAGACAGTCACACACACAGACAGTCACACACAGAGCAGTCACACACAGAGACAGTCACACACAGAGACAGTCACACACACACACAGAGACAGACAGTCACACACACACACACACACAAGGACAGGCAGTCACACACACACACACACACACAGACAGTCACACGCACACAGGCAGGCAGTCACACAGACAGTCACACACACACACAGACAGTCACACAAACAGGCAAACAGTCACACACACACACTTACCTCTTTCCAGTGGATGCAGTTGGCTGATGGGGAAGCATCTTTCCCTCTTCCTGTACAGCAGGGGCTTCGGGAGGTATTAGCCCCGTCTCCGCCTCTCGATAAGCCCCGCCTCCGCCGCTCGGTAAACCCCGCCCCCTCTGCCGCGATTTTTTTTTTTTTTTTAAATAGACCCGGGTGGAGAATAATTAATCCTCCAGCCAGGTACCTCTTTTAGCTCCCCTGCACTCCGGCCATGAGTGAGCTGTGTCGGCCACAGGGCGCCCCCTGTTCCATGGCGCCCTGTGCGGTCGCACAGCTCGCACACCCCTAAGGCCGGCCCTGCTTGGATTGAACTGATATTGTAGAGACTTGTACACTGAGCTCATTTATTTTAAGAAACAAAGACACACAAAGAGAAATAACATTCCAGGTACCAACTGCATGTAATTTAACCCTTTCAGACAAGACTGCAGATGCAAAATATTGGTGGTTTGTAGTATCTTTTAGTACACATTATATCAGAACAAAAAGATTTTACTTGCTCTCTTTAATAATGTTTTAGAATTGATAAAGGAAGGGATTACCAACCTTTCTGTGTAGCACAAAGACTATATGAAAATATGGGAAATTTAGAGAATTTTTCAGATTCATCTATTTCATCCATAAATTCGAAATCACTTTGAATTCACTTTGCATCTGCGGAGTACATTGTTATATACACGGGTACAGAAACATATAGTAAACATCATAAAATTTAATATGGATCCACATGTAATTTTTTATTTATTTATTTATTTTTAAATGCGCATGATAAATATAGTTGCAGAATAATATTTAAAGGAACACTATAGGGTCAGGAACACAAACATGTATTCCTGACCCTATAGTGTTAAAACCACCATCTAGCTCTCTTGCCTCCCTAAATATAGTAAAATGTTTCTTGTATTCAAGTCTCCAGCTGCTGGCTCTGCCCCTGTCTGCCTCTGAACTGCCTTTGACCTCTGAGATCATCAGAAGTGGTGGTCTGAGCCAATGACAATGCTTCCCAGTAGGACTGGCTGAGACTGTCATGGAGGCAGATCGGGGCAGAGCCAGCACAAGTCAAACATAGCCCTGGCCAATCAGCATCTCCTCATATGCATCTCATATGAGGAAAGTTCAGTGTCTACATGCCGAGGGTGGAAACACTGAATGGTAGTGCTGCGCATTAGGCAGGAGTGCCCAAGGAAGCACCTCTAGTGACCATCTGAGGAGTGGCCAGTGGAGTTATCACTAGGCTGTAATTTAAACACTGCATTTTATCTGAAAAAACAGTATTTACAGTAAAAAGCCCTAAGGGAATGATTCAACTCAAAAGAATAACTGGAATAGGCTGTAGTTGTTCTGGTGATTATAGTGTCCATTTAAAAATCCCTTTTTAGGTGTAAAACAAGTCTGAGAATGTATTAAAATCTAGTAGAAAGATATCATTGCCTTAACATTTTGACAAGCATCATGTGGAATAAAAATTTTCAGACATAATCTTCAAAACCTACCCCATCAGTTTCCTAGTCAGTCACGCTACCAAACTTTATTATTCCATTTGTTTGTGCCAAGAACTGTCAGAATAGCAGTCATTGCTTTCAGTTTGCCAGTGGGAATTATGGATGTGTAGTATCATTCATGTTTATAATTCCAAATAAAGAAATGAGCCTTAAACCATATTGATACGGATTACCACAACTGCCGATTTTTGAGAAAGTGATGCTTGAAAACAGAAGAAAGCGTGACAACATTCTAAAAGTGATGCAGCTATGTAGTATTATAAATTTTATACCACTAGGTATATTCTAAAAGTTATGGCGCTATTTAATTTTCTAAAAGTTATGCTACTATGTAATATTCTAAAAGTTATGTCGCTACCCCTGAAGTAAGCTATTGGCAGAAGCCATTGGTTTCCATGGTATTTGCTCCACTTTACTGTTTAACTGCTAAATTTTACTAAGTCTCCCACTAATTATGTCAGCTTTGGTGAGATAGTTGCTGCTAACGAAGACCAGTCAAGGTGTTTGGCATCTACATAAATGGGTCTCCAACTGATGAAATATGATGAAATATGTAAAATATAATTTGGTAATGTTAGCATTTTGTAAAATAGTTTTGGAGGTTTTTCATATATTTGTAAAGGAGCACTACACTCGCTGTGGTGGTTATAGTGCCTTGAGTGCTATTCGTGCCATCCCAGTGTAATTTGTTAAACCATTTTAGAATACTTGTACAATTTACCTGGGATGCATTGCTCCATTTCCCTGTTGGTTTGACAACTTACCTGAGCCACCACTCATCTCCTGCAGGAGAGACGGAAGCTCTCTGCATTGAACTAAGTCTAGCGGTGCAGCTGATACTGTCAGTCATAGAGCTGGACCTTCATGGCAAAGCTTAGCTCAGGAGAGCTAATGGAAGCTCGATGCAGAGGCTTCCAGCATTCAATGTAGGAAGTGACCAGTGCTCAGCAGACCCCAGGAAAATTGTCAAACCATTAGAAAACTGTTTGATTATTTATACTGCGGGTTAGGAGGTGTAGGGCATTCATTGCACATAACTGCCACAGCGTGGTGCTTGGACTGTTCCTTTAATGACAGAAGCTCTTTATTCACATTTATAAATAGCCAAATGTCATAACTTTACCACTGCCATGGGGAAATTTCATTTTTTCAATACGATATACTATGTGATGGTGTGTTATAAAATAATAATATTAAATTTTGTTTAAAAAAAATAAATAGGCATACATCTAACCTACCTGCAAAAAGTACAAATGCAACAGCTAAACGGATGATTAAGTTGGGATATGCTTTGTTGTCATGAAGTTCTACAGAAAATCATAGCATGTAAGAGTTTAGACCACTAAAGAGGGTTTCTCTGACATTTTTTCACTTTTCACATTTACCATAAGAAGATCCCTTCCCAAGTCCATGCATCTCAATTAAAACCTTATTAGACATGTACAACTTGGATTTACAGATATGGTACAACATGTAACAGAGAGCACAAACAAATGTCTTTATAATTCGCAGAGTGCTCTATAGAGTTGGACATATCTTACTGTATGTTTGTGTGACAGAATAAAATTGTCATCATATGGAAAATAACAAATGAGCTACACCCTGCCCTCTATTTCCTTCAGGATATCCTTTCAGGTCATTTGCATCGTCACACACTTGTCCAGTGTGCATGTTCCTCATGTGATGATGGACAGGAAATGGATGTGAAAAGAAGAGTATTCTGGGAGGAGGCCAAAGATGGAACAGAGATAACCTTCCTATGTTATTTAATTCTTTGCAGTGAGCATCAATTAATCTCAATAGGTGTATGACTACAAAGGAAATGAAAAAAAAAAAATATTTCAGCAAAAACGATATCTGTTATACTAAAGCAAATTGTCTGTGTTTGTTCTTACAGTCCCAGGCTGCAGATGCATTATCTCGAAGTAGCTTTTGGCTTCAAACCATTTTCAACATGTTTGAAAGCATGCTCAAACTGTGAAACTAACCCACCGTAATGTATTTGAAAGAAGGATCAAGTCTACCATGCACATTGTCATCATAATGTTGTTCAAACATGTTTTTGGAAAATATTGTATAATTTTTATAAAAATTTCACTGGGGAAGAAAAATTCAGCCTGGAATGTTGCTTCCATGAGAAAATCACAATATCAAAATTTCCACTGATGTGCTGCACAAAAGAGCATCTCAGACACTATTTCTGACAGGACCCCCACACCAAAATCTGGCCCATCCCTACAGGCAGCAGATGATTGGGAGAGTCCACATCCCATCTAACTCCGAATTGTACCTATACTTGGTGTATCAAGGCAATAATATTGATGTTGTTCATTTTTGCGGTAGCATCAGTGCGCAGCTTCTAATTACATTGGTTCTATGCATGTCAGTAATTGTAATCCTCCTAAATTTATCACATATTGAACCTTTATAAAATGAGAAACCAATCGAATTACAGCAGATTGTAATAATCATCTGTTATATTTAATGTCATTGCTACACCTATGTATTACTTTGCTTTGTATTCTGTAATGCAGATTAATTAATGATTGAAATTTAATAAAAAGAAGGAAAAAAAGAGCATCAGTAAACAATGAGATACAAAGTCACAAATGATTCCATGGAGGATAAAATATATTTATATAAAATCTGATAACTTATCTATTAACCACCAGGGATACGTGATAAGTAAGTTCCTAGTCTGTCTTTGTAAACTAAGAAGCTAGTCACTAGAGTGGGAGTTTTGGAGAATTGAAAAAGGGAAATAGCAAATTTCAAATTAAAGCTAATGCAAACCTGGATGGTAGAGTGATACAGGGGTCAAGTCCTGGGGAATAAAGTGTGGGAACTCACCCAAGTTCCACCCCCTCCCCCCAAAAAAAATAATACACTATATGCATATGTAAATGCCTGCACACACACACTGACAGGTGCACACACACACACATACACTCACACAACTGACACAGACACACACACATTCACTCACAGACACATACAGACACACACTCACAGACACAAACACAAATTATTCATACTTTTTTAAATGTAAAAATGTCCATCCTACCTGGAGACCTGGCGTGGACCTGTCCCTGGGGTCCAGTGGGGCTTCAGTGCGGCGGGCGCCTGTCTCCATATCAGACGCGGCTAGGGAGCTGTGTTCTCTCTGCTCCCTCTCGCCGTGTGGGCTGTCTACTGATGCTGGGAGCCAGAATATGACGTCATATTCCGGCTCCCGGCATCAGCAAACGGCGCGCGGCGAGAGGGAGCAGAGAGAACACAGCTCCCTCGCCGTGTCTGACATGGAGACAGGTGCCCGCCGGGGGGGTCCATCAGGTGGCCATTAGGGGGGCATTTGGGGGTGGCATTTTTTGCGGGCCCCTGAGTGCCTGCAGGACCACAAACGGGAACGGCGTTCCTGCTCTAAAAAAAGTGCAGCAACGCCGTTCCCACACGTTCCTGCAGGACTCAAGCCCTGCAGGACTCAAGCCCTGCAGGACTCAAGCCCTGCAGTGATATAATACCTCCCTGGGAGACCCAGGGTAGGGAGAGGAAACAGAATAAATAGGATATGCAGATAAAGTGCAATACAGAGGATAAGACAAATAAAATGCAATGAGCAAAATCTAAAAATCAATAGATAAACCAAATCTCCCACTACAACTGGTAAGATGTATGAAGTCCCCACCCGAGGCTAAAGAAATATGGATAAAATAGCAAAGAGCTTATGAAGCAACCAGGAATAGGAGATATGTGGTATAATAGAATACTGACAGTTTAGAAGGAAAAAAGGGGAAGATCCACTAAAAGTCTGTATGTACAAAGTGCTATAGTGATTTAACAAATCATAAAAATTACTGAATAGTAACAAAAAAGGATTTGCAGTAGTTAGCCACAGTATCAAAATGTCCCAAGTTCTCCACTCTTCATGAGAGAGTCTACATAAAAACATAGAAACATAGAATGTGACGGCAGATAAGAACCATTTGGCCCATCTAGTCTGCCCAATATTTTGAAATACTTTTAATTAGTCCCTGGCCTTATCTTATAGTTAGGATAGCCTTATGCCTATCCCACGCATGCTTAAACTCCCTCACTGTGTTAACCTCTACCACTTCAGCATCCATGCATCCACTACCCTCCATGCATCCACTACCCTCCATGCATCCACTACCCTCTCAGTAAAGTAATTCTTCCTGATATTCTTTTAAAACCTTTGCCCCTCTAATTTAAGATTATGTCCTCTTGTTGTGGTAGCTTTTCTTCTTTTAAATATAGTCTCCTCCTTTACTGTGTTGATTCACTTTATATATTTAAATGTTTCTATCATATCCCCCCTGTCTCGTCTTTCCTCCAAGCTATACATGTTAAGATCCTTTAACCTTTCCTGGTAAGTTTTATCCCGCAATCCATGAACCAGTTTAGTAGCCCTTCTCTGAACCCTCTCTAAGGTATCAATATCCTTCTGAAGATACGGTCTCCAGTACTGTGTACAATACTCCAAGTGAGGTCTCACCAGTGTTCTGTACAATGGCATGAGCACTTTCCTCTTACTACTGCTAATACCTCTCCCTATACAACCAAGCATTCTGCTAGCATTTCCTGCTGCTCTATTACATTGTCTGCTTACCTTTAAGTCATCTGAAATAATTAAAATAAATAAGGACCCATGCCTTTTTATGTAGTGAAAGTTCCACAGTTCCTGCTTTAAAATGGCTTCACATATTTACAGGAAGATGACAGTTGTAATTTGATAAGGTGATCCACACATGGGCAAATGAGTTGGCAAAGTTCAACAAGAAAGCTTTGACGAAAAGCCGATGAAGATGGGATCTACCCACAAGTCCATGGTACTAAAGAGTGTGTCTCTTCAGCCAGCACTTGAAGCAAATGCCTAAATCAACTAACAACATAAGAAAACACCTGCACTACCAGTAAAAGACTCTGAGTGTACAAGTGTAGCTGAACGAATGAATATGAGTTTGACAGATTTTGGATGTTACATGCTCTGGCTTTTCTCCCAGAAATGTCTTCTTTTAGTAAAACGCAAACAGAACATGTATTCATAAGCTCCAACCTACATCATTAATCACATAAATATGAATTATTAGAATAGATCAAGAATAATTGGTCCGTTGCTTGCCCTATGCCTATCTGAATGTATAGCCAATAGGGGTGGTCGAGCGGAAGACAGCCACTAGAAGGACTTCTGGGTGGCTAGGCGACTTTTGGTCACCTAGACATCCTCACGCTTTGCAGTAGGACATCCAACATTACCTAAAACACCATAGGAAAGCAGTGATACAATGGTTTCCTTTGAGGTAGTCCTAATGCAATCACGGCGCTCGCCACGCATTAGGTTGCACCCACCAGCTGACATCGGCAGAGGAGGAGTGGAGGCGGAACCTGACACAGTTTCCGAGGAACATCGGAGCTAAATTCAGATAAGTGAAAAAAAATAATTTAACCCTTTAAACACTATAAGGAGGAGGGGGGCAGAAAGTAGTATAGTGCTAGTAATACAACTTTGTATTCCTAGCACTATAGTTTCCTTTTAACTCCCTTGATGCTTTGGCCATCCCTTTTATATCACATTCCAAGTAACTCTTACTTGTGTAGTAATTTTTTAAAACTGTGTAAACTGCATTATAGGATAGGACAGGGCTCGATAATTTCCAGGTACCAGGTTGCCATGGCAACTAAGAATTTTGCCCTGGTGCCTGGGATTGGTCAGCCCATTCCCTCCTCTTGTCTCAATCCCTGTCTCAATCCCCAATTCCCTCCTCCTGTCTCTGTGTGCCGTGTACCGGGAGGAAGTGAAGAGAACTGTAATTATTTCCTCCCGGTGCTGAGGCCACGCAGGGAACTAGTAAGCTAGCAGTACAACTGGTAAAATCGCTTCGGTTGGCCGCCCGTCCCCATTCCATTGTCCCGACCGCCTGCAGGATCATTTCCCTGCACGGCCTCAGCACCTGGAGGAAGTAATTGCAGATTATTCACTTCCGGTGCGCAGTGAGCTGCATGTGATATCGAAACAGGTGGAGGAGAGGAGCCTTGATTAGCGGCCACTCCCATTAGCCGCAGTCAGACTCACTAATCTAATGTTTCCTGCTGTGCCCAGTCCCATTGGACCCCCGGGGAAGCCACTCCCCTGCGCCCAAAAGGTAGAAAACAGGAGGGTGGCTAAAACTATTTTTTATTTATTTTTATCTATTTAATTTTGTGTGTATATCTGTCATGTGAGTATATCTGTGTATATATCTGAGTGTATCAAATAATAAATAATATTTTGTGAGTGTGTGAGAGGATGTGTTTGTCAGCGAATGTGTGTGTGTGTGTGTGTGTATGTGTCTGTCAGTGTGTGTGTATCTCTCTGTGATGTAGTGTGTATGTGTCTGTCTGTGCGTGCATTTGCATGTGTGTGTCTGACTGTCCGTCAGTGTGTGTCTGTCTGTCATTGTGTGTGTCTGTCAGTGTGTGTGTGTCTTTCTGTCTGTGTGTATGTATGTCATTCCAGGTCTCTGTCAGTGAATGTGTATGTTTAGGTCACCAGCCCCCCTATAATCACATGGGAATAGTGTTTTTACTCACCTTTTTTCCAAATCCATGCCGGTCTCGCTGCAGCAGGCCCACCTCCATAGCTCAGATGATCAATTACCAATCAACATATCATCATTGTGAAGCACTAAATCAATGCATCTCTATGGGGAACGTTCAGCACCGCTTCTACGCTGAATGTAGGTGCTGCACATTATGCAGCACTGAGATAGGAGACACTTTAGTGGCCGTTTGAGTAACCTCCACTAGAGGTGTTACTAGGCAGCAATGTAAACACTGCCTTTTCTCTGAAAAGACAGAGTTTACATTGAAAAACCTACAGGGACAGGTTATAGAGACCAGAGTCACTAAATTAAGCTGTAGTGTTTGTGGTAACTATAGTGTTCCTTAAAGAATTGTATTTTTAATGCTGAAAAAACTGTCTCCTAACTTTTTTAGCTGGCTCCTAGATTGAAAGCAAATTTGTCAAGCCCTGAGATAGGATAGGAAAAAGGAGAGTCAGCATGGGATCCCACACTGGGACAATGGGGAGGTTTATAAAACTTTGCTGTGATATTAGCACGTCCAAGTACACCATACGCTCAAAATCCCAGACATAAATATGGAATTTGATTTCCCATTCCTGTTATAACAGTCCCGCTTCCCTGGGATATCTTACCACAAAATGTTGGAACATGGCTGGAAGACCGTTGAACCACACAACTAGCAAGAATCATGCTCTCTGAAGTCCAGTCTAGTTCTTCCATGTCTACATGGATTTGAGTTGTACATTGACATGCTGACATAGGAAAATGGCCTTCCTAAAATGTATGACATGAATTTGAACGCGCAAAACACTTTAGAATGTCACTGAATGTTGAAATATTTAACTGTTTCTTCACTGAAACCTAAAGGCTGGCTCAAACTAAGGGAAACAGCTCAGGACCATCATTCCTCTTCCGCCAGACATCATCACACTTGGTACTGAGCAGTCAGGAAAAACAGGGATAAATAATGATTATTTTTGTTGGCATCTGGCAAAGCTAGAGCAGGCCATCACTCCAGATAGTATTTTTCCATTCCTCCAAAGTACAATGACTGGAATTGAGGGCAGTGATTTCATGCGAACATGGTTGCACTTAGATCTGACTGAGGAAGGACAGAAATGTGACCAGCTAACTTGTAGATAGATTACACTCTATTAAAGGGACACACTAAGCAACACAACCACTACAATTCTCTGCGGCAGTAATTGGTGAGAGTGCTGCTGGTAGGTTAGGATAACCAGTCAATGCCGCGCAGGTTGGATGAGATTGACAATGTTTATTCCCCATTAACAATGCAGCCAAGGAGGGGGTAGTCTGTGAATACTGGGAACAGCCCTGGTTTGTGTTAAACGCCTCCTAAAAGGGTTGACGTCACCATTCCTGCAAGTTATAGTGGTTATGTTATTTAGAGTATCATAATTTTACAGATCTCTACTGAGTAGGCCATTTTTTTGCCATTTTTTGTCTATGAACATTGCATGAATGTGTGCCTTTTTTATTCATTAGAAGGGTTGTCTATATACTTTGCTATTTTAATACCACCAAATTTACCTATTTTGTATTAGTCTAAAACAAATTTTCTACCCTTATTTCCATAATTAAATCTGTTAGATTCAACCAATTGGGACAATAATCAAACTGACAAACAGAGTTGCTGGTGCAATTTGACAATTTGTCAATTAAGTGATAAAAAAAATAAACTAGTTTATCTGAGGTCATATGAGGGTATGAATTAACATATATAGTATTTTTAATCAAAAACTTAGTCCTTCTTTTTAAGAGTGTTTTTTAGAATTTTAAATATGGCTACCTAGCAAACAAAATGGCTGTATCAGGTTCAAAATGTGTAACAAAATCCATGTATGCACAAACAAAAATAAAGAAATCTTTATTCTTCGCCATTCTGTTCAGCTGACTTTTTTTTTTTTTAAATAGCTTTAACGTGCCTGGCAATTATACTAACAAAGGGATATAAACAGAACAAGGAAACATATTTCAGAGGAAGATTAATGCAGGAACAATAGGTCATGTCTCAGCTAGGAGAAATATAAGAAAGCGTAACCTTTTCCAAATCATAGTTGATTGAATTATGGTTGCACTCCCAGATATTTAGGAATAAAAGAAAATGCTGGAACTAAACACATATATTCTGACAATGAAAGGCAAATATTTTGGCGTTCCTCTCCAGGCAGGAAAAATTATTTTTTATGTTTTTTTAAAACTTATTGTGAAATGCTAATATTACAATCATCCTGTGGACTCAAACAAGAAGCAACTGTGACTTCATGTGCCATAGATATGATGAAAGCGCCCTCACATGGACAGATTTTAGAATGACAGTACAGATATGCGCTAGGTTCCAACAGTGAGGCTGTTGTAGGGATCACTCACATAAAGTGTAAGAAAGCATTTAATTGAGGATCATGTGAGGGCCTTCCCACCCCCTCCAAAAAAATCTATTGTTTTGCATAATATATATATTTTTTTAATGGAAGAAAAAAAGAGTTTGAAGCCCATGGAGCAACACAGGAGGGGAGTGGGCCTTGACAGGGCCAGAGAGTTGGCAGGTGAAGTTAAGGTCAAGGGGTGTGGAAAAGTAATGTCTGGACAGGGGGGGGGAGGAGAATAAGGGTTTAAATAACAGCCAATTTGGTGAGCTGGCCTTTTAAATCAAAATCACACTTACTTGATACTTGTCAGGTTTGTGTGGTCTGTTCTTTTTCTTGCAGGGATGGCTTCTGCCGAAGAAATCTTGGCTGGTGTGAGAAGAATGGTGGAAGAGAAGGGGATGGCGTGGCTGCAGGATCAACTGGGGGTCCCGAGCACGTCTGCTCCCCCCACTGCGGTGTCGGAGAGGAGGCCGACCAGGAGGGCACGTCCGCCCCAACGACTCAGCCCGGGAGCACCGCCAGCGGCGAGGAGGAGGAGGAGTCCAGCGCCGCAAAGTGGGGAAAAGGCGGCCCAGGCGGAAGGACGGGCCTCAAGAGTCGGAGTGCGCCGGGCGGGCGCTAGTCGGAAGCCCGCCGGTGGGAGAAGGCCCCGCCGCAAGTCTGCGGGCGGGAGGCAGAAGGACACGGCTGGATCCTGTACAGCTGGGATGGCAGCCAGGCAGCAGGGCCGTGATGGTCCGGACCTTCAGCGCCCCGGTGAGTCCGCCCCTAGTGGCGATACTGAGGGGCAGGAGGATGGGGTGCTTGAGGACAGCTCGACGCCAGCGCCCCCTCAGGTGACAGGTGGAGAGGCAGGTCAGGGACGGGCTTAACCCTCACAGGGAATAGGTCCAGGACAGGTAGCGTTGACAGGGGCAGCAGCGTCTCCGGGCAGACGGGAATGGCGAGGGGGGGTGAATCCCTGCCCTCAGGAAGTTGCCGGGATGAGAGGAGAGGAGACGGCAGGTCAGCGACAGGAGGTTGCAGGGACATGGAGGAGCCGCAGGGGCTGAGGAGGAAGGAGACATGCGGTGAGTCACGAAGTACACCACACACTGGGTCCTTATTGGGTTGCTTAAAATCTTTCATTAACTCCTGGGCGGGAGATGAGGGGTCAACCCCGCAGTTTGGTAGGGTATGGTCGCCAGAGGACGGGGGAGATAAAGAACAAGGGGCGGAGAGGATGGTGACACACAAGTCGGGTGCCATCGAAAAGGGGGACGGTGAGTCGGGAACCGGAAAGGCAGTCGGGTCTGGCCAACAGGTGGTCGGGGGTGGTGAGATAGCGGACGTGGCACGGCAAAACGTGCATGTGTCCTTCGCGGGACCACTAGGATGTCACCTGTAAACAGAGGTAAAAGAAAAAATTGGGAAGGGGGAATTCATGGAAATCTTCTCCTTACTTCCACTCGAGGAATTTCTCGACTTGAAGGAAGAGGATAAGAAGGACGCTAAAAAAGAAGAAGAGGAGAAAAAGCGGCGGTATCGGAAGATACCCAAGACTTTTGGGAATTGGCTCAGAGCCTTCTGTATTTTGGCGAGCGTAGTCAGGGAAAAGCACCCAGAACGATGTTCGCAGCTGTTTTGTTATTTGGACGGGATAGGGGACGCTTACAGGACTTATGGGGGATGAGCATGGTGGCGGTAAGACGAACAATTCCGCCAACGGTTGGCAGCGAATCCGAGTATGAGGTGGGATCAGATGGACCTGCCTTTATGGATGAGAATAATGATGGCACAGAAAAATGCGCCCTTTCAAGGGACGGCCGGTACGGCCACGGGAAGCGCTGTACTGGCCGGACAGAAGAAGGGGTTCTGTTGGCTGTTCAATGAAGGGCAGTGCAAATGGGGGGCATTGTGTAGATTTAAACATGAATGTTCCGGATGCGGGGGAAATCATGGAGTCAACAGGTGTTTTAAGAAAGGAAAATCTAACTTCGGGGGTGCAGCAGGGACAACAGCCACGGCAGTGGCGACTGGGAACGTCGCCGGTGAAGGTCAGCGCGATGCTGCCGTGGTTAAGGCAGTACGGTAATCAGGAAGAGGCGAGGTTCTTATGGCGGGGGTTTACAGAGGGTTTTGTTATCCCATTTAAGGTCAAAGGTCCGGGAACCATGTGTGCAAACCTTAAATCAGTCCGGGACCACCCGGGGGTAGTGCGGGAAAAATTAATGAAGGAAGTCCAGATGGGGAGGATGGCGGGGCCGTTTCCGTCCCCGCCGATAGAAGATTTAAGGGTGTCTCCGCTGGGGGTGGTCCCTAAAAAGGAGGAAGGGAAATTTCGCCTGATACATCACTTATCGCACCCACGGGGGTCATCGGTAAATGATGATATCGACGCGGCGCTGTGTTCCGTATCCTATGCATCATTCGATCATGCGGTCGAGTTGGTTCGGAGAGCGGGACACGGTGCACTGATGGCAAAGGTGGACGTGGAAGCAGCATTTCGGCTGCTCCCCAGTCATCCGGGTTGTCACCACCTTTTGGGGTGCTTCTTCGAAGGGGGTTTCTTCATAGACCTGTGTTTACCAATGGGCTGTTCCATCTCGTGTTCCTATTTTGAAAAGTTTAGCACCTTTTTGGAATGGGTGGTACAACGGGAGTCGGCTGGGGGATCAATCGTGCATTACCTCGATGATTTCTTGTGTGTAGGGCCGGAAGGATCTGAGCGGTGTGGCCAGATATTGAGGGTGTTTCAATGGATAGCACACTCTTTTGGGGTTCCTTGGCAGGGGATAAGACGGTTGGCCCCACCTCATGCCTTAGTTTCCTCGGCCTGGAGATTGACTCTGTAAAAGGTGAATGCAGACTGCCCGCGGACAAGCTACTTAAGCTTTGTCAGCTAGTGGACACAGCGTGGCATGCGAGTAAAGTGACTTTGCGAGGGCTGCAGTCGCTATTGGGGAGTCTTAATTTTGCATGCAGGGTGATTCCGATGGGCAGAGTTTTTTGTCGACGGCTGGCCCAGGCGACGAGCGGTGTGCGGTTGCCGAATCATTACGTGAAAGTTTCGGCGGATATGAGAGCGGACCTGGGGGTTTGGAAAAGGTTTCTAAGGGAATTTAACGGTATAGTGTTTTTTCGGGAGCCGGGAGTTTCCTCCAAGGACATAGGCTTGTTTACAGACGCCTCCGGGAGCGTGGGGTTTGGGGCTTATTTAGCGGGGCAATGGTGCGCCGAGGAGTGGCCGGCGGAGTGGAAGACGAGCTCGCTGATAAGGAACCTCGCGTTCCTAGAATTTTTCCCGGTGGTAGTAGCGGTGGCGTTATGGGGAAAGCAGCTCGCAAACAAAAAAGTAGTATTTTACTCAGATAACATGGCAGTGGTCCAGGCTATCAATGGGTTGTCGGCATCATCTCCTGCAGTGATACGGTTATTAAGGCACTTGGTACTTTTATGTATGTCTAGCAATATAGTGTTCAGGGCAAGGCATGTTCCAGGTTTCTTGAATATAGTGGCTGACGCGCTTTCTCGTTCACAGTGGGAACGTTTTCGGGAAGCAGCGCCGGAGGCACAAGAGGAAGGATTGGCATGTCCGGCAGAAATGTGGCAGCTCGGGACATCATGCTTGGGGAGTTCATAAAGAATTCCCTGGCACCGGGCACCTGGGCGGCATATGTGAAGGTTTGGCACGAATGGGAAGAGTCGGTGGCACAAGTGGGAGGGGACTGTTCAGAGGAACATCGGTTAGATATACTGTTATGGGTACTGTGTCGACTATTTTCCAGGAAGGCTTCACCAGCTATGGTTGACAGGCACATGTCGGCGTTGGCCTTCCTATTTAAGTTTAATGGATGGGAGGATATAACGAAACATTTCTTGGTCAGGCAAGCCATAAGAGGTTTTCGGAGGGGTAAGAAATCGGTGGATACGAGGAGGCCAGTGTCATTCGCGGTGCTGCAAGGACTAGTGGAGGTTCTACCGGCATTATGTTATTCCAAATATGAAGTTGTGTTGTTTTCCGGGGCGTTTGTCTGGGCATTCTGGGCATTCCGTATTGGGGAGCTGCTTAGCACCAACAAAGCAGGGGTTGGTGGGATTCGGTTGGGGGATGTGACCATTGGTGAAGATAAGGTACAGGTCAAGTTGTGCCGCTCAAAGACGGACATATTCGGCAAAGGAAGCTTGGTAACATTGTTCAAATTGCCAGGGTCTAGGGTTTGCCCAGTGGCTTGTGGCGCCGAATTCTTGGAAGTCCGCCCCGAGAAGGAAGGCTGTTTCTTCATCCATGCTGACGGTAAGGCTTTGTCCCGTTTTCAGTTCGTTAAGATATTTCGTGCAGGATTGGGTAAGCTGGGCCTGGAACCCATGCATTTCGGGACACATTCGTTCAGAATTGGGGCCGCAACGGAGGCGGCTCGGTTAGGTCTGGGAGACGAGCGGATCAAACAGATAGGAAGATGGGAGTCCATTCGGTTCCACTCATACGTTAGACCGGACAAGTTGGTGTAATAGGGGACTGGGGCGTTGTTTGTTAAGGGCTCTGCTGTTCACTGTTCTATTTCTTTTAGGTCGTTTGGTATGGCTGATCGGACATTCCTACGTTTATTGGGCGCGGAGGAGGGCCGCGATGAGAAGAGACGGAGCACAACTGGGCTTCCCGGTGGAGGCGGTGGTTCTCACTTGGTTGGGTTTCCGGGGTTTCGGTTGGCAGAGCATCAGTAAGCAACTGTTCAATAGGCTGGCATGGGGGTCAGTCCCTAACGTAATTCTGGTTCATGGTGGGGGGAACGATTTAGGCTTGATCCCGCAGCGGGAACTGTTGAGGAGGATGAAGAGGGATCTGGATCGGCTACGTAAGCTGGTTCCTGGCCTCGCTTTAATTGGAGACACGCCAGGGATTCGGCTGTGATAGCGCGAAGTAGGGGTGAGGTCAATAAGACCATGGCGGTTTTCGTGAGGCGGATGGGTGGCGTAGTTGTGCGTCACAAGGAGTTGGAATGTATGCTGCCCGGGTATTTTAGGAAGGATGGGGTTCATCTATCCGACGTGGGATCGGATTTACTTAATTTGGGTTTTCAGGATGGTATTGCACAGGTCCTGTTTTTGTGTGGTGGGGGTCGCTCATGTTCTTGAGGGGGTCAAGTCATGTGCTGTGGCGGAATAGGGCCTGGGTTAAAGAGGATTTAGGTGGAATAGGAAGTGGGCAGGCCAAGGTCTAGGCTGCACTATGCCGGAGTGGAAAATGGTTTGTAGGTTCTAGCTCGTTGGTGGCTACGAATCTGGGGGTGTAGGGGTGTCTGGGTACACCCCTACAGTTAAACATATGGTTATGGGGCCTCTTTGGTAGGCCATGGGTTAAACGTTATGTATTATTGGAATGTTTTATTATGTTATTTGGTAGGGTCATTGTCGGGGGTATTGGGCAAGAAGGTCGGACATAATTAATACTTGTGACAATGACCCTAAATTGTTAAATTGTTGAATTAAAATTTTTAATAAAGCTGTGGACTTTATACTCCAACAGAAATGGTGTCACAGAGTTATTTTATTAAGGTTTTAGCACATGCCGAATAACGACTGTGCACATGTCATGAAGCCCATGGAGCAACACAGGAGGGGAGTGGGCCTTGACAGGGCCAGAGAGTTGGCAGGTGAAGTTAAGGTCAAGGGGTGTGGAAAAGTAATGTCTGGACAGGGGGGGGAGGAGAATAAGGGTTTAAATAACAGCCAATTTGGTGAGCTGGCCTTTTTAATCAAAATCACACTTACTTGATACTTGTCCCTCCCACCCTCCCTTTGTGTTCGGTTGTCTTGTTTGGTAGGTAGTTTCCCGTTTGGTCACAGCGGCGGGAATAGGGCCTGGGATAAAGAGGATTTAGGTGGAATAGGAAGTGGGCAGGCCAAGGTCTAGGCTGGACTATGCCGGAGTGGAAAATGGTTTGTAGGTTCTAGCTCGTTGGTGGCTACGAATCTGGGGGTGTAGGGATGTCTGGGTACACCCCTACAGTTAAACATATGGTTATGGGGCCTCTTTGGTAGGCCATGGGTTAAACGTTATGTATTATTGGAATGTTTTATTATGTTATTTGGTAGGGTCATTGTCGGGGGTATTGGGCAAGAAGGTCGGACATAATTAATACTTGTGACAATGACCCTAAATTGTTAAATTGTTGAATTAAAATTTTTAATAAAGCTGTGGACTTTATACTCCAACAGAAATGGTGTCACAGAGTTATTTTATTAAGGTTTTAGCACATGCCGAATAACGACTGTGCACATGTCAAGGAATACAAACATGCATTGCTAGTGTTATAGTGTCCTAGTCCAGGGATAGGCAACATTCGGCACCCAAGATGTTTTGGACTACATCTCCCATAATGTTCTTACACCCATAATGCTGGCAAAGCATCATGGGAGGTGTAGTCCAAAACATCTGGAGTGCCGAAGGTTGCCTATGCCTGTCCTAGTCCATAGTTAGAATCACAACCCCATCTACCCATGTTAAAATATATTTTTCAAGTGCTGAGACTCACTCGGTTTTGCCGCCTGCTTCACCTCCTGTGACGTCATCCTGTAAGCTCCCCATAAAATAGAATTGGGGGTGAGATGCACGTGCAGCTATTGTCTCGCTTGAGTCCAATCAAATGTTTTGTAAACATCACACAACCCGGTGAAACTCTGTTGTTGCGGTGCATGCGCCTCTACTGGCTGTCTGGCAGTCAGGTGCTAGAGGCATGTTTAACCCCTCTATCAAAACATTGCCATATCCACTAAACAGCTATTTTTTGTATTGAAGGGCTAAACAGACAGGGCAACTGCACCCAGACCGCTCCACTGAGACATAGTATTGGTGCCTTTAGTAATTCTTTAAGCTCCACTCAGCTTTTATCTCTCAAGGTGATAGGCAGATAAAGCAAAACAAAACAAAAAACAGTAGTTTATTTTCTCATTAATAGTATTTAGGAGATTGTAAAACATTCTCATATATTTTTATTTTCATGTTGATCTATGACAAGTTAGATGAAGTTTCAAGAGCAAGTAAGTGGAAGTCCCTCTGCTGCGACTCAGTTAAAGGACCACTCTAGGCACCCAGACCACTTCAGCTTAATGAAGTGGTCTGGGTGCC
>OW240919.1:104630270-104752244 GCA_933207985.1 Pelobates cultripes
CCTAATCCTCTATTGGCTGTCTCATTGACAGCCACTAGAGGCGCTTGCGTGCTTCTCACTGTGATTTTCACAGTGAGAGCACGCCAGCGTCCATAGGAAAGCATTATGAATGCTTTCCTATGTGACCAGCTGAATGCGCGCGCAGCTCTTGCCGCACGTGCGCATTCAGCCGACGGGGAGGAGAAGAGGAGGATCGGAGGAGTAGAGCTCTCCGCCCAGCGCTGGAAAAAGGTAAGTTTTAACCCTTTTCCCCTTTCCAGAGCCGGGCGGGAGGGGGACCCTGAGGGTGGGGGCACCCTCAGGGCACTATAGTGCCAGGAAAACGAGTATGTTTTCCTGGCACTATAGTGGTCCTTTAAGTGGGACGAAGTGGGCAAATACATAAACATGAACAGTGCAAATCTGGTAATATTAGTAACTTCTCTTAGTAACTTCATTCTGACAGAATAGTCTGGGTACAAATATATGTAGGGGGCAGGGAGCGTGAGAGAGAAAATCTGGAAGTATATTAGTGAACCATGAAGTCTGTAGTGGGAGAACAGCATGCAAATGTGTAGGAGGAATTTATAACTTTTCCCCGTTTTAGACTGAGACCAGCTACAGTGCTTTCAGATATTGTGAATTCTTCATTTTTTCACATTTTTTATGCTGCAGGATTATGCAAATTGTTTACATTTGTTTTTTTTTCCCCCACCAGTCTACATCCAATACACCATAACAACAAAGCAAAAAAAAAAAGATTTTTTTCAAACTTAACAAATTTATTAAAAAGATTAAAAAAAACATTATTACATTGACGTATTCTAACACAACTCAGTAGTTAGTTGAAGCACCTTTGCCAGCGATTACAAGTCTTTTTGGGTATAACATAACCAGCTTTGCACACCTGGGTCTGGTTAGTGTCTCAAGTTCTGTCATGTTGGATGAGCAATGTCTGTGGACAGCCATGTTCAGGTCCCTCAAGGAATGTTTGCAGGCTCTAACAGTCAAATTTTGGGGGGTCCTGCCTTGCCATTGTTCTATCAAATGGATTTTCACGGGTAGGGAAATTTTAATAGAACACCTTTAATAAAACACCATCCTGATTTTGTTCCCTGGTGTCCCGCATCCGAGGGCACAAAGGACACCATCCTCAGGCAGCACAGTGCGTGCGCATAATTAGATGGGCTCTGGCCCATAATTTGCTGCCGTGCTCCCTCTCAAGCCCACCCACCTGCCCTGATCGCAATGTTGGGAGGTATGTTTTGTTTGGGTTCAAGTCAAGTCTTGGCCACTCAAGGACATTCACATAGTTACCCCTAAGCTCTTGCGCTTAGAGACGCTTGATTTCAGCAGACATGACACTTCGATTAAGACCAAATAGATCAATCTTCATTTCACCAGACCATATTATCTTGTTTCTCATAGTCTGAGATTTTTTGCAAATGCCAAGTGGGCTTTCATTGTGTCTTGCAGTGAGGGGAGGATTCCACTTGGTCAGCCTGCCAAAAAGGCCAGATTGATGGAGTATTGCAATGATGCAGGCCTTCTGATTTTCAGGTACTGTCCTGGCCTTCTGACTTTTGGAGACACTAGTTGTAAGCAGCTCCATACTTACCTTGGGGGTCCCGTGATCATGAGACTCTCTGAAAAGTCAGAATTGCCCGCTGTAAGGCAATATAGAAAGAAGGTTAGTTAATGCATGAATTTTTTGTTAATCTGCAATCACTCTAAATAATGCTTTTAAAGGGATACTATAGGTACTAAAACAACTTGAGCACAACAAAGCAGTTTTGGTGTATAGATCATGCCCCTGCAGTCTCACTGCTCAATTCTCTGCCAATTAGTATTAAAACAATTTTTTATGCAGCCTTAGTCACACCTCCCTGCAAGTAAGGTGCACAGCCTTCCTAAACAATACCTGTAAAATTAGACCTAATGTTCATACTTTCTGTTTAATTTAGAATTTATCTCATGCCCTGTAACTACCCTGCTAGACCTTGCATGAGCCTCCTGTGTTTGATTAAAGTTCAACTTACAGAGTAGGAGATAAAAACTTCTAACATCTAATTGAAAAATGAAACCATTTTTTCACGCAGGCTGTGTGAGTCACATCGGGGGGAGGTAAGGCTAGGGCTGCATAAACAGAAACAAAAGTGATTTAACTCCTAAATGGCAGAGAACTGAGCAGTGAGACTGCAGGGGCATGATCTAAACACCCACACTGCTTCAAAAATTTTTGATGCCTATAGTGTTCCTTTAAATATAAATTGTGGTAAAAGAAGCTTATGTGTATGTTTACTTGCCTACATGTGATTGTAATTTCCTATTTAATGAACCCACTCAAGGTTGGATAGGATTTTATGCTAGGAGGAAATTACTTAAAATGCAATATATTAGGTGAGCGGGGTCTGACAGCTGACCAAGGTAGTTGCATGTGGCTGGAGCTCCTCTGGGAAAATCACTTAATAATCCTAAAAACTAATCAGAACTTTCAGCTTCTGGCACAAACCAGGTTTATTACCCTAGAGAGTACTGAGAGTATAAACAGATCCTGCCTTGCTCCGATGAGCTTGACCCATGTTTCATGCCGTGCCAGGGCTGACTGCACCGCAGGCCTTCCTGCGACCTCCCTCCCATGTGGACCTGCTGATACGAGCCTTTGCCTGCTTGTGCACTCAATTCTGGACAAAACTACGCAATCAAAGCCACAAAACACACACCTGTGCCGAGTCACGGATTTTAAGATCGCAACTGCTGGACACCGCTGCAGAACAGGGTCTCTCCTGGGCGTCCCTTGCAGAATATTGCGGGGGTGGAGGTGCAGATGAATCCCAATGTCAGCGCATAAACTTTGACAATCTGGCATTCCAGACAGCTTCTCCCCACCTAGAAACCAAGTCTCTAGGGGCTCTCTCCCTGGGCACAACCTAAGCGGTCAGTGGATTTTCACTATGCACCCCTGGCTTTCTCACACAGGAAGATCCTCAGCCAACAATTTATTACCTGAGATTGCTACATAATGGGCTCGGTGGGAAGATCTACTCACCTTGGCCAGTACTGGCATCGGCTGAGTTGGTCGCAGAACACTTCCACAGCAAGGCTTATTTACCTTCTGCTTTATTATTTATTTATTTTGTGACAGTTAAATATACAGTGTGCTATATTCTTTGTCAGTATTTCTACATCCTAGGATATGGTCTCTTATACCATCCAATTATTAATTTTTGAGGTGCTTAGCGCATCAGGTAAGTAACATGAGGCAAAGTCAAGGTACATGGAATCAGATGCAGGTATTATAAAGGAGGACGCCAAATGGCAACATGTAGAATATAAACAGCTGCGTATAACAAGGGCTACCAAACAGTTAGTATTCCAAAATATAAAGTAATACATGAAAAGAGAAAAAAATTACTATAGCCAGTTGAGCTTTAAGAAAAAAAAAAAAGTAAATAAATGTTAATCAGTCCACACCTCCATGCAGACCCATCAAGAGTTATGATGCTTGAGCAGCAGAGTGTCTAATCTCTATCTGTCATGGGACCGTTGGCTGTGATCTTGATTCATCCCTCGGGATAAAGGGGACCACTGTGGATGGATCCCAAAGTTCCTGTGGTGAGCTCCCAGTCGGTGCTGGGTTTAGGGCAGATAGTCCCAGGTTGCTTTGGAACGTTGATGCCTCTTTCATCGATGTTAAAGTGTGACAAGTCCCAGTGTGAGTTACTATCAGAGAGCAATTTGCTCCCCACTTGTAGGCCATATTTGCAAAGTGTAGTTGGGAAGTGACAGGGCTGAAAGCTTTTCGCATGAGGAGGTTGGTCTTCGTGATATCCTGGTAAAACGAGAGAGTGGAGCTTTCAAAAGCCAGTCTTGCCCCTCACAGCTGACATGATCTTGATTTTATCTTGAATGGTAAAACATCTGAGGATTACATCACAAACCGTTGTAGGCTTGAGTGGTGTGGTGCAAGGTGGTGGCTAAAAGTCGCCGGATATAATATGGCAGTTCTTCTGCCACAATTATGGCTGGGATACCCCGGATCTTAATGTGTGCTCGTAGCTGATGGTCGTCCCACTGCTCAAGCTTTTGCGTAAAAGTCTGTTGGATAGTCTGGATTTGCTGCACAGATTCATCCAACTTAGACAGGCGGGTCTGCACTTCCACCCTTTCATCCTCTGCGGCTCTCACTCGTTCCGTTACCGCCCGCACCTCCGCCTTTATGAGGGCGGAATCAGCGGCCAGCAGTTTGTGTTTATCTGCCGACAAGACCTTCAGGTCCCACTTCATAGTTGGGGCTGAGTCGTCCGAGGATTCCTGCGGTATAGGCTGTGGAGCCTCCTGCTCCTGATATCCCAGGGTCGGATAAGGTTTCTCTACCTGCAGGACTTCTGCGGGTGCCGGCCTGTTTGGAGTATGCCTCTTAGGCATTACTCCGATGTCCCTGCTCTCGGTTGTGGTGTGGGGTTTTTGAGAGCGTTGGCTCATTTTTGGTATGCAAGCTGATGGGGGAGTCGGTGTAGAGGTGAATTCAGGTTCGACCCAACTTGCGGCAGCTTCTTCCAGGAAACTTCCCAAGTCCGAGAACGGCAGTATGAAGTAGGCCCGAGGCCTGCGTCTCCGTTGTGGTAGTCTCTGGGAGATAAAAAAAAAAAAAGGCATTAGTTGATGCATTTCATCCTGCTGGATCAGGGTATGTGGGATTTGAAGCTGGATTAGGCTCAGTCTGGCTGATATTAGTTGGATTGGGAGGTTTTGCTGAGGAGCAGGCAAAAATGTCAACCTGTCTGTTTGGCTAATAGGCTCCGCCCTCCGTGGTAACACTTTTTTGTCACCCTAGCTATGCATATCTGTTGATTACAGGTATAGTCCACTTTTAAGTACACAATGGGACCAGAGCATGTATGTAAAACAAAAATGTACCTAAAGTGTAGAAATACCTTTTTTCACTTCCCAGTGCATGTACTGCATTACAACAGTAATTGACAGGCATAACTGATACTGCAACTGCAGCTCTCCAGTGATTTTATTTCTAGTGGCCTTTTGTTCAGTTAAAACAGTCAGAAGAAAAATCTCATTCCAGATTGTACGATTTATCTTTAATGTTTTATTCATCTGACAACCTTAAACTGGGAGGAAAAGTAAAATGAACCTGCCCACTGGGCCTTTTTCTGCCAATACAGTGCCAATTTGTATTTGTTAGCAGCTTAGTTGCACACTTTGTTTAGAAACACCTCTACATCACTTTAAGCATTTACGGTTTAACTTTGAATCCTCAGAATTATGGCTAATGCAGCTAAGTCATAGTTATAGAAAATGGCAGGGTAAACCCTTTCACCAGATGGCACCGATTGCAGAATATGGACAATGTAGGGGCAGAAAAAAAATATATATATATGTTCAGCTAGGAGTAGACATTATTAATTTGAGATGATTAACCTGCGCCATGTCAGAAGGTGTGAAAAGTTCTTGCCCCAAAGACACTGAACTGAGCTGCTCCGGGCGAGAATAGACCCTTCCATTTCGTAATTACTTGCCGACAGAAGAGGCGCGGGAATGTCTGTACTCGCGAGGCACCTTTATGAACACTCACGAGTGTTCTTAAAGTGAGTGTATGTAAAGCGGGGTATGCCTGTATATAATACTATTAGCTATCTCCATGTCTAGCACTTTCACTCTACCGCAAACACACAATTCTAGCTAGGACTAGACATGCATGTTTAGCTTGTTAATTAAAAAAAAAGTCCAGCCTATCTTGACAACTCCCACCTATACCCTGTTATCTTATCTCATGTTATATGTTTCTACTAAGGCATGTATTTAACTCTGCACTCCAAAAATAAATAATGCAATACAGTAATAAAATTGTTCATGTCTGGTGTCTGCAGACACAGAGAATATGCTAATAATAATATCATAAAATTAGGTTTGTAGGATGCAACAGTCTCTGAAGAATATTTACATTTTGTAAGTCAGTAAATTGCCTGGGACCTGTCAGTTGAAACTGATGGACATAGTAAACTTCGATAATGTCCTGTCATGTGACCTGGAGAGAGAGGATTCTGGACAGACAAAATATTTCTCTCTACATAGTGAGATATGGTCAATACTGAATACTCCTCGTTATAGTGGACTAACTATTCTTCAAGCAATCAATGAATTCTCCTCGGAATAGTGGACTAACTATACTTCAATGCTTCAATGAATTCTCCTCGGAATAGTGGACTAACTATACTTCAATGCTTCAATAAATTCTCTTTGGAATAGTGGACTAATTGTAATTTTCTCGCAGAGACTTAGACTTAGCTTGCTAAGTCTTTGTAAATGTGTGCAGAATTCGATACCTGCTAAGACACCTTTTCCCTATCTCTAGAATGGATCCACATATTGTGCAAGTTTCACTCTCAGTTCCTTCGACTACGCTTGGTAACATTGAGAAGGTACATGCAACTCATGGGAATCCTGGCTTACACCATCTGACTTTTTAGATGGGCTCAATGGCATCTCAGGGATCCTCAGGGATTCTTCCTATCTCATTTCAACAAGAGGAAGATGAATTGGAGCCAGCTACTGATGATATCATCTTCAATGAAGCTACACCTTACCTGGTGGCTGAAAAGAGTGAATATAGATCAGGGTTTCCAGTTATCAGAACCACACTAGATAGTGGTAACCACGAATTCCAGTTCTCGAGGATGGGGTGTGTATTGCCTGGTCCAAGTTACACAAGATCTGTGGACAAGCAAGGAAGCAATTCTACCATCAAATATTCTGGAATTATGAGTCATTTTCACAGCTCTTCTACACTTCAAATGGTTGCTGATGAACAAGTGGGTCCGAGTTCGCTCGGAAAACATTGCAGCTGTATCCTATATCAACCAGACAGCCTCTTGTTGATGAAGGAATTACAGTCCATGATGATCTGGACACAGAAAGAACATCCAGGGTTTTACTGCAGTCTACCTACTGGGAGTTCAGAATACAATTGCATATGAGCCGAGTAACAGTATGGCAACAGTGTAACAGAATGGCAACTATGTCCAAGTTTTATTGCGATTGACTCTATTTGGGGGACACCACAGGTAGATCTGATGGCCACTTATGGTAACAACCAGGTCCACAAATATTTTTTCCAGATTTGATGACCAGAAGGTTTAAGGTGAGGTTGCTCTAACCCAAATTTGGAATTCCAGTCTGGTGTACATATTCCCTCCTGTACCTGTAATGTCAGCAGTCCGGAAGAAGATTCAGAATGAGAGCTGTAAGTCATTGATACTTTCCTTCTGGCCACATCAACCCTGGTGCCCTATGGCCAGACGGATGAGTCTGGAATCTCTGAGGGAACTTCCAGTCCATCCAGACCTATTACTACAAGGTCCCTTGAGATACTCAGATCCTCAAGATCTGGGATTGATGACCTGGAGATTAAGCAGGATACTCTGATAGGTAAAGGCATCCCTGAGACTGTCATTAAGACCCTCTTACGGTCCAGGAAATACTCCACTATTACAAAATATGGCAAGCATTTGTCTGTTGGTATCATGAACAGAGGGTTGGAATTACTCCTCCAACCATGTGAACTATCCTGAGCATCCTTCAAGTGGATAGTTGACACTTTGCACATTGACAGGAATCAGTTGGGTATTGGAGCCCCTGGTGATTTGCTTCATGAAAGCAGGGATTAAACACTGAAGGTGTTCGTGCCTCCATAGGGCCTTCCTCTGGTCTTACAGACTCAAACTAAACCACCATTCGAACATCTACAAGAAGCCTCTATGGTGTAGTTAGCACAGAAAATGCTGCTGCTGATGGCTATCACTTCTGCAAAGAGAATGTGTGAACTCCAGGCTTTATCCTGTGAACCCCCATGTACAAATTTCAACAAGATATAGTTGCCCTGCATCCAATACCAGCGTTTCTACTTAAGGTGATCTCCAAATTCCACTTGAACCAGGAAATTGTGTTACCCTCTTTTTACCCTTGTCCTTACTCTCCGGAAGTACAGACTTGCCATACTCTGGATATGGTTTGAGTTCTCTCGCTCTAAATTGAGAGATCTAGTTTTTTGCATAAGTCTTTTAGACTTTTTGTTCTCCCGTTTTGGCCTCCACCTTTTGATAGTGGGTGGTAGCAGCCATCTCTAAGGCTTATCAATGCCTTTCTCTACCTGTACTGAAGGGTATCAGGGCACACTCCACACGTGCAGTTGCAGCATCTGAGGCTTTTGTGGCAAATGTCTACTGACAAAATTTGTAAAGATGACACTTGGACCTCTTTGAACATATTTGTCAGCATTACAAACTGGACGTTAAAGTTGTCAATGAGGCGTAATTTGGATGTCAAGTCCTTGACTCGGTTCAATCTTATCTCTGTTGAATTATATTGATTATTCCAATAAATTTGATTTGCAGTTATTTATGTCACTGTCCCTCCCTTTGAAGCTTGGTTATTCCTATTTGGTTATGCTGCCACGATTAGCCAGGAAAGTGGAAAATGTATTCATACTTACCGTAATTTTCTTTTCCAGGCTATTATTCATGGCAGCATATACTACCCACCCTTTTAACTTATTTGCTTATCTACTGTAGAGCTTGTTACTGACTAGAGAGCTTAGTACTGATACCTCCTTTTGAAGACTCTGTGTTTTCCTGTCCTATCGGCTGTAATGGGCGGAGCTAATACATTTGAATATGCTGCCATAAATAATAGCCAGGAAAAGAAAATTACGGTAAGTATGAATGCATTTCACACTTTAATAATCTTACAATAATATGCACAGTAGCATTTATAAAGCACTATATATTTAGAATTCAAACTCATAAAAAAACACAACTAAACAAATCGAAGTTTTAGAAAATAGTGCAAATGGTTTAATACTGAAAAATAGTATAAACAAATCCAAGATTTATTCAGAAAACTATACTACTGATATAACGCTAAGGGAATGAATTAAAATCCAAATTTGCATCTTGTCAACATTATCTATAACAGATTACAAACATTACAGTTACATCATTTGGAGGTAATTGGGTGGCAAAAACTTGCTTACTCTTTTTTTCTTTCAAGCCAAGGAAAAATAAACAATATTGGTTATTTCCTTCTGCAAATATAAATATCTATTGAACAAATATTTTTTTATCCACAACCTTAATAACAATGAAACATTATGATGGTTTTGAACATGTGTAATTTTAACTGATTTTGAAAAAAAAAAAAAAAATTGGTAACAAATCCAGGGCACCCCTTACACAGTGAAACTATCCAAAATGCCTTATGCCTCTTGTGAAACAAACATTACTTTTGTTAATTTTGCTATAACAAATGAGAGATGGGACAAGTGGTGCATTTCTTTTCTTGGTACTTTAGAAATAAACTAGGGAAGTTGCATACACAAAATAATTCCCAGGAATTCAGCTCAGAGGTTATGGGATGGAAAAAGGCACAAGGTGGCAAAGTATTTGGTTGTCAGACATCTAATTGGCTCTTGATGTTCACACATGAGCTTTCACTTCTTCCTTAATCTTCTTCAAAGATTCACTCACCACATCGCAGACCTTTTTATGCTTTTGCCAATGTTTAACTTGACATTCTCTGCACAGAAGAGAGGATATAACATCAGAAGCAAGACAAGCAATTAAAAAAAAGAGAAAGCACCCACGTCAATGCAAGTATAACCATAAGGGAGATAAGACAGGAGTCAGGTGATAAAAGTCAAAATAAAGACTATAATCTGAAGAATGCAGGGTGTCAGATGTTTGACATAAAATATGGAAGAAAGGCTACATGATCTAGCAACAGAGAATAGAGAATCACCAAGTAATGCCTACGTAGTAAATCACTATTACACATACGGATTTGTGCTCTCAAATATTGTCCATACAATACCGCTCATCAAACTGACATTCAGTCATTGTGAATTACTCACATCCAATGGATTTCTTATGGGTAACATGTGAATAGAAGACTTTAAAAATTAGCATGCAGTATTCTTTAAACTACACTTGTTCTAGGACAAATTTAGGGATCACTCACCTATTGCAGTACCATTCGCTTTGACACCTGGAGCAACGCTTTTTTGCTTCTGATCCACAAGAACCACACTTTGGTTTATCTGGAACGAGGTTCTCCATGACATCCATATTATATGTCTGAGCCCACCTGGTGGGAACAAGTTGAAATACAGAGTTCAAGCGAAATGAGCATGTGATTATTGTGGTTTGTACTGAGTCGGAGTTGCGAATACACACACCTCTGAGCTTGGAGCTGCAATTCCTCATCGCTGGGTGAAAATGCGTGCTTCACCTGGTGCTTTGCTATTGCCTTCCATTTCCCAGAATTACTCCTGATTATTGAATCCCAAATCTCTGGTACCTGATTGATCAAGCAAAACAACCATGGTAAAAGAGAATTTGACAGACGGATAAAATGTATAAGGATTGTATTGCTCAGTATCTTCCAGAATATCTTTTCAAATATACTGTATACATCATCTTATATCCTAAGACCCCTTAGCTCTGAATGATTGTCTATCAACAACCCTCCCACAATGCCTTATAAATTATGTAAATGAACAGAGACAGCAGTTTTCACATTTCCAGCAAATATTTTTGTAGTCTGCCTTAGCAATGACTTGCTGTTTCATGCAAGCTATTTGTGCTAATACTTGGGCTATAATCTGATTGATCTATGCCCAGCCATGGGTCTCTCTGTCTCATCATTCTTAAGATCGTCAGCATTCACATTGCTACTTTTAGAAATCTCTCTGATATCATTAACTGAAGCATTAATAAAGCTGTCGGGATCTCAAAATGTGACAAAAATAATAATCTATACTTATTTCAATTAATTCTCACACGTAAAACACACACACACGTTGTAACATCTGTTCAGACACGTAGATCATTTAGGTAATTCTTACATGTAAAACACACACACAACATTGGTGCAGACACATAGATCATTTAGGTAATTCTCACATGTAAAACACACACACACACACACACACACACACGTAACATCAGTTAAGACACATAGATCATTTAGGTAATTCTCACATGTAAAACACACACACACATGTTGTAACATCGGTTCAGACACAGATCATTTAGGTAATTCTCTCATGTGTAACACATACACACACATGTTGTAACATCGGTTCAGACACAGATCATTTAGGTAATTCTCACATGTAAAACACACACACACACACACACGTTGTAACATCGGTTCAGACACATAGATAATTTAGGTAATTCTCACATGTAAAACACACACACACACGTTGTAACATCGGTTCATACACATAGATCATTTAGGTAAACACTTACAGGGTAATTCATCAACTGTGACTTGATGGGGATTTGCTGAGCTAGCTAGCAATATTGGACTGCAATTCCCTTCTAAATCACAGTTTGGTGAATAATCCTGCTAATACAGGTGGCCTGTGAAAACTAAGAAGTCCCTTGAAAACAACTAAGTGACCTGTCCTCTATGCCCCCTAAACACGGCTACTTTCTCCATACCTGCTCTAAAATAAACTCCTTCTTTGGTGCAGCTGGTTCACTGACAGACAGTTGGCTCAGGAAACGCTGGAGTTCCACAAGATTTGGCAACTGATCAATAAGGACTTCAGTAAGAAAAGAACAAAGCTAAAGAAACAAAAAGTACTTTAATATAATCCATCAAGATGAAGATTTACATTCCATTTGATCTTAGAGAGGGAGCCATTCTTCAACAAAATTATCTTTCTCCCAAATTTCCCTATATTGAATCTTGACACGTGCAAAGACACAATGTGGTTTGCCATGCAAGTGATGGTACCTTTAGGAGCTGTCCTTTTGTGAAGTTGTTGATGTTATATTTCCGTTGACACTCAGGCCTCAGCAGAAGGTTGTAGAGAGCTATCCAAGCCTGTCCATCCAACTTGGTCATCTTCAGCTGGTCCTCTGCTGGTACTGGGAACCAGCGGCCACTCTCATACTTCTGTAGTTGTCCTGAGGGATGTGAAATGAATGAAGTGAAAAGAGAATGAAAAAAAGTGACATCAATATTAACAGAAGGTAAAAGAAATGTTGTTTTATTGCATTTCCTCCCCCTTACAATGATGATTGGTAGAGTTAATGAACGTTGAATTGGATGGAGAATCTCTACCTTAAATCTATGAGACAATGATCAATTTTACAAGTAAATTAAAAACCTCTTACTCACAGAGCTCTATTTGACCATATCCAACTCACAATATTAAAGAAAAATCTGAGCACACATTGCAACAGGCAACGTTTCGGCTCAAACATGAGCCTTTTTCAAGGCCATTTTTAAAAATAAAATCACAATAACAAGTGCATATGTATATACACCCCCCCTCCCCTCAGTGCAAACAACTAATTAATACAATAATTAATCCAATAACAAGTGACAGCATAAATGAAATAATTAACATATTTATATATAACTGAATATAACTGAAAAATGCATGTCATTAGTACCTTCATAAAGAAGAGACCCATACCTTGTATGTAACACAGATTAATTCAAGGAAGTTGCTCTCTTCTATGCTTTGTACATTTAATCATATGACAAAACAACTGAATGAGAATCAGCAGTAATTTAACTCCTATTCTTTGATTCAGCAACATAGTCACCTGGTAGCCTCAGTCATCTTGCAATAAATACAGTCACAGCCATATGGAGTACAGTTATGTGGATTTGTACCTTTGTGTCTGCGACTCCACGGACAGTGTTGTAGCAGTTCTACTAGCACACAGGGCAGATTGTGGGTGTTCAGCAGCCGAGTCGTCACACTGAGAGGCAAACTGTTGACAGAAAGTCATTCTTACTATACACAATATGGGTACAATGTCCACCAAGTATGGGGTATATCGTTCTTGTGTGTTCCTTGTCTCTCATGATCAATTTCTACTATGTGTGCACATTGACCACTTACTTACCTGTCAGTGTGATCAGTGATATAACGAAGGACTGACAGACACTTTAATGCAATGTCAAATTCAAGATCTTCTGCTTGCAACTTCAGTTCCTAAGGAAAGACACAACAATAAGTCAAATAATGGGTAAAGCTGGGATCAATTAACCATTTCCTGCCTAAGGAGTTAGGCCACTTTTAAACCACTCTTTGTCTACAATATACACAGACAAAACTAGAACATTTTTGGAAAGATTAAGAACACAGGAGAATAATGAACAAATACAAAAAGTAATTTGTCAAATGGATCATTTAAATGTTGCAAAATGCTAAAAAGGTATTATTGCCACCTGACTATTCTAGAAGTATTATTCACCGAATTGAGAATTGTCTGGAATCCAAAGTAAATCTAAAATGTATGGTCAAAATAGCCAAACTAGAAACAAATTCTAGTTTAGCTACTTTGGGCATAGATTTGAAATTTATTTTGGACTCCAGACAATTCTCACTTTAATGAATAACTTGTGTCAAACACATTATGTGTTCTATGTAAAAAGTAATGACTGATTTTTAAAAATAGGGCAAACAGTGTGTAATTGAATTTGTCTGTAATTCACGCTAAAATATAGCAGTAAATTAAATTTAATACATAAAGCTTTATCATAAAGAACTTAAACTGCAAAAATGTCTTGAAAGCTTGTTGGGTATTTCCAAAACTGGCCCGTCTTGCCCCCAAATTTGCCACACACCTCCAAGGTTGAAGCCTCGCTGGAAATGTTAGGAAGGAGCCTTTCCTTGGTTTGTTTCATTCCATCTGAACTCTTTGATGCCAACATGGTAAGTTTTCGGTGGCAGTAATCAATGAGATCCAGGGCTAGCTCCTCAGCAGACTCACATACGTCCTATCACGAAAAAAAATCGGTATCAACACATCGCTAATTTTCTCTGCATTACCTTATGGATGGCAAAGTATTATGTTGTAGTTGTAGTTAAAGAACAGCTGGGGGATTTACTTGTTAGCCACTCCTGATCTTTAATAGCTGCTCACATATGATCTTCCATTTTAGATTTGGACATGTAATGTTTAGTAAGCTGTAACTCCATACCCAGAGTCACAATCATTGCCCTTTAAATACTGTCAATTAATTTATTATAGCATAATTTGATTTTCATTTCCATGGCTAGCTGTCCAGTAAAAGGGTGATCTCTACCATGTAAACACAGTGTATGTGTAGTCTCCATCTTAATATGAATTATTTACAAACAGATTTTTGCAAAAGGTTTAATTCTATGAAGTAAAATAAATAAATAAATATGACCTGAGGTTTTCCTGGAACAGACAGGACTGGGTGTATCAAACACACCTTTTCTGCTATCAAATATTTAAATTATAGGTTATAAAATATTAAATAGTACTGAAAATTATATCAAAATTAATCGTAATAAAGCATTGAGAAGAAAGTCTATCATTAGGATATGTCAGTTCAGTCACTGGGTTTTTGAAATGCATTTTTAAATTGCTGAAGTTCGAGTTCTTATACACAAGGTTCTAATGCTACACAACTAAATGAGGTTTTCAGAGTCTAATGAAAGTTTTAGAATTAATGCTTTCCATTAAAATACTTCACTTGAGAACATGTGTTAAATGGACACTCTAGACCAATAAAGCATGTTAGCTTGCTGAAGGGCTTTATGAGTGAAGAGGGTGTCCTATCTTTTTCATTTTACAGAAAGTGCAGATTTCAAGAGAAAATTTAACTTTTAAAAATGAACTTTGTTACTCCCCCTGGCTGTCAATCAGACAACCGGTTCTGTTACTACATGGTTTGTTTGGCTCAGTGGAGCTAAACTCAAGAAGCAGCAATTGACCAGAGGACCTGCCTTGCAGAGATGGCTCATTGAACTGCATTGGAAAGTCTATGATTGGACGGCCACAGAAAGTCTGGGCGGGGTTAGAAGGAGAGGGCTTGCAAAAGTTTCAAACAAGAGATCTGCAGTGATTGCAAACTGTTTTTAAATATACCCCAAAGCAAAAACACATAATTAAATGCATGCATGTTTTTATAGAGGGCATATCTACTAAACTGCGATTTAAAAATAAATTATTTTGACAGTGGAGTGTCCCTTCAATTGTAGGAGAGGAAAATCTGCTGGGGATAATCGTTTTGTATTTTTGATAACAAGATACAGATAAAGCTGAAAATAAATATCAAATCTGTCCTGAGTAGACTCTGCTTACCTTATGGTAGAAGATGGTCTCCAATAAGTTAATGATTGTAGCTTCATGGTGTATCTGTGAAAAATAATTGATTTATCCAACTGATTAATTGTATTGACAATGGCTTTAATGGTGATCTGAGACTTTGTTTCCTAAATCAGTTAAAATGTAATCTGAAAAACCTGAGCAATAACATATGGGCACAGACCATATTGCTAGCTATACATTTGGCTGGCAGTATATTCAGATGACAGTAGGAACACTATCAGGGTTATTCACTAAAATGTACGATACATCTGATGGCCTCTCTATCCAAACCATGATGGTCTTTTGTTGCTTACAAATGAACCAATATCATGAAAATGCCATAGAAGAGATGTGCAAAATATATATATATAGTTCTCGCTCACCTATCTGCTGATATCAGATCTATCTATGTATGAGGTAGAAACAAAGGACCAGGTTACTATCTCAGGCAGGCACAGGATCCCCTCCACCCTAACTGCCCTAACAGAGCCACTACTCAATAACAATTTGACCACACAAATTGTGCCAGACTTCCCCATCAACTGACTAGTCAAATAAAAAGTAATTAATTAAACCTCTCCTCTCACCCATCTCAACTATCACATGTCCTTCTATGGCAACTACCTTTTACAACTCTACCCTCTCAAGTACCCTAGATAAGCTATGTCCACTCACTGCCAACCCTACTAAACACTAAACACCAACCAATATCCACCTGAACCTACAAAGGTGCTCGAGTGTGAGGGAACATTACTGGAGGAAGTCTCATAGTGTAACTGACTTCTGTTGCATTCCTACACCTCTGCCCTCTCTCATAAAAAATAAATAAAACATACTTCACCTTTCTCATCTTCACCTTCTCGTGCGAGCCCAAATGCCTCTTTCAAACCTTTAAAGGACCACTATAATGCCAGGAAAACACACTCGTTTTCCTGGCACTATAGTGCCCTGAGGGTGCCTCCACCCTCAGGGACCCCCTCCCGCTGAGCTCTGGGGAGAGGAAAGGGGTTAAACTTACCTTTTCTCCAGCGCCAGGCGGGGAGCTCTCCTCTTCCTCTCCGCCTCCGATCCTCCTCTTCGGCTGAATGCGCATGCGCGGCAGGAGCTGCGCGCGCATTCAGCCGGTCTCATAGGAAAGCATTTACAATGCTTTCCTATGGACGCTGGCGTCTTCTCACTGTGATTTTCACAGTGAGAAGCACGCGCCAGCGGCTGTCAATGAGACAGCCACTAGAGGCTTTGGAGGCTGGATTAACCCTATTATAAACATAGCAGTTTCTCTGAAACTGCTATGTTTATTAAAAAAAGGGTTAATCCTAGAGGGACCTGGCACCCAGACAATTTCATTAATGTGCCCTACATCGTCTTCACCATCTACTAATCTCACTGCTATCAATTTTGCATTCTACTTCACAGAATAGGTTGAGAAATCGCCTTACTTGCTATACTTAGTTTATTCTCCTCAGTTTCTGAATAGGAGGTTTCTGCACTTCTCCTTTCTTCCTGCCCTACCACGTGTCCCCCTGATCCCTTTGCCTCACACATTATTCACTCATTATCTGTGACTGTCCTATCTTTGACTAAAACCTTCAATCTCTTTCTGTCCTCAGGAATTTAAATTATCCATTGTGCTCCCTCCTTGCAAGCTCCTATCCTTTCAGGTATGTCCTGATCATTTGATTCCCTTACTTCCTTCTCTGGATTTGTCCCTCATTCTTTTAGATTGTAAGCTTGTTTGGGCAGCGCCCACTTCACCTACTGTTCTTCTATGTCAAACATATTTTGTTACAACTAATTGTTTGTCTTGTTTTACCTATTGTACAGCACTGTAGAATATGTTGGTGCCATATCAATAATTGTAACGTCTTCTACATACCTTAATGTCACATTTCTTCTCCCTTTGCCAAGGCACTTTTCTACAATAATTCCATTCCTCCCCTCTTAATTTATGTTAACTATTCCACTTTATTGCAGATCGGTTCCTTTTTATTACAGCATTACCCTTAGAATTTATTTTTTTACTTCAGCTAACCTAAACTTTCCTCTATTTCAAATATCCTTTTTATCCTAGCTTTCTCCTCTTTACCCTCTTTATTGCAGCACAAACATTGCCAGAGCATACAAGTACACAGTGTTCCTATTTGCCAATCCTTTCTAGGAAGAAACAATGAGAACTTACCACCATGTAGAGAGGAAATGTACTCTTAGGTTGAAAGTCTTGCAACTGACATAGAACAGGGAACACTTTGAGTTTCCATATTTCCACTGCAATCAGCTCATGGATTAAAGTAGGAATCTGAGGGACAACAAAAAATTGAGACTTGTAATAGGGACAATAGAACTAATTCTCACTTGGTGAAAGTAGGACAGTACAGCTTGCTCTGTAGTAAGCGAATGTGAGTCTATTTATTGAGTATGGAGTATGATTGTGATTATGAGTTGCTGTTTAGTTCTTGTCTGTATGTAGCATGAGAGGTAGGCAATGGATTACCTTTCCATGAGTGACCAGCAGTTCCTTAATAATCTCCTCCTGTCCTGTAGATGCATTTAGGATAGCCTGCATGTTAAGCTTCTCGATGTATTCATGTTGTTTGAACCATCTAAAGGACAAAAATGAACACTTACTGTTTTATGCCCCCATAGGGGTCAACAGAATGTACTGGTCTTCCAGTTCTTATCATTGGGATTGTGCCATTAATAACTTCTCTTATGTCACTAACTGGGTACTGCTTTATTTGTTATACACACTCTCTCCAAGCCAGAGTTTAAGTTTCCGCCTTTGAATAGCACCCCTTCTCCTTCAGTGTCACTTCAGGTAAATTGTGCAACCATCATCCCACATATATAATGCACCAACATTTATGTGCATGCTTTTTATTGCAGGACTCACAGCATGTCAAAGACATTCAAGGCTGGACAGCTAATGCAGATGTTCACATCCACATTATCTAAACTTTTGTCAAGTGCACTTGAAAACTAATGTCCCTTTAAACGCCAGACTTTATCATGACACAAACAATCACCAACCTGAAGCAAAAGATAAGACACAAAAAGAGTCTGCAGCTGCAGGGCTCTACTTCTGCTTTTCTATTAATCCTTTTTCATATGGATGCTGAAGCAGTGCATAAAAAATATCAGAGACCTGGCACACAAGACTATTTTTTAAAAGCTATTCCAAACTGGACCTGTGGAATTTTCTTGCAGAAAAAACAGCAACTCCCTTCATAAATGGAGCTGCTTCAATTAAAAAAAAAAAAAGGATTTCTGGTACTGATCGTTCATTTTAATCCAATAGTGGGGTATATATGTTTACAAAGTTGTACAAAGTTGTACCTCGAACACTGGGGGTTAAAAACCCCCTTCTGTCACTTACCAGATTCCAGCACCGCTTGGCGTTTGTTCCGGCCATGCCTCCGCTCCTTCCTCCATAGGAAAGATTGGAAATAATGATTTCTTATTAGATGTCCTCATGCATTATATGAGGAAGTCCAGCATCATGTAGGCAACCAAATGTCACCTAACGACCCGGAAGTCCCTCTTTTGGCCACTAGAGGTGGAGTTAACCGCAATGGTAATTGATGTAGTTTATTAAAACTGCAGGGTTAAGGAACCTGGGACACTGCACCCAGACGACTTAAATGAGCTGAAGTATTCTGGTGCCTATAGTGCCCCTTTAAGGCCAAAGTAGCTGAACTGAAAACATAACTGACTTAGAGAATTTGTTGCCTATTTTAACCTTAAATTTTAAATTCACTTGAATTCTTGCTTTAGTAAATAACCCTGTAAATGTTGAGCACTGACTGGCACTGACAGGGAAGCTGTAGTCCAAAGCTCCTGGTGTACCAGAGATCCCATAACTTCTTCCTATGGAGTTGTCAGATCTACCATGATTTAAAGGACCACTATAGTGCCAGGAAAACAAACTCATTTTCCTGGCACTATAGTGCCCTGAGGGTGCCCCCACCCTCAGGGTCCCACTCCAACCGGGCTGAAGGTGGAAGAACGGGGTTAAACACTCACCTTTCTCCAGCATCTGGCTCCCTCGGCGCTGGGGACTCTCCTCCCTCTTCTGACGTCACCGGCTGAATGCGCAGCAAGAGCCCCTCATGCATTCAGCCAGTCTCATAGGAAAGCATTCTCAATGCTTTCCTATGGACGCTGGCGTCATCTCACTGTGAAAATCACAGTGAGAAGCGCCTCTAGTGGCTGTCAATGAGACAGACACTAGAGGCTGGATTAACCCTATTGTAGAGAAACTGCTATGTTTACAGCTGGCAGGGTTAACCCTAGATGGACCTGGCACCCAGACCCCTTCATTGAGCTGTAGTGGTCTGGGTGCCTATAGTGGTCCATTAAGTACACTGGAGACACATATCACTTCCTGTGTCTGCTGGCTGTTATAATGAACATGGTGGAGGGGAGTCAGTCAGCTAACCATGCAGTGAATATGGATCAGTGAATTGATTTCTTTCTTGCACCGCACACAGTTTCCATGTGCAGCCGCTCACCCTGTGGAAGTATTGCCAGAAACATGGTATAATATGTTGTTGCCATGACTGTGAGTGCCTCACCCTGCAGAGCCTGTGTCCTTTACTGTGAATGTCTGCAGACTCTGCGCCATCCCCTCCGCCTCTCCATACAGCAGGACCGGGGCCGGTGGTGCTTCCTCCATCTTGCGGCTACGGTTGATGCTAAAGCAAACCTAAAACCGTCACCATGGCAACGGGCCCGTTCGCGCAGGCGCGGCATCCCTGGTTACCGTGGTAACAGCGAGTCCCGGCGGGGCACGCGCACTCCGATCCTCTTTGTTCGTAAATTTACGCATGCGGAGGGGCGGATTCCTCAAGGAGGGCTGTGATTGGTCCGTTCACCGGAAGTCGGCCATTTTTTTTTACACAATGCAGTGTCGAGCTTGTTGTGTACATTGTGTACATTGTTACAATGGTGTGTTAGTGTCATTGTCACCATAAAACCTCATTTCCCCCGGGAGGTGAATAGGAATATTTACATTGGAAACTGTGACTATTTACATGAGATACAATAAAGTTTATTTCATCCACCTGTGTGTTGTTTCTCTTTGAGTTCCGCTCATGTTACATAATATACTGAATAGCTGCCATTGATGGGATGGTTCAGCCTGTCACCTGTCCTGGGTAATGCCTGCTTTCAGCATGTACTGCCCAGAGTGCTGGAGGGATATGGCTGTTGATATTTATTTCTTGCTTAGTATTAAAATGTGCAGATTTTATTTTAATTCAATTTCTCAAAATTTCACAGTAGACCTATTGATGGTGTCAGCATGAGGTGCAGGTAGCATGACTCCCAGGTATCCCTATTTAGAGCCAAGTCCCTCTTTTGCAGGAGCTTCGTGCTGTCTGAGTGTATAACGGAGCTCCACGGCAAAAATTCTCCCAGTAACGTGTCTTTAAGGACACATGACATGTGTGACATGTCATGCTTCCTATTTTATTTTAGAAGTTTGGTCCTTAAGGGGTTAAAGGGACACTACAGGCACTCAGACCACTTCATCTCATGGAAGTGGTCTGGGCGCAGTGTCACTGTCTCCTAAGCCCTGCAATGTAGAACACTGCAGGGTTAAGGGGTTTGGGTCGCACATAGGAAAGCATTGACTCGGGAAGGCCTAATGCACATTTGGGTCTCCCATATGATGATGTTAGAGGAGATGGAGCTTAAATAAGGTAATTTAAAAAAAAATTTAAAAAAATTAACCCTTTGATAGCCATAGAGGGGAAGGGGGGCACTATAGTGTTAGGAATACATCTTTGTAATAGTGTTCCTCTAAACTACAATAAATGTGTTCAGTCTGTGTAAATAAGATACATTGCTCCTGTTCTAATTTAAAAATTAGTTACATAAGTCGTTATTAGTAAGTCACCTAAAATTTCTCACATCAGCCAACCTCTTTCTCACACTAAATAAAAGTGTGCCTCTTTGTCCATTTGAAATGTTGGGATGTACAAAGTAGGGTTGCAAGATCCACCATAATATTTTATGGACATATATCTCTTCGTGTTGTAGGACACTTAAGTGACTCATATTCTGAGTTTACCTTTTGCAGCATTTGAATTTTACATATTGTAGGACAGAATTTCTTTTGTGCCAATAATCAATATGAGCAGGTGATATGTATCCAAGAAATATCGGTCAACATTAGATGTCTGGCACAAATCACATGACTACATTTTTGTTAGATATTAGCTGGTAAAATATTGATCAATTACAGTACTGCAGTATGGAGTTTTTGAAGTCACCTTTGTTAAAATGCAAAAGTTACATAACAGGTATTTGTGGGTGAAGGGTCAGTCAGTCCAAAATGCAAACCACACCAGTTAGAAAACTGGTCTAAGTCACAGATGCCTCATTACAAAAGCCACAGATATGTACGGTATATATTTCCTCCACTTCTGAAGAAATTTAGCACTGCATAGTGGGAATTCCTGCCACGGTTGAACATAGTTTTGAACTGAAAATAACTGAAAGTACAACTGTGGTTTACATAACGCCCATAAACAGAAATGTCATAAGTAGAGTCAAAAGTTGAGTAGATGCAAAGAAAAAAAAATCATTGTGCTAATTAAAACCATTATGAATAACTTCTGTCTCCTACAACCCAACTTTATGAAAGTATCTTATATAAAACACATACATCAAATCAGAATGCAAGGTAAATATTTATGGATATTTTGTGCAATGAAAGGGTTTATACAATAAATCCTGGTGGACATTTTAGTGGTATAAAGTGCTGATGTAGTAAAAAGTCAGGAAAACCAGGGATCAGAATAATGTGAGACCAGTTATAAAGAATAACCAAACACAAGAGAACACACAATGGGGTATCGGCCTCATTTAAGTTTTGGGTTTAAATAGCAAACTAAATGGATGATGAATTATGTGAGTTTTGGTTGCACTAGAACACACAAGTGCATGTGTCCAGTAACAATGCAGCATTGTTGCACTGCCATGGACAAGGGAAGCTATAATATAGATCATTCTGACAGTAGGCAGGTTTGGAGATGCTTTCAGTGACACAAGAGCATGCAAAAAGGAGGCATGTACATTTATCAGCTGTGACAGAAGAAACCTGTATTAACGATTTCAATGGCTGAACATTTTTATACACATTTGTTTTTAGATTTGTATGTACGTATGTTTTCTTACATTGGCACTTTATTGTACTAAAAAATACACAAGTAGTTATTGTAATGTAGTGGCATCAGCACTTTTAGTGCCCAAAATGCCCAAAAATAAATTACGTCAAAGCTTGATTTGTCCTTTTTACAAGGATAGTGAAGCAGTGAGGTCACCAAATATTTGTATGATCCTACCATCTATTGATGGCAGATAGACTTTCACTCTCAGAGACCCAGATGCTGCCTTGTACATGAACAATGGACTCAGTGTGCTTTATTCACTAAAATATTTTTAAATCCCTGGATCATGGTGCTAATTGAATGTGGAACAAGAGCATTTTGCTGGTGAGATAGCTAAGTGGACTAATGTAGAATCAGTTCAACCCTTGGGTTGCAGGTTTGAATCCTGGCAGGGTTCATTCAGCCCTTCATCCTTCTGAGGTAGATAAAATGAGTAACAACCTCTGGATGTTGGGCTAAGGTAACATCCCCAGGATGTACTTGAAAACCAGAATAATCTGAATGTGCCTTTCCTGGTTAAATTTATTATTAAGTACTAATAGAAAATTTAGAAATATTACAAGTCTAGAAAAGATAGGAGGAGGAGGGTAGGGTTAGAAAACAACAAAGACGGTTGGGCTTAAGGGAAGCAATGTCAGAGGTGTGTTTTACACTTTTCCTGAAAAAGTATAGTAGAAAGGACCTCTGATAGCTGACAGTTTCATATCTGGGGTTGTTGTGAGAGAACGATCGAGTGGTTTTGAGGAGGAGGGATGGGTAAGTTGATGTCTTGAAGTACATGATATTACATTTTGAGCCAGAGTGGTCAAAAAGTGGAAATTAGGTGAGATGGAGAATGTCTCCAACTCAGCAATTCGAGCTTGACATTTGAAATTCACTTGTTAATTCTCCACAATTCCAGGTTTAGCCTATTTCCCTGTATGTGGAGGTTTTTACAACCTGGTCTATATTTTCCAAAAAACACAAAACAAATTAGCCCAACACCCATAACAGTCCAACTGTTCTAACATTTGAATTTTGGTGATCTAACTCAATTTTAAAATGCGAAATACTAGAATCCATAAGCAATCAGCTACCAATTTCTCTTTCTTTTAAATAAATTTGGGATACCATCCAATGGTTGATCAATAGGACCAACACTATTTTTGGAAATAAATTACATAAATTATTTTGCATGTCTATGCTGAAAACATATATCCCTATTAAATAGTAATGCTTACAAGAAATGAAGCAGGTTTGCACTTAAATTAGTGCAGCTCATCAGTGTGAATTTTCAGTGTCCTTAGAAAGGTGGCATATGACTTCCCTGCCAGTTGACTGAGAACTACATTTATCAAGATGCTCCAACATCCCACCTCCCTACTTACCCAGAGATGGCCATCACAAGCCCATGATGAACTGTTTACATGTCTCTGCCCTGTCTGTATAGTATTGTATGTGGTTTTCAATGACATGCAGTCCACCCTTATTATATAAATCCATAAAAATCAGTGTACAGGGCAGGCTGTGTAGATTTAATGGAACAATCCATACTAGGGCTGTTTGAAATGCAGAAATATGCAGTGTAACTCACAGCACCACATCTAGTTTTTTTTTTGTGCACGCTTATCCACAAGTATACTATTACTAGACACAAAATAAGCTAGTGATTTCTACCAAGCCATCTCTCCATGTCCCCAGAGGCGGAACCTTTGTTTCCGGGCGGAACGTTGTGCAGCGAGTCCTGTGTTCCCGGCGGGGCGGCGCTGAGCGGACAGGCCTGCAGGGACTGAGCGGTGGAGTGGGGGGGAGAGACTGGCAGAGACCGGAACTGTATCCCGGGGAGCGGTGAGAGCTGAGCCTGAGCAGCCCCGGGGGTGGTCCGCATCGCACATCGTGTGAGTTGATTGTGTCCATGTGATGATGATGATATGGGCGAGTGTTTACATGGAGGAGTGTGAGCGTGCACTCTCTTTATCTGCCTCCCCCAATAACTCTGTGTAAATAGATTATACATCATAACAATCATTCCATACACACGTGTGTACATGGTGTGTGGGTACTTGGTGTGTGTGTGTACATTGTGTGTGTGTGGGTACATGGTGTGTGTGTGTGTACATTGTGTGTGTGTGTGTACATTGTGTGTGTGTATATGTATATACACATGCTTGCTGTGTGTGTACATGGTGTGTGTGTACATGGTGTGTGTGTGTGAGTGCGGGGGGGATGTGTGCTGGGATATCCTGGGTAACTATCCTGTGTTTCACTGGACTCAATGCACACAGCATTGTTTAGTAAGGATGTCTCTTTGTCGTTTAGCCTTGTACGTGGGAACTCGTATCTCATTAAAATGGGGGTTATTCTGTTTATAAACAGTAATGCCGTGAGTGAGACAGTGTGTGTGTGTATATGTATGTATGTATGCACACTCTCCATTTTTAATTGCTCTTCTAGATATTAATGTATATGGGGCAAGTGGCAGCATGCGTTCATTTTTATAAACAATGTTTCATTTCTCTATGTGTGTATCTCTGTATGTATAGTAGGGATCTATAGAGATTTTTGTCTCACAGTATATTTACTAAATTATTACATCTGTAAATCTTTAAACATACACCAGGCAGTGTTTGACTCGTGTGTGTGTGTATATATATATATATATATATATATATATATATATATATATACATACATACATACACACGTGTGTGTGTTGCATTGAGCAAGACATATGATGAAAATTGTCTTATTTTGAATTGTAGAAAAATATGTGAATATTAGGTTTTGTTGCTTTGAAATGGCTCATTTTCAGCAATGGTAATAAACACATCTGTATTGCACTTTTAAACAAATATTTGCCCTTTGTAACTGTCTTCTTCAGTCAAAAGTCACATATTTGTTTTGATGTGGCTGAAATGAGATGAACACTAAAATGCTCCCCTTCTTTTTATTGCCTACGACTGTTCAACTGTAAGATGCACAGAGTGCTTCATATAGCAAATATATTGTAGGGTGACAGATGTCTGTCCAGTGTGTAAATCAGATAGGCATAACTAGTCAACCCACAAATCACCTTCATTTAACAAAAACGTTGGGTGGGGGAAGCACATTATTTGATTTGTATTGAAAAATATTACGGTCTAGCAGGAGAAATTTGGAGACATAATTTCGGGTATTTATAATTCCATCTTTCAGGCATGCAAATAGAGATGCTAACCCCTTGGATTTAAGAATAAACCAACAATTGCCTTTGGGATCTGGGGCTATTAGTGCTGCTCAGAAGAGTTTGGCATCAAATAGTTTCCCTTTATCCAGAAATGGCAATTCTTGAATAATGTATTTAATACAGCCAAGCTGTCACTAAAGGTGAGTTGGAGAATTCATTTTACATGTTGACATAATTTGCTAAAATTCAGAGTTCAGTGAATAAATCAGCATGTGAATTTTAAATTTTAGGCCAAAATCGAAACCTTCTTTTTAAAGAATGTTTTCCCCCGATATTTTGGTTAAAAATTTGAAAGTCACTTTGAACTTGTAACAAGTCAGAGTTTAGAGAATACAGCTATACAAGTGAAATCAGTTTGCTCTCCTGGTTTGTTGTAGAATTATTTTGCCATTTTACAAAGTCCTATGACATGGATTGACCAAAATTTGACACAAAGCTATTGCATAATTAAATTTTAATGCCCGATTATGTTTTGGAAAAAATGGGCACCCTAGATTAGAAGTGACCCAGTTTTCTTGTAAGGCAAGTATAGATGATGCATTTGAATTATGTAAAAAAACAAACAAAAAAACACCAATTCAAAATGATAAAAGATTTTTAAAAAGTCACTTTTGAAGTTTTTGCTTTTTCTTTTGTTTACATAACCACCCTTTAATTCTGTCCAGACAAGGCTTAGCCAGTCAGTATCCTCTTATGCTATTTTATGGAGTCTCACTTGTTAGGCATGTTTAACCAAATACTGCACAGGTTAAAGCAGTGGTTCCCAAACCAGTCCTCATGGCCAAACAATAATCCAAAATTTATATCTTTCTTGTTTTTATTCCAATGGAGATACTGACAAAACGTGGACTGTTGCTGAGTTAGAGGACTGGTTTGGTAACCAATTGGTTAAAGGGATACTACCGGCATCAAAATAACTAGCTTAATGAAGCAGTTTGTGTATATAGATCAGGGATGCCCAAAAGGTAGATCCTCAGATGTTTTAAAACTACAGCCTCCAGATTGTCTTTCTAAAGCATTCTAATGGCATGCAAAACATAATGGTAGTTATAATTCTACAACATGGGACCTACCTTTTGGGCACCCCGGTATAGATCCTGCCCCTGCAGTCTCACTTCTCAATTCTGTGACTATGGCTGTATAAACAAAGTGATTTACCTCCCAAATGGCAGAAAATTTAGTAGTAAGACTACAGGGGTATTAGATATACACCAATACTGCTTTGTTAAGCTAAAGTTGTTTTGGTGCCTATAGTGTCTCTTTAAAATGCAGATAGAGCACTAGCTATTTAAGATCAGAAATATGTGTTCTAGCGTACACAGAAAATGTAACTTGCTCTTTGTCACTTCCAAACTGCCTAGGGGAGAGGATCTGAAGCACACACTTTAACACCTCAATCCCACTTTGCCATGTCCTCACAGAGACCCCCCCTTCGGAACTGTAACACTCATCTCCGGTCTGCCTGTGCCCTGCCCTCACTGTTCTTTGCACTGTTTGCAGAACTCCTATGTGTTGCCGACATGCTGCCTTTATTGAAAGCATTATATAGTATAGTACAGTAGTGACTTTCACAACTAAATAAAGTGCTCTAAGTGCAATTAGTGTAATTATTTATACAAAATAGAGTAAATAAAAACATATATTGAAAGCATGCCTGCATTTGGATGGAGTCACGTCAGTCACCCTGTTCCTATACTCCTTAGCCAGCTCTAGCAGTGCCGGCTAGTTGGTTATCATAGGAATCACAGCACACGCATTGTGGTTGCTTTTGTGGGGGAACAGAAGAACCACCAGTGGGAGGTCTCCTATTTTGTCCCTTGTCATAAATTTTTTGGCATAATTGATTGACATGTGGGAGATAGACTTGTATTTAGGTAGGTTTTTCTCCCAATCTGTATATTTGCTAAACTAATCTGTTAGCATAATAGTATAGATAGACATGAATGCTCTTTTAGAAAGAGCGAAAATAAACGGCATGACAGCTACCATTTGTTTTCTGTGCACAGTTGCAGTAATTCTGAGAGCAGAGGTTTCTGGAACTTGTACAAATCGCAGAACACTTTGCTGTGCTTCTTCATGTACAGCTGTGCTATTAGACGGAGTTTCTCGACGTGCGGGGAGATGGGGAACTCTGACATCATATATGCTGGTAGAGTAACCAGCAAGAAAAATTACTCCAAACACCATGACTACTTCAGTGATATGAAGTGTTCATAGTTCTTGGAATCTGTTCATATGTGATTGTTCATTATGTGTCTGTTGTCTGCAAGCAGAGCATGCTGGTGACAGACAACCAATGACAGCATGTTACCCAAGTCCTTCTCACTGCTTGTTTTCTGGGACACACCTGCAGTGACGGGAGAGTGACATCAACGGAGGAGGATAGGGCTTCAGTGAGACTTGTCATTGGTGATGGGTTGAAGGTAAGTTTGTTTTATTTCTTGGTTTTTCTCCAACTTGGGGGATTTTACTTGTATCACTGGACTCCCCTCAATACCTGTAAAATAAAGAGTTCATTTACTTCCAATACAAAGGTGAGAGGGCCTCTCATCTCTGCTGCATCTGATTGATAATTATCATCACTGATGATCTCCTGGCCAGTGGAATGCTTCTCATAGAGAGAAGTATTAGCAGGCGATATCTATGCAGTACCATCAATGCTTCTCATAGGCTTTCCCTCTTGGGGCACAAAGCAATTGAGAAGAGCACCATCCTGGTTGTCTAAATTACAGCCAGAATGATGCAATTTAGCACTTTTATAAGATCACTTGAAATCAGCACTTTTACAAAATATAAGAGGGAACATTCTGTTAACACTTAAAGCACTTAAACTTAAGGGACTTGGAGTGTTTAGAGAGGGATATGCACCCTATGTTGTCAGAAACCCACATCTAATGTATTGCTTCTCCATTAGAGCTATAATGACATTCAACATTGACAGGCAAATAATGATACACATATATAAATAAAGATGTTAACTGCTTATTTGACACTATTAATGGCATTGTCAGTGCTGAGTGGAAGCACCTTTACAAAAGAGCCCATGTCACGAAAGATAAGATGGTAAAATTACCAGCACAGGAAACATCATTCTTCATCTTAGAACCTGCCTCAAAAGCATATGCTATTAGTAGACACTTGAAAATGACATTAAAATTTTTGAAGTGAAATTAAATAGCTTGCAGAAATAGTGTAGAATATTTATCAGGGGGTTATCCAAAATCTCTCCCTATTTATTAACGTATTTGAAAAGTAGTCTGTAAAGTAATAAACAGTGGAAAAAAAAATCACTGAACTGAATGTCAATGGCAGAAAAAATGCCATCCAGAAAAGGTGCAGTTTATTTAGTGTCATAATTTCTTTAAACTGATTTTTACTGCCCCTTCATTCTGTCAATGTTTTAATAGTAGAGCGTAACCATGGAAACCAATGCTGTTTTACTGTTACATTTTCAGAACTTTTTTTGCATTTAAAGTTGTTTTTAATACTTAAAGGAATGCTCTAGACTTAAATTGGTCTGTTCTGTTTTTTTTCCTTCTCTGCATCATATTTGATAATACATTAAAAGTATGCAAAAATAATACCAAAAGAGGTGAAAGGAAACACTGAAGCTATGTCATCCCATGTAATGCTGTACCTTTGCTCAATTCATAGTTTGTAGCTGCATGTTAAGAGTTGTGGGATACTGTATGTGTCATTTAATGTCAGGGAGCTTCTGGGTAGCTGTCCTGTCCTTATGCATTTTACGTCTTGGAGGAGGAGAAAGTGATTTTAATGTAAGCATCTTTAAATCTGTGTGTTTGTGGGTCTTTTCCCTCTGTATATAATATATGTAAATCATTGAAAATATATGTACCTTATATTTCTTAAACTCTATTGTACAGCAAATCCATCATCTGTACTGAGCACAACGTCTCGGCATGTCAATAAATTTAGTTGAGATTGTACTGCTTTTATTTTTAAATATATTGCCCATAAAAACATGTTTATGTATTCTACAATTTCAAATATAAGGCCAAATTATCTTGCGCAGTAAGGGTTCAATGACTGATCAATGAAATGGAAATCCCAACACAAAATTCTTGTTAAAATAGCCAAATTGTAGCTATTGCAGATTTGTAGAATTTTTTTACTTTGGACTGAATGTTGTCGCTTAATTTTTCATTGCAATTTTCTGATACACAAGAAATTGCTGCTAAAGAACAATCGTTTTATAAAGGAGTTTATTCCTTAAACCGGAATTGTGCAGAATTGACAAGTGAATGGCAGAATCTGAAAATGTTTTCAATTCAGCTGTTTTGGCATACACTTTTCAATTCCATAGTCAATTCACTTTAAATTCTAGTTTAGAGAATACACCCCATCATGTACTGATATTTCTAATGTTGCTTCATGGATGAACATGTTGTTATGGCAACACAATTTTTTTTCCACAGAAGCAGTTAATGTTAAAGGGGCACTTCACACATAAATTGACCACCCTTCCCCCAGTTTTAGTGCAGCATGTAGATAATGCATTACACAACATGCTTACAAATAAATTATAACTAAAAAGGTACTCTCCTCTAAACATACTCCTTTCTAGTCAGTCCTTCCTTGTGTCCTCCAGGGAAGTGGCTGGGTGTTTCCAGCGAGTTATTGTACTAGGCTGCAGTCATATGGCAGTATCACGAATCATTTAAAGTGAACCTATCCTTTCAGGTTTAATCTAATTGAAATTGCCCCATAACGATTGAATATGTTACTTATCGTGAAGAGAAATGATATATCCAATGTGACATTTTTAGATACTAACATTATTTGCCTTTGGTTCTGCATCACCATGTTCATAGGTCAGTGGATATTGCATTACTGTTGCCAAGTTTGCTCCTGCAAGAGCCTGTACTGGCTGTCACTCAGGTAACCCTGGGAACAAATGTAAATATTGCCATTTCTCAGGAAAGGCAGTGTTTACAATTGTCAGATTGCACTGTGGGACAGTCTCATTGCACTAGAACCACTACATTAAGCTGTAATGGTTCTAGTGCTTAGTGTGTCCCTTTAAAGGTTGCTATGGTGGTTGTGATGGAAGGAGTGCCCTGGTGCTATTCCCCGGTAAGGTGACAATCCATATGGCAGTGTTTGCCCACTTACCTAGGTCCCTCTGTGTGCCTGGTCTCCTTTGCAGCAGGGTTACAACATCCGACTTCTGCAGAGGTGCAACCTGGATACCAAACCTGCTGCTCATTCATTGGCTGAGAGCGTCTGCCAATGAGTGTAACTCTGTGCATAGAAATATGCACAGAATTGATCATTAGTTGTGAGCTAACTAATGACACCACAGTGATGCTGTCAGATGTGGAGTTACACCTCTGTCAGCAAAGGGGTTAAACTCCTAATGTGCCGCTTTTCATAGCAAAACGTTGTACATACAGATTCCAGGTACCATGACCACTTCAAATCACCAAAGTGGCCATGGTGCTTGCAGTAATCCTTTAAGGGACATTATTCCCACGTAGGACAATCCACTTGTGTACAGTTCTCTTGCTCTCTCTGTAAATCAGTTCTTTAGCTGTTTATTCTAATTTAATTAACAGGTTTTTCAACAAGTCAATAGGTTTGCTATAACAATGTACAGATAGTATTTAATTTACTATTAAATAAAAATGTTTATACCATGACACTTTAACTCAGATACACTTAAAGGGACTCTCCAGTGCCAGGAAAACAAACCTGTTTTCCTGGCACTAGAGAATCCTGGAGTGCCCCCCTTCCCATATCGCTGAAGGAGTTAAAACCCCATCAGCTACTTACCTGAATCCAGTGCCGATGTCCCTTGGCGCTAGGACAGGCTCCACCCACTCTCCTCCCCCACCAACGTCAGCCGGCGGGGGAGACATAATACGCGCGTGCAGTAGACCTCCCCACAGGAAAGCATTATTTAATGCTTTCCTATTGGGAAAATCTGACACTGGAGGTATGTGAGGCCGTCCAGCGCCAGATAATGGACCAAAAGTCAGTTTGGATTCCGGAAGCCCTCTAGTGGCTGTCTTATAGACAGCCACAGAGGGCAGACTTAGAGCTGCAATGTAAACATTACAGTTCTCTGGAACTGCAATGTTTAACATTGCAGCACTAAGTGCAAAAGGGACACAGCACCCAGACTACCTCAATTAGCTGAAGTGGTCTGGGTGCCTACAGTGTCCCTTTAAATCTTTTATATCAAGAGACTATTAGGGTTCTTCACTAAAGTGAGAATAATTTTAAATTATTGGCCAAAGTAGCTGAACTAAAAACATAACTGACTTACTGTTTCCAATTCAGCTCTTTTGGCCTTAAATTTGAAATTCACTTTGAATTCTCATTTCAGTGAATAACCTTGTAAGTGCTCAGATAGTTGAGTTTTAGGAATCTTTATTCCAGACAACCGAGCAGCAATTTTTCAGCTCAGCAGAGCTGCTATGCCAAGACATTGCCATTTAGTTGTGTGGAGTAAAGTCTCTGTTACTCACCTACTTGATTACCTAGTCCTTCTGTTACATACCTGCATGCAAATGCAACCTTATAATGTTATTTAATGGACGTCTCTGCAAACACTTATATCAGTACTGTGTTACAAATAACATATTTAAAGATAAAAGAAGTAGCTAGATTTCATTTTTTTTTTTAAATGCAAAACCTGCTCAAACACTATTATATAAATTAAACAAATGGACTCAACTAGGACTGTCTCTTTAATACTGATTCATTGTGTGTATGAAGCAGTGTTGTTTATTTATGAGGAGCTATATGAAGTAAAATCATCATAGAAACTGGAAATGCTGGATACTTGGCTTTTAGTAGTTTGTTCTAGAATTCTTGTTTACGCAGAACCCCCATATTGAAATCTTCATCTTGCATGGAGTGTGTGAGAAATTAGAAATGACTAATTTGGACAGTCTGAAACTATACAATGTCTATGTTTTCACGGAAATAGGCTTTAATGTAATTTTGGATAAGCTTTTTATTTGTTTATTTTTTATATTATTTAGTATTTTTGGATAAACTTTTAAAATTATATTATATTTTCATATTTATTGATATACTCTTGCATTTATATATATATATATATATATATATATATATATATATATTAATATTTTGGAGATTATCCAAAAATATTATATTGAGGCTATAATTAGGTTTACTTTGCAGAGAACTGCAAGAATTGACATTAGTAAACCTAGAATGGGCTGATGCCCCCGTCATGTTGCTGGCAGCATAGCAAAACGTTGCACATACAGAATCCCGGCACCATGACCACTTCAAATCTTTGAGGTGGTCATGGTGATTGGAGTAACCCTTTAACCAACGAGGTTTGCTGAGAGAGTTCTAGGGCTGGTCTTATCAAATCCCAAGAGTTTGTTCAGTGTAACAACAGATGCTAGCTGATTGTCTGGTACACAGGGTAAGGTTTGTTACTTATGACCTCATACTTTTAGATTTGTGTATCTACTGCTCCTGGTTTTTGGTAATTTACTTTTCACTAAATTGTTTAAATGTACTTAGTGACATCTACCAAACATATCAGTATTGTAGAAAGTTAGCTCAGGCATAGGTACAACGTTAGGTTGCACACATGGCCGGATAGTTACCATTGGGTCTGGGCATCTGGTTAACATTAATATTGAAGAGCGCCAAAGATAAAAGATCACATGTCAAAATTAAATAAAAAAACATGAAAACAAGGTGGCTATAAGTGTGCAATAGGAATTCCGTGGAGGTAGGCCCCACTACAGCAAGAGTCACTCAGTCAACCCACTCCCGATGGTGGAAAGCCATTGGAGTAGGCAGAAGGGCAACAAGGTGCAGCAGGAGAGCAGATACGAGGTGGGGCGTCCCATCCCCCTCTAGCTGATGTGTAGACCAGCGTCTCATGGCCACGGACCTGGCGACTCTCCGAGTGCAAGTCCTTTCCATGAGAGGGAGAGCAGGAGGTCCGGATGATCGGGCGCCACTTGCGGCGGACAGTCCTCTGCTGGCGTGGGTGATGCATTGGGGCTAAACCCCTTGAGGACTTTATCCTGGGAAGGCGATTGGTAGGCACAGATGTTCAGTAGCTTTATCAGGAGTGAACTCTTGGTTTCCATCCCTCTATGCTCACTGCAGCTGCAGGTAAGGGTTATGTTGCTGAATGCTCTGCCAAGGTTGCCCAGAATTGGTAAAAAAGTTAATTGAGCTTCATGTGTGAGTGCTCTAGCGTACCTGATAGTGCAGCCTGCAGCAGTATCGGGCCCTCCTTGATTTGAGTGAAAGCATCTGCCATACTTCTGAGTACGCTTATATGCTCATGCAGGTTGGAGCAGACTGCTGATGGTTAGCATGGCCTGATAGTACAGTCCAGAGGGGGCTGGGATAACCCACGCCGGCCCAAATTGGGGGGAAATGGCACCATAGGAGAGTTTAGTTGGGGTCAGCGCCACGAGGGCTAGAGAGAGCACTCGCCTCTCCTGCCCAGCAATCTACCAGGCCCCATTGTTACTCCCGCAGCAGGGTCTGTAAGGTACCAATCCAGAGCACCCAGTCCGGTACAGACAGTGTGTAGTAGCTTTAAAGTGCCTGATGAGAGTGCTAGGAGTTGAGAAATTTTAGTCCAGGAGTAGAAACTCCAGCACGATGCGTCCTGCTGCCATGAGGGGCCCCCCTCAGTTCTTTTTAGGTTGTACTTGCTTAGAGATGGGGTATTTTGGTATGTATATTAGAGGTTGGCAACCTCCCTGTAGTACTCTACATTATTAAATGATATCATGGAAGCCACCAGAACAATCTTTATATGGTAGTTTTATAGGTGAGAAGAAGAATATTTAAATATGGCTATATGGCTTTTGTTCCATATACAATATGTGTCTGTTAGTCATACTTCTATGAAAGGGACGCTACAGTCACCAGAACAACTACAGCTTATTGTATTTTTTCTGGTGAGTAGAATCATTACCTTCAGGCTTTTTGCAGTAAACACTGTCATACCTCCACTGGCCACTTCTAAGATGGCTACTAGAGATGCTTCTGCCATTCAGTGTATCTACCCTCTACATGGAGACATTGGACTTGCCTCATAGAGATGCACTGATTCAATGCAATTCTATGAGGAGATGCTGATTGGCCAGGGTGTTTGGCTTGTGCTGGCTCTGCCCCTGATCTGCCTCCTTGACATTCTCAGACAATCCTATTGGAAAGCATTGTGATTGACTGAGAGAATCACTTCAGATGATGTCAACCAAGTAGGCAGATCACTGGCAGAGCCAGCACGATTTTACTATATTTAGGAGATATGGGGAGCTAGTTGGTCAGGAATACATGTTTGTGTTACTTTAATGAAGCAGTTTTGGTGTATAGATCATGCCCTGCAGTCTCATTGCTTAATTATCTGCCGTTAAGGCCTTAAATTACTTTTGTTTCTGTTTATGCAGCCCTAGCTATTCCTTCCCTGGCTGTGATTGACACAGTCAGCATGAGCAAAATTATTTTAGATCCTACTTTAGAAGTTTATATCTCTGTTTATTGAACTTTAATCACACACAGGAGACTCCTGTAGGGTCTGACAGTATATTAAAGTGTCTCTATCAACTCAAACGTACCTTTCTCCTACTGTTTCCTCTTCTGTTCCTCCTTTCAGAATCTGTTCTTTTCTTTATTTCTGATCTATTTCTCTCTAAAACAAGACAAAGCATAGACTACATTGTTTTAGATACTTTTGTTACACTTCACAATTTTGACAAAAGGGTGGAGCTTAATGCAAACTTCATCCTTTGTTAGCTTGCCAAGTATAGGAAAAATACATTAGACAAAGTAGCCCCTACTTTGCTGGGTGTAACCAACTCTATCTAAATAATTTTTTCTTATTTTAATTCACCTCTTCTGGCAAGCCAGAATTGCTTCTTTCTTGGTGTACAGATTGTCTATCTCTCTACCTGCTAATGTTTTGATCACTTTCTTTTTTTAAAATAATTTTCTTGTTCTCTTGCAGTCCTTGCCCTGCGAGGGCATGATGCGCTGGTAAATGTGTCACGCCCTCCTACGGACTTGAAATGTCTGACGCATCCATCTCAGGGAGTGAGCCAGAGTTGGACCCAGAGGACATGGAGGAGGAAGGTAATGATGATGATGATGATGATGAAGAAGATGAGGATGATGAGGAAGAAGAGGAGGAGGAAGAAGAAGAAGATGGTGATGGTGACGATGAAGATGGAATGGAAGATGAGAATGACGGTGATGATGAGGATGACACAAATGATAAAAAAGGTAAGAGAAAAGAACATTACACTTTGGACAGTGATTGAATTATTCAAAAACATGCCTTTAAAATTACTGCAGTTGTCTTTTTCTTAGAGAGACAACATTTCTTAAAGGGATACTAAAAGCACCAAAACAACTTTAGCTTATTGAAGCAGTTTTGGTGTATAGACCATGCCCCTGGTATCTAACTGTTCTGTTCCCTGCTATATAGGATTTAAATCACTTTTTTATGTAGCCCTAGCCACACCTCTCATGCATGTGACCTACACTGTTTATGTACAGAGAGATCTAATGTTTAAACTTCCTTTGTTGCACAGTCTTTTTAATTTAGAATGTATTTCTTACTCTGTTAAAAACCTGCTAAAGTCTGCAGGAGCCTCCTGCATGTGATTAAAGTTCAAAAGTGAAAGATAAAAATTACATACACTGAGCTGTCACATCTGATTGAAAATGAAACCATTTTTTTCATGTAGGCTGTGCGAGTCACAGCCAGAGGAGGTGTGACTAGCTATGAATCAACAAAAGTGATTTAATTCCTAAATGACAGAGATCTAGCAGTTAGACTACATCACGCGGCCATAGGTTCGCCATCAATGCAGAGTAGGCACCTGCCTGCCCAAAACGGCAGGCGCCTACTCTGCTTCCGTGTCGGGAGGCAGGGGGAGGGATCGGTGAAGCAGCGACCAAGCTGTGTGGAGCATTGCCGCGCGTTACCATGGCAACTCTCCACAAAGGTAAGAAGGAGGGAGGGTGGCATAGCATATTTTTTTTTTAAAAAACACCTTTACCCCAGCCCCCCACACACAGCACCACTGCCCCCCCATAGCACCACTGCCCCCACACACAGCACCCCTCCCCACACCCAGCATCCCTCCCTCCCCACACCCAGCTTCCCTCCTGTCCCCTACACCCAGCATCCCTCCCCACACAGCATCCCCACAACACACAGAGCACCCCAACCCCCCACAGCCCAGCACCCTTACCCCCCACACAGCACAGCACCCCTCTCTCACACACAGCACCCCTAACACACACACACACACACACACAGCACCCCTCATACTCACACACAACACCCCTCACACACACACACAGCACCCCACATACACACCACCACTCATACACACACACACACACACACACAGCAACTCTCATACACAAACACATAGCACCCCTTACACACAGCACCCCTCACACACACACACAGCACCCACACACACCCTCACCCCCACACACACACAGCACCCCCATACACACACACACACAGCACCCCTCATACACACACACACAGCACCCTCCTACACACACACACAGCACCCCTCATACACACACACACAGCACACACCCTCACACACACACACACACACACAGCACACCTCACACACACACACACACACACACAGCACCCCTCATACACACACACACACAGCACCCCTCATACACACACACACACACAGCACCCCTCATACACACACACACACACACACATACACACACACACACACAGCACCCCCATACACACACACACACACAGCACCCCTCATACACACAACACTTTAGCACCCCATACACACACACACAGCACTCATACACACACACAGCACCCCTCATATACACACACAGCACCCCTCATATACACACACAGCACCCCTCATATACACACACAGCACCCCTCATACACACACACACAGCACCCCTCACACACACACACAGCACACACACAGCAACCCTCATACACAGCACACACACAGCACCCCTCACACACAAACACATACACTACACCCCTCAATGCAGTATGTGTGTGTACTCAGCAGTGTGTGTATTCAGCGGACTGTGTGTGTGTGTATTCAGCGGACTGTGTGTGTGTGTGTGTGTATTCAGCGGACTGTGTGTGTGTGTGTGTATTCAGCGGACTGTGTGTGTGTGTGTGTATTCAGCGGACTGTGTGTGTGTGTATTCGGCAGTCTGTGTGTGTGTACTCGGCAGTCTTTGTGTGTGTACCCACCAGTCTGTCTGTATGTGTACTCAGCAGACTGTGTGTGTGTATTCATCAGTCTCTGTATTCAGCAGTCTTGTGTGTGTGTGTATTCAGCAGACTGTGTGTATGTATTCAGCAGTCTGTGTGTGTATGTATTGCATTTGTTGGAGATACTAATAAATATAAGCTTAATTTTATCTATTTATATCATTATTTAAAATTTGTATCATTGAACTCTCTGTTGTTGTGTTCTTTTAAAACAAAAGTTGTTAATTAGTTCGGACAACAGTACGAGTTGTTTTTTCTAAACTTAAACCTCAGTATCGAGGTTTAATTGCTGTGTTGGCACTTTAAGGAAAAAAAGTTGGCATGTATTGCGGTTTGGGCACTCGGGCTCAAAAAGGTTTGCCATCACTGGACTACATGATCAATACCCCAGAACTGTTTAATTAATCTAAAGTTGTTTTAGTGCTTATAGTATCCTTTTAAAGGTACACTCTAAGCCATATCTTAATGTAGTGCTTTTGGTGCATAGATGCTACTTTTTGACAGTAAAACATTGCTGTTTTTAGAGAAACAGTAATGTTTTTGTCAATCTTTCTTTTATTAGAGGCATGTGAAAAAACAGTACAGAATAAAAGATGGAGAGTTATAGAAAAAAAGGAAAAAAAGTGAGAAAACGGTAATGTTTGAGAATGCACCATCAGACAGAGAGCCACTAGAGGCTCATCCACTTTAAGACCTTCTATTTTGAGAGGTCTTTAAGTTTGCTAGGTATGTCCAGTACTTCTCATTCTATGGCTATGAGATGCATTGGGTTAGGTAGTCACAGGGATTGCACAGTTATCATTATAATTGATGAACTCTCAGAAGGCAGAGAGGTGTATGTCTTGTTGCTGGATTGCTGGTAAATTTAATAACTGGGGGTGGCTGGGTCTAAAAACAAGACAGAACACATGTAACTTTAAAACTAATTATTTTTATAATTTTCTATACACAAAGTTAAGAATAACTCACCTCAATCCAGCGCCGAGGCCAAGTTCTACTGGCATTCCAGTGCTGGAGGGTGAGGGACATCCTTGAAGACAGGCTAAGGGGAGGATTTAGGCGGCATGAAGGTTCACATGCTAAAAATGACTTTTTTTTTATTGCCAAAGTGTGATTGTTATGGTTAGAACCTGCACAGCTTGTGCTGGCTTTACCAGTGGTCAGCTAATCTGAGCATGGTCAAGATCTTTGCAAGCAGACATTTTTGATGGTGAACCGGTAAAAATTAGCAGCAATTTTTAAAACTATTCCGTACTTAGTAGCCGCTTCTACCTTCCAGCTGTTATTGATAATGAGAGATTATTATTATTATTATTATTATTATTATTATTATTGCCATTTATATAGCGCCAACAGATTCCGTAGTGCTTTACAATATTATGAGAGGGGGGTTTAACTATAAATAGGACAATTACAAATAAACTTACGGAACAATAGGTTGAAGAGGACCCTGCTCAATCGAGTTTACATTCTATAGGAGGTGGGGTGTAAAACACATTAGGACAGGAGTTTGCAGTCAAATAAGGTGGGCTGCCCTTTAGGAGACAGGTATGTGAGGTAGAGGTTAGTCTTGGAGGCCATAAGCTTTCCTAAAGAGATGGGTTTTAAGGCACTTCTTAAAAGATGCAAGATTAGGGGAGAGTCTGGTGGCGGTAGGCAGGCTATTCCACAGGAAGGGAGCCGCCCGCGAGAAGTCCTGCAAGCGTGAGTTGGCCGTACGGGTGCGGACAACGGACATGAGGTGGTCACGGGCAGAGCGGAGAGACCGAGCAGGGACATACCTACGGATCTGTGAGGAGATATAAGAGGGGCTAGAGTTGTTCAGTGCTTTATAGGTGTGAATTAGTACCTTGAATTGACTCCTATAGCATACAGGAAGCCAATGTAACGACTGGCAGAGGGGTGAGGTGTGAGAGAACCGACTAGAGAGGAAAATCAGTCTGGCAGCAGCGTTCATTATGGACTGTAGTGGTGCAGTAGGGCTTTTGGGAAGACTGATCAGGAGAGGGTTTCATTAATCCATGCGGGAAATTACTAGAGCATGGACAAGCTCCTTGGTAGCATCTTGTGTAAGAAAGGGGCGGATGCGGGCTATGTTTTTAAGGTGGAATCTACAGGATTTGACAACATGCTGAATGTGAGGCTCAAAGGTGAGGCCAGAATTAAGTATGACGCACAAACTTGAAGGGAGAGCGAAAGAGGAGGATCAGTATTAGGAGGAGGAAATACAAGGAGCTCAGTTTTAGAGAGATTGAGTTTCAGAAAGCGGGTGGACATCCAGTCAGAGATGGAAGAAAGGCAAGCAGTGACACGTTGCAGGACGGCAGGGGAGAGGTCCGGGGAGGAGAGATATAACTGGGTGTCATCAGCGTACAGGTGGTAGTGGAATCCAAAAGAGGTAATAAGTTTGCTAAGAGAGGCACTATAAAGAGAAAATAGAAGGGGACCAAGGACAGAGCCTTGGGGGACTCCAACCGAGACAGGATGAGGGGAGGAGGTATCATTAGTAAAGGAGACACTAAATGAGCATTGGGAGAGAGAAGAGGAAAACCACGAGAGGACAGAGTCACAGACACCAAGTGTTTGAAGAATTTGAAGAAGGAAAGCATGATCAACGGTGTCAAAGGCCGCAGAGAGGTCAAGAAGAATTAGTATGGAGTAGTGGCCTTTGGATTTAGCTGTGATTAGGTCGTTAGTAACTTTGATAAGCGCAGTCTCGGTAGAGTTGAGAGGGCGGAAGCCAGATTGAAGAGGGTCAAGGAGAGAGTTGGAATTGAGGAAATGAGACACATGGGTAAAGACAAGTCTTTCCAGAAGCTTTGAGGAAAAAGGGAGCAGGGATATGGAACGATAGTTAGAGGGGGAGGGCGGGTCGAGGGATGTTTTTTTTAGTATAGTTACTACAGTGGCATGTTTATGGTCAGCAGGGACAATGCCAGAAGAGAGAGAGCAGTTGAAGATGTGCGTTATTGAAGGCACGAGACAAGTGTAGAGAGATCTAATAAGGTGAGATGGGACAGGATCGAGCGGGCAAGTGGTGGGGCGAGAGGAAAAGAGAAGAGCAGCCACCTCTTGGTCAGTGGCCGGGGAGAATGTCTGAAGCAGGGGTCCTCAAACTCCGGCCCCCCAGATGTTGCTGAACTACAACTCCCATGATTCTCTGGCTATCTATGTAATTCAAAGAATCATGGTAGTTGAAGTTCAGCAATATCTGGGGGGCCGGAGTTTGAGGACCCCTAGTCTGAAGGGTAGGAAAGGCATGATCTATGTGTGGTTGAGAAACAGAATGGCATTGAGGGGACTGCTATTTGCTGACCAGGGCCAGATTTTATTCTGTTAGAAAAACCTTTTCAAATAATTATCTACAGAAGTCCCCACTAAAATCTGTGGGAATTGTTGTAGATAAATTATATTAAATGATTTTCCAACAGATTGTGATCATTTGAAAAGCTTATCCAAAAGAATTCAACTGAGGCCAAGGTTGGAAATGAGACCGGAGTCTAGGCAATCTACAGGTTGCCCTTTAGCTATGGTAGTAATAAAAGTCCCTTGATGCATGGCAGTATTTCCAAGGCATTAATGGCTAACTATGGCTCTCTAGCAAAATTAAAGTCAATTAATAAGACCCTGACCTCACACTAAAATGCATATATAATAGGCCAGTATTGGTTATGTAAGCGTCTTGTGAGAAGCCAATGTGGGTGGAAGGAGACGTTTATAGGGCGATTAACTGGGAAAACTGCTGTGGAATGTAAAATCCCCACCATTCTTTCTTTGCATTAAGTGTAATTATATAATTCTGTATCCTTTGCAGAGCATTTACTGAGACTTTCATATAAATTAGAGTGCTGCTCAGGCTCCGACATATAGTTCTATATTAATTTATTTTATTGTTGATTCCATTGATAAGTAAGGGATTTATCTAGTAGGCAGTGATAAGTGCAGAACATTAGAACATTGATGGTGCCATGTTCTTTTAATTTAGCAGGGGTAGTTACAGTACAGTTTTATGCTGATGGTTACTGTAATAGAGAAACAGCTGTGATTTGTAAAGGATAATTATAAGAGGAGGGCTACTCTAAATGACCAGTGATAGGGACAGGAAAGTTATATTATGAGGGGTCCTGTAATTTGAGTATTAATAGGTAGAGGGCAGTTACAGGTTGAGGGTCCTGTTAACAGAACAGTGATAAGGACAGGACTATATAGGGTGAGCGGTTTTGTTGGACAGGGCAAATAAAGGGCAGTTGGTGCTGTAATAGAGCGGTTATAGGATGAGGGATCCTGTATAATAGAGAAGTGATGGGTGGTACACGTTGGTGCCTTGGTATGCTAGATGCTGATCTCAGAAGTTGCAGAGACCTCATTGAAAGCTCATCCACGTGTACGTACATTAAACCCTGATCAGTTTACTTCTGACATCACAAGAAAAAGTGATATGAGTACACATCCCGAGGGATTTTTTGTATGAAATTCTGCTCAGACTCCACATCAAAGTAAAGCGAACTATAGCCAGCCCTAACTGACTTAACAAGGTTCATTCATTGAACCAGTGACTGCATGAAGGGGAAAAAGATAAATGCTAAGTTTTTCATATACCAAGTAAAGTTTCCATGAATGAAAATGCTTGCTTACTTCAGCTGTGAAATGGTTTATTTTTTTTATTTTGTATTAATTTTAGCCTTTGTTTCCTTATGATATTGTATTCCTCCCTTTATGTGCTTGGAAGTGGGTTAGAATGTTACCTAATAGGTGTGTGGACAGGGCTCCCTCAGGTGCTATTGGAGACTCGTCTGAGCTTTGTGCTTTGCACAACTCACCAGACAGTCTGGATTTTGTTGTCCCTTATAATCCTCCCTTGGTCCCCCCCTCCCTGCAGCGTCTGTATAATGCTTATGTAAGGATCCAGTCTGCATTACTTAGTAAAGAGAGTGAGACTCGCTAATCTGCCATCAGTTATTTGAACTGTACTTTGTTTTATAAGCATCTTAGTTGGTTCTAATTAGGTTCTGTCCTGTTCCTGTATTCAATATCCTGAACCTCCCATCCACACTGTACAGCAGTAGTACCCAGTGTTCATGAGAGGTTCCTTTCATATTCGTTCCTGTTTCTCAGCAATTGTCATCTACAAAAACCTCCGGACTTTTCAGTGTTGGCCATGAGGCTTTTGGAAGAATCTGCAGTACTTGCAGGTACCAGTAAATTCTATTCAGACTGTTCCGTACCAATAGTATTTATAGTACTAGCTTGAAAACAGAGAGGGGATGATATGACTGAGCTATAGAGTGTAGCAAATAAGAATGCCACACATAAAAACTGATGGGACAAATGTAGCCTATTTTTATAATATTACAGTGGAAAAGGTAAAGATTAAAAAGGGAACTGGAATAAATGGACTAAAAGAAGGTTTAGCTATGTTTGCTAATCACTGGCTATAGCAAGTGTTTCTTAATTTGAGGAGTGTACCTGACTTTTGTTAGGAGCCAGGGGAACGCTGCGCTTTACAAAAGCACCTTATTCAGTACCAGTATTTACATTTTTATGAACTTTGGTTCTAGGAGTTTGTCAGATTTTAAAAACCAACAGAAGTCTGCTTTTATATCCAAAATGACACGGCTATGTTATTAAGCTGGACACCAGATGTATTTTCTGAGTTGGAATCATGTTGTAGATGGCTTTGGTTAAAACTAAACTCATTTATTCTGAAATTGTTGTGTGCATAACAGTCAATCTGCTCTCTCGTGGGCTTTGCTAATTACTCTTATTGCGTATGGTGTAAAACGCACGCTCTCTGTGACAGGATAGTGTAGATGGGCAAATCTATAAATTTTTCATGTAAACATCAATGTCCCAAGGACAAGTTGCTATTTTGCATCATCATGTTGCTAAATAGGAATATGTTTAATAGAACAAACAGGGCAATAATCCCATCAATAATCACGCAATAGCAGGGTGCTTTGAGTAAACTTTGGGAAATCAGGAGAAAAAAATATAAAAAAAGATGGAGGGAAGATAACCCTACAAATTAAAATTTGTGCTTCACGGGAAAATTAAGATCCTTTCCTCCTTTAAACTCCCTCCCCTCTAAAAATAAATAAATAGAAATCAATCAATATCAAAACACATTTATTAAAGACTGTTAAATTAACTAAAACTAGGTCACCAAGCAGCTCACCTCCTGTAAAATATAAGGGTGTAGTCACATCAAAATGCTGTTTATGTAAGAAAATATTGTTAGTTGGTCCATTTGATATTTATTTAATATTTGTTTTTATAAAGGCCCACTGGTACATCTGATAGGTACTGTGTGGGTCACTTTCAGTAAGGTATGTAGTTGATAGTAATCTATCAATCTGCAATTTTCTGTTTTGCTTGCTTTTGACATTAAGAGGATTTGCGCACGCGTCACACAAGGGGTGCTGGGAATATACTTGGCTTCCACTGGCCACAATGGTTTTACTGGTTCCTGTGTTATGCTTCCTATTCTGTGTATTATGATGTACGTTTTTTCTTTTCATTCATTTTGCTTTTGAGTTTCACAGGCTGATTCCTAGTAAAGAATTTGCTGAGGATTATGTAATGTTTCTTTTCATTTTATGTAACCATGTTCAGCAGATACTGCTTGCATAAGAAGCTGAGAAAGGTTTAGCACTTTCATATAAACACGTTTTTGATGTTATCAAGTTAACCCCAAATTAATCTTTCCCAGTGTGTTTTTCTTTAGGATTTATTTAGAATTAGGGAGTTTGAAATTAATTTGATCCACCGTTTGCTCCAGAGTGATTTCTTTTGTTTAGATAAAAGCCTTTTATCATAATGTCTTGTCTTTGTGCCATCTCAGAAGCTTGCTGTTCATGTGTCACTACCCTTAGGGTTTCGGAATACATGTCCCTAATGTCACTTATCCATGCTAGGAGCTGCTGTATTCAAGCCATTGAAGCACAATTGAGGTGACAGGCAATTACATGTGACATTTGGAATCATTTGTTTTTAAATGTTTTAATGGGATCAACAACATATATCAGTTAAAATTATAATATTAGACATCATACACATATTCTGTAGGCAACATGTCTTTAGTGTTGTTTTGTCTGTCATCTAAGTCTGTTTTTATATGACAGCACTGCTGTTTGTGTAACCTGTGTCCACGTCAGTGTGATCTCTGAATCTCAATATAAATCTCGTGGGAATCTCAGGTTCTCAATGACCATAATTATAGTAACTCTGTATCCATGTTTCTTAGGTGTTTGATTTATTTCTGAAATCTTAGGGTCAGTGTTACTGATACCTTTGGGTGCCTATGATTATAGTAACGTCATGTCCATGTATTTTAGCTCTTTGTTTCTATATATAAGATTTTATGGTCTGTGCTCATGGCAACTGTGTCCAGTTCTCTGAGATCTACCGGTTTCAGTATCCCCTCTCTGGGTACCCAAGGTTTTCCTTAATTTGCCTTCCTCTGGGACCTTTTATGTTCCTGAATTGGTCTGTTATGCTCTCTGAATATTTTTTCAGGGTTATAGTGTTGTCCTTATAGAGAGTGTTAACCATTATTTATACTTGTTTTCAGAGAAGTCTCAAAGTGCAGCATTGGGAGCAGACAGCTCTGAGCAAGGTGAAGATGAAGGCGAAGGATGGAAGCGCTCAACTACCTCAGGACAGAGTACAAAAGTAGCAACAAATGAAGAGTCAAAACAGAAGCGGGCACAAAAGCCTTCCCACATGAGAAGAAACATCAGGTGAGACCACAGAGTACTATGTCAGATTGTGTGTCAAAACATTTATCTGTGTTCCCTCTTTTATTCTGTTATTGAACTTTGAAATTGTATATGTTCTGAACTAGGTGGCACAATGGAACTCACAATTGACTCTTGTTTTTCTCATCTTACTCCCATTCTACACAGGAAGCTGCTCCGGGAGGATCAGCTTGAAGCTGTGACCAAGACTGCTCAGCAAGAGGAGTTAGAGCGAAGAAAACGTCTGGAGCAGCAGAGGAAAGATTACCCTCTGCCTATCATCCCGACACTGCCAGCTGTGCCCCTTGACTTTCTGAATGGTGAGCCCTGCAGTTTTAGGGTTAAAGCTTGGTCAAAGAAACATGTGAACGTTGGAGATGTGAGTGGTAGTAATTACAGATCTACTCCTTGTTCTGTTTCAACAGAGGAAATTGAGTTGAGACCAGCAGATGTGTCACAGATTGTGAGCAGTCAAGAAATTATATGTCTGGATACGAGTAGTGGTGACAGTGACGATGACTCGAAGGAAACTGTGCACGGGCTCAAGGATGGTAAGAAAAAGAAAGAAAAATCAAGGCATGACGAAGACCATAAGAACTTGGTAGTAATTTGATTTCTAGGAATTTTAAAGGAAGCTGATGAAGTATTGCAGAAAAAGATTATAGGTTGCAAGAATATATATGAATGATATTGAAGAAGCAGAATTTGATTTAAAGGTGACTGCAGATAGTTGTTCCTCAGGCTTTAATATTTTATTAAGTGAGATATACCTCCTGTTAGGGAGGAATGTGTGTCCAATAAAGTGCTAAAGATCAAGAATAAATCACATCTGCTCAAAACACATGTGTGGAAATACCCTATTATCCACACTTAAAATAGTCCAAAATCTATAAGGTAGTATAAGTGCAAAAATCTACACCTCTAAGTGGAGTGCTGAGAGAAATAACGGGGTACACTTACCCCATATAACTTGGGGTGACAATATTTGTGGGGATGGCACTATCCCTAAGTAGATTCAATAGGCTCCAGAGGACTATTTTAAAATAATTAGATTTTAATACAATATACACAAATAACATATGAAAGACTAAAGTGTAAAAAGTCCTGGATAAGCCGAAACGCGTTTCACTCTTGTAGAGCTTCCTCAGTCAGCTGTGCACTACTTGTATTAAAATCTAATTATTTGAAAATAGTCCACTGGAGCCTACTGAATCTACTTAGGGGTAGTGCCAGCCCCACAAATATTGGCACATAGCTACTACTCCTCAGAGCCAGGATACAGGGCTCTGAAAAAGGTGAGCACTTTACTTATTTTCACCACTGCAACAATTGAGACAGACAGCACATTTGTTCTCATCTCTCTATGTGTTATCTTTGAGATCCAACATATTGTGGAATGCAGGTGTGATGCTGCCTTAAAAGCATACAAGCCTGAATACGGAGCCAGTGTTTATGTATAGGCTCCTTTAAATGTGAGTGTTCCACTTCACAATTATTTTATCTAGTTTATCTTTATGTACCATCTGCACTATATTGCTTTTTTTACTCTTTTCACATGTACTGCAAATTAAACTTGCTATCAAGTTATATGGGGTAAGTGTACCCTGTTATTTCTCTCAGTGCTCCACTTAGAGGTGTAGGTTTTTGCACTTATACCGCCTTATAGATTTTTAATACTTTATTAATTCATTATATGATAATAGGTATATTCATCAATGTGTAAGAATAATCTCAATTAATCAAAGGATTCTTTCGTTTTCACTTCGCGATGCATGATCACCAACTTTGCTCATTTGAGATATAGATGGAAGGATAGAGTAATACGTTGTAGAATGCAAGGATTTAACAATGTGTTAAAAAGCATTTTCCTTCTCCTCCCCCTTTGCCCTACTCATCTCTGCTTTTCCTCACTCAGAAATAATAGAGCTGAGCTCTGGTGAGGAGGAGTCTTTGCACATTGTAGATAGCGGAGAGTCCACCAATGATGCTGATGAAGATCTAGGTACAGAAAACAGTGGCTCACATGTCAACGATGCTTTGAACCTACCAGATGCGTTAGGTCGTGTCTTGGTTAATATCAATCACCCACCCAATGAAAAAGACATTTTCCTGGCTCCACAGCTTGCACAGGCTGTTAAACCTCACCAGGTGACTAGAGGGACACTTTGCTATACCTTTTCATTCTATAGCTCTACACTTCCTTTGTCAGTCAATCTTACTACATTTCATCTGTATATTTTTCCATGTCTGGCATATTCCTCCATGTTTCTATCAAGATTGGTCTTCTTCGTATCTCTTTGCAGGCCCTCATACTTCCTCCTCCCCCTCCTAATGTTGCTACTTTCACTCTCTCATCTTCTCCTGCTCCATAAACTCACTGTCAACTGTTTCCCCATTGCGTCTTCTTGCCCCCTGTCATCCTATGTCTAATTTCTTACTGCCAGATTGGAGGGATCCGCTTCCTGTATGATAACCTTGTCGAGTCACTGGAGAGATTCTCTGGCAGCAGTGGGTTTGGCTGTATCCTAGCACACAGTATGGGTCTGGGAAAAACCCTGCAGGTCATCTCCTTCCTGGATGTGCTTTTCCAGCACACATCGGCCAAGACTGTGCTAGCAATTGTACCGGTAAGAGCAGGGTTATTTGCATCTGGTATATACCAGAGCTGAAAGTCTCAGTTTGTACTGTTGCTGCATGTACCTTAGTGTTTATCTACTAAACCCAGAATTGTGGAAACTGAATTGTTAGGCATTGAAGTTGAACTGGGAATATAATGAAGTTGATGTTTTCCAGGTCATCACTGTTTGCCTAAAATACACATTTTCTTTTTTTCAGTTTTACACAATTCTCAATTTACTGAATAATCCTCCAAAAACAAGTGATGATAAAGTTTACACATTTAAACAATGTTATTTCCTGCTTCAATTTCTAGTAACAAATGCAATACTTTAAGGCAACAGAGTAGCCTGTAATTCTTTTATTAACTCTGAAGATTAAAATAACTGTAGAGATCTGTAAAATGGCAGCATCCAAATGCCTCTTGCAAAGCCTGTCTGAAATGTTGTTTTGTGCATTGCAGGTGAACACCTTACAGAACTGGCTGGCCGAATTTAATATGTGGCTTCCTCCAACTGAATCCCTGCCTCCTGATCATAACTCTCAGCTGATCCAGGGAAGAGCATTCAAAGTCCATTGTATGAGTGACGAACACAAGTGAGTGAGCGCTGTGGAGGAGCTAAAATGCATTCCACTCATACACTGCTTTAGAATGTATGCACACTGATGCTGCTGCAGCTTATGCATAGATAATCACAGGCTATTAGTGCCTAGAGACTGTGTAGAGGCCTGGCTATCTCATGATATTTAGTTCTGTGACATTAGTACTGGAGTTATTAGTTATACCTACCTTTTGAATTAACCACAATGTTTGCACAGACTGGTATTTATAGCAAAGAAGAAGACAACTCTGTCCCTACATCCCCCCATGTCCCCGTTTTCAGGTACATTTGTAATTCTGTAAATTTCATCTTACCCCACTAGGACAACGGCAGCTCGAGCCAAGGTTGTTAATGAGTGGTCAACAGAGGGTGGTGTTCTGCTAATGGGATATGAGATGTACAGGCTTCTTTCCCTCAAGAAGTCCTTCACTACTGGGAGGAAGAAAAGGAGTAAAAAGGCAGCAGGGCCTGTGATTATAGATCTGGATGAAGAGGATCGGCAGCAGGAGATGCTAAAAGGTAGGATTAGCAGACTTGACCAAAGGTTATTGGTTGGATCAATGATTCATTGAATTGCATTTTATCTTACCTATTCTTTTCATTCCACAACAGCTTTTCTCTCTACTGATCTGTGCTCTGTTTTTCTCCATGTACCCAAACACAGGGATAGAGAAAGCCCTGTCACGACCTGGCCCAGATGTGGTGATCTGCGATGAAGGTCATCGTATAAAAAATTGCCATGCGAGCACATCTCAGGCTCTGAAAAACATTCGGTCTCGGCGGAGGGTGGTGTTGACAGGTTACCCCCTGCAGAACAATCTTATTGAGTACTGGTGCATGGTTGATTTTGTGCGACCAGACTTTTTGGGTACCCGTCAGGAATTCAGCAACATGTTTGAGAGGCCCATACTCAATGGACAGTGTACAGACAGCACCCCTCAAGACAAACGACTTATGAGATACCGCAGCCATGTGTTGCATAGTCTTCTAGAAGGCTTTGTACAAAGGTGAGTACCCACATGCACCCCCAATGAAACAAAATGCCTGCAAAACAGGGTGTTCTTTGGCATATAGTTATATACAATAGTGATCGCCTAAAAGCACCAGCACACAGTTAACTCTGAAACACCAAAACAATAAATTTAATATAAAACCAGAATAACTGTGTGGTGTGTTTATATGTGCAGAAAATACACAAATCAAAGTTAAAACCCAACGTGACATCTCATTAAGTAATTAAATGCTTACTTTTCCATGTGTTGTAGTAAGTGCCAAGGATGGAATAATATATCTTTACTTGTCACATATCATAACAGACAAAACTGGTCGGAGAAATCACCATAAGAGTGTTGGACTTGGCTGTTTACACTTATGGAAGTGCTTCCCTGTGGACTAAGGTGGCTTTGATGTTTAGTGTGAAGATCCACTATTATCCATTGGCACATGTGATACTTAATTTTAAGCCATTGACAAGTGAGGATTTATTATTCCGTTCTTGGCACTTACAATATATGGAAAAGAAAGCATTCAGTTAGTCAAGTATTTCAGTTTGGTGTTTTTTGTTTTTTTTAAATTATTTATTTTTCAATTTTTTAACTTGGCATAAACAGTAAGACAAACGTTATAGCATATCGGCTTGTGCAAAAGCCTATAGTATATGTCGTGCAATTCCACTTTGTTATACATTATGTAGTTCAGTACATTATCTTTTTACTCTGCTCAATTCTACTGTCAACCAAGGTGTATTTTTAGAAGAGTACACTGAAGATAGCGAAAACCGTCTGCCAGTTCGCACTTCTGCCATTGTACCATTTGTTTTTCTCACCTTCCATATCTACAGTGCTTGTACCGCCCTTTTGCTTATCTTTTGTATCTGGCATACGCTTGGTCCCATGTAAAGCATGGGATAAGAAAAAAGAAAGGTAAAGAAAGGGAAAAAGGAAAAGACAGACATTTAGAAAGAGATGAGGGGGCACTGGCGAGCGCGGCGGGGAACAGGGGCGGCTGGTCCTTAACGCTTGTGACTATGTTGCATAGTGGCTCTGTCTATGGTGACTGTCTATCTTGTCTCCTGGCTCCTCATGGGGCTCTGTGACGCACCGTTGGCACTCCGACCGAGTACCTCCGCCAATCGATGCTCCTAGTGCTTGCCAGAGGAGTCCAAGCACTCCAACCGACACCATCCGCACTGCAGACCCCACTTCCAGCGATGCAGCTGCGCCGGGGTCTCGCCGTCTCTCACCCACCCTGGATCCAAGGCCAGGACCCAGCTTCCAGTGGGTGAACCTCTCCTAAATCCAGAGAGCAGGAACCCGGAACAAAACAACCTCTTGCAAGAGCTGACTCTGGGGAGTATGTGATTATAGCAATCCCCAGAGTGTAGTTATCCCATCCCCGAAGCATGAGCCAAGGCTTCAAGAAAGGGTCAAGCAGTTCTGGTTTATTGAGGGCTACCTGCCCGGTATTTATGCAAGTGTCCACCAGGTGGACCTACACAGACCAGTGGGAGCGGGACCTTGGTGACCTGATGGAACAATGGGACACATATTTGATATTAGCCTAGGGGTCCTAGGGGACCTGATGGAACAATGGGACACATATTTGATATTAGCCAATCAGAGACAATACAAACAAAACACTCCCACAGTGACATCACAATCCCTCCTCTCTATCCTGGAGATAATTGGGAAGTAATCAAATTATCTCCCAGGACAGAGGCAAGACTCCATTAACCACATGGTTATAAAAAGACATAAAATTACACAATGTTACAATTACTACATAAAACATATACATGCAACATATCCCCAGATAGCTTAGATCTGAGCACATTATTACCGAATGGCGCTCAGATCACATACATACAGTTCAATCGCCATGGAGCCAAAGTCTTTTCCATAGTCTTTCGTTACACGAATAGGCTCCATGGCATAGCTATCTGGGGTAGCACTACTCACATATTGAAAGTTCCGAACGCCCAGGCAGAAATACACAAATAAACATTTCTGCAGGGTAAAATACAGCTATCAGCACAGGGGCCATAGTCGGAAGGCAGGAGGCTAGCCAGTAGTCCCCTCCAGGCACAAGTGGTGAAGGGCACTTCGTCACAGGCTCCTCTCACTTACCTCCCTGTCCCACTGGGCTGTTATCCCAGGGTTCCCATATTTTTTGGAACGCTACTGTGGTGCCGTTCACCCTAGCTGTTAGGTCATCCATTAATCTGCTATCTTTGATCCTAGAAAATATTTTGGTGAAGCTCGGTCCCTCTGGCGCCAACCACGCTGTTGCTATCGCTCTATGTGCGCTTAACGTAATCTTGTGCAATAGTTTTTGCTCCATCCTGGTCCACCCCTCTAGAGACCTATTCAGGAGGTAGACCCAAGGGTCCCAAGCTGGTGATCTATGGAAGATCTGTTGCACTAAGTTCTCGACCGATTTCCAAAATCTATTTATAGTTGGGCATTCCCACCACATATGTATGTACCTTCCTCTGTTACCGCACCCCCTCCATCTGTGTTTATTTTATGCATTCTAAAAAGCTTCAGTGGGGTCATGTACCATCGGAACATGGTTTTCCACGACTGCTCCTGAAGCATCACGCACATTGATGTATTTTTGCTGGCTTCCCAGATTTCCTGTCATTTAATTCCTTCCAGGATCTTGCCAAAGTCCCGTTCCCACTGGTCTGTGTAGGTTAGTCTGCCCCACTCTGTGTTTTCGGAGCTAAGGTGGGCATACAGCAGTGTTATTAAACCCTTAGGTGCTTTCTCTGTTGTGCACAGCTTCTCGAAGAAGGTCAGCTGTCTGCAGGCTGCTTTTTTGATGTGGGTGCGGTTGGCAAAGTCTCTAAGTTGCACGTATCTGAAGAAGTCCAAAGGTGTTAAATTATGATTTTGCTTAAGGTCTTCAAACTGTACTATTTCTCCCCCCTGGAACATGTGGCCTATCCTCTGTAGACCTACCCTTTCAAGGTTGCGAAATTCCCTTGCTGCCATACCCGGAGGGAAGGCTCTGTTTCGGAGCAGTGGCATTTGTGGGGACGGGGAAGAGGCCAGGCCGTATTTGATGTTTGTCGCATCCCATATACGTAGTGTGTTCAATATTGCTGGGCATGTCGCCCTTATCAAAGATCTGTGTACCCACATCGTAAACTGTGGGAGGTCCGATCCCACCATGAGAGCCTCTATGTCTACCCATTTCCGTTCGTCTGGGGGGGAGTGCCACATAACCACCTGTGCCAGTTGGGCTGCTAAGTAATAAAAATAAAGGTTCGGTAGGCCTAGTCCCCCTCTGTCTTTTCTCCTGTACAGAACCTGTCTGGAGATCCTATGTCTCCTGTTCTGCCATATGAAATTCCCTATTGCTTGTTGTAGGGGTACCAATTGTGTTTTTGTAATGCGTATGGGCAGCGTCTGAAAAAAGAAGAGGATACGTGGGAGAATATTCATTTTGACAGAATGTCAGTTTGGGTTTTAACTTTCACTTTTTAGTGTATTCGTTTCTGCATATATGCACCACACAGTTGTTCTGATTTTATATTACATATATGGTCTTTGGGCATGTTTGAGGTGCAGCAGAAAACAGAATGGCCTTGTGTCAGGGTAAATTCTGCCTCAGTGTCCCTTGTAACTGTCAAAGAATTACATTTTTGGTGGAGGGCGACTTCCATATGTATAGCTGTCATATTAAAACCCCTTCCAAGGAAATAAATACAGTATACTGAGTTAATGGCTCTACTTATCCCTAAATATATAATGTAATGTATGATTGTTGTTTTATATATAATTTGGCCCTGCTTTGTATTTACTCTCTTTGCATTAAACATTTTTCTGTCATCCTCTCCTAATTAGACGTGGACACACAGTGTTGAAGGCCCAGCTCCCATCCAAAGAGGAGCATGTCATACTGGTGCGTCTGTCTTCCATCCAGCGGGCCCTATACACAGAATTCATGAACCGTTTTCGTGATGCAGGGAACAGTGGCTGGCTAGGCCTCAACCCACTTAAAGCTTTCTGTGTTTGCTGCAAGGTGAGCAGGAGAGATTTCAACACTTCTTATATTCTTGATTTTACATACATATTTTTTGTTGGGGGGGAGGTAGAGGGTGTGGTATGTCTATTTCTCAGTTCTTTCTTTCCCGGGTGCCACCAGCCATGCGCAATATACCTTCTGTCTGTGATTTTCCACCACCTTTCTTCATGCTAACTTCATACTGTATCTCTCCCTATAGATATGGAACCATCCTGACGTACTTTACGAAGCACTCCAAAAAGAGAACTTGGCAAATGAGCAAGATCTGGATGTAGACGACCTTGGCACAAACACCCGCTGCCAGCCTCAGAATGCTAAGGTCAAGATGGAGCCTGGAACACTAGGGGCATTCATGGGAGAGTCCAACAGCAAGCTGCTGCAGGGGATGAGCCTGAATCCCACCCAGGAAAAAGCCAATCAAGTAGTCACCTATGAGTGGGTAGGTGCCAAACAAGTCACATATGAATGAATGTACATTGGGGGCTTTGGAAGGTAGGCCTGAGGGGTCAGTTCCACTATCAAACAGAGCTTAGGAGGTGCAGCCATATTAAATTAGTGAGTTGTCATGTCCTTTAACTGAGAAGTACTGCGTGGTAGAGGCAGATGGTAAGATTTATGCATGGTGGCCTGCAATCCCACAGCTCTCCAGGACTGAACTGGCTCACTGGGGTGTTTCCCTGTGGACTATAGTTTATGCGGTTGACCAAGCTTCTATACAATGGTGAGTATGTATGGTGTCACTGGAGAGTTTTGCAGGTGTCTATGAGGTGGGATGAGACTATGTTTATTATCACATGTCAATGGTGGTAATTGAGTTCTGGAATTTCTTGGGCATGCAGAGATCTTTGCACTCCCTCATGCTGAGCATCCTTCATTTGTCAAAACCCCTGTAGCACATGTGTTGTGTGTATGTAGGAATTTCTATGTGTTTCTTGACCCCCAGACAATGCAATGTGTTTCTTCTTGGTCCCATGTAAAAAAATTGCCAGCTCTCCCTTGTGATTGTACCAAGGGGTGTCCAAATGTGTCCCTGGGTCTGTTTGGTTGCACCATATTTGTCATGCCTACTGACACACTATATCAATAGACTCCCATATTTGCTAGGGACTTTTATTTTCCAGTACTGGTTGCCTGTCTATATACCTCAGATCCTTATAATACACATGATGATTTGGTGCCTTGACATGGAATATTTTGTAATCTCTGAAACTGTCCGTGTAGTAATATTAAAGAGATCCTGTAGTGAAAAATTATTGTTGGCTATCGGATCAGGAGAAAATGAATCTTGATAAATTAGGAATTTGTTATTACATTTTTCTCCAGCAAACAAGCACAATAATTATTTCTAGTTGTCTGCATTATGAGGGTAGCCGGTAAATAGCCAAACTAGTGTGAAAAAGTGGAGCTGCTTTACTCTATTATAGACAGAAAAAAACAGAATTGGGGGGCACAACCAGCGCATGCATTTCTTAGCAGTGGTAATGCTGTAAAGAGCAAAATAAATAGAAATTACAAATTAAGAAACCGCACACATTAAAGAAAAACTGTTTTAAGTCTTACAAATCTTAAAATCAACTATCTTGGCAAACAAACATGTCGTCTGGTTACACCCCTTTGGAGGTGACCACAGGAAAGCATAACTTTGGGGAGAGTGAGACCCCATATTTGTTTGCTAACGTAGGTGATTTTAAAGGGACACTCCAGGCACCCAGACCACTTCTGCCCATTGAAGTGGTCTGGGTGCCAACTCCCACCACCCTTAACCCTGCAAGTGTAATTATTGCAGTTTTTATAAACTGCTATAATTACCTTACAGAGTTAAGTCCTCTTCTATTGGCTGTCTATCAGACAGCCACTAGAGGGACTTCCGTGTTTTAAACGACGCTGGACGTCCTCACGCTATGCATAAGGACCTTCAGTGTCGCCGGAATCCCCATAGGAAAGCATTAAATGCACATTAGGTCTCCCCTTCCAGCTGACGTGGGTGGAGCCTGACCCAGCACCGAGGGATATCGGCGCTGGATTCAGGTAAGTCACTGAAGGGGTTTTAACCCTTTCAGAAACATGGAATGGGGGTTGGGAGGGTGAGGGGCACTGCAGGGTCCTGCAGTGCCAGGAAAACGAATATGTTTTCCTGGCACTGGAGAGTCCCTTTAAATAGCGCTGTAAATTTTATTTTTTTGTTGCACTGTTCCTTAATTTGTATTTTGCTCTGTTACATTGTGAATGATGTGATGTACTAAATAAAAAGAAAACTGCTAATTCCTTTCTTTTTAAGTGTTCCCCAGCTTTCCCATCCGCTAGCATCGCCATCCACACATGCATGATTAGCTACTTAAAATGTGTTTGTGATCTTTGGACAGGTTAGTGAAGCTTCTGACCAAGGATCATCTAAAGCAGGGGTGCCCAAAAGGTAGATCCCCAGATTTTGTAGAAATACAACCCCCATGATGCTTTGCATGCCTTCAGAATGACCAAGCATCATGGGGGCTGTATTTTTAAAACATCTGGGAATCTCGGCCGACTGAACACATTTGCAAAAGCTGCAGATCTGGTTTCTCCTACCTTTTTAAGTTCTCGCCTTCTAATCCAGACTTTTTGTTGCTGTCCATTTGCAGATTTCCCAGTACAGCTCATTGAATCTTTGCAAAGTAGTTACTCCGAGCAATTGTCTGCCTCTTGAGTTTAGCCCTGTAACATTCTCTATGGTAAAGATAGTTAAAGAGGTAGCTGGTAAAATTACTGCTTCTTCTGTAAACGTCAAGCTTCTTATATTTTCTGAACTCTGATGTAAGTGTGTGACTGGTCTGATTCACATTTTCTTTTTTTAGGCTAAAGAAATTCTATATGATTATCAGCCGGGTCAGCTGCAGAACTCGCCCAAGATGGTTCTGTTATTCTACTTGATTGAGGAGAGTATGAAAATGGGTGATAAAATTCTTGTTTTCAGGTATGAGCAACAAGTGCTACTGCTTTGTTTTGTCAATCAATAGTAATAAATAACAAGACAGAATTTGTATGTATCCTGTTTAGAGATGGAAGGGCTTGGAAAAAACGGGTGGGGGAAAAACAAAATTGTTTAAAAAAAACAAAAAACCCGTTTCTTTTGCCAGTATGTAATATATTTATTTTAAAATGATAAATAATATGTACATGACGTGGTGTTCATATATTTAAACCTCTTGTATTATGCATAAAAACTATACAACGTTACTTTTAGAAAGTTTAAGAAAGACTTAATATCTTTGTAATCATTGCATTTCCCGTACCCTGAAGACAAGCAAATCCTGCAATACAATTCAAATACTTATAGGGTTTTCTAAGTGACTGAATCTCAAATTCAAACAGCCAAATTGGAAACATTCTCAAAGTCAACTATTCTCTCAGATTGGTACTTTGGTCTGAAATCTGGAATTCAGTATGAATTTTCACTTGTAAGAATATACTGAAGATGCAATTTTCAAAATAAAATACATTTTCTTTTTTTTAAAAATATTTATTTTTGTCATGCATAGTTAAACATTCAAGCTTGTCATTACATATCAAATGGAAGTAAACGCAGTAGGAACATTTGCATGTTTGCTACATGACATGTCAAAAGACTTTTTTATGGTTTAAGGCGTCATAAGAAAAGCATTCATGCCTGAATATTATGGTTGGTAATAGCTTAGAAAAATATGGCTTATGACAGGCATGGATATTGCAGGCTTGGCATTAATTTGTGAGTACGTTAAAATGCATTTCTGTCCCTAGGAGCACAGAAGTGATGTTTCACTTTATTTTGCTTGTGGGCTCCATATTGTTGGAATAGTTTATTGGTGATTCTGTCCTCTCAGTGAGGCATTAAAGGGGCACTTTAGGCACACAGACCACTTCATCTCGATGAAAGGGTCTTGGTTCAGTGCTCCTATCGGTTATCATTGTAGTCCATTGCAATGTTTCCTTTGCAGGGCTAAACACACCTCTAGTAGCTGTCTTGCTGACCGCCCGAGAGGCGCTTCTACTGTAAGAACTGAATCAGACTCTGTTACTATACAGCATTTCATGCTTCTCTTTCCCACCTTCTTTCCTTTTTTTTAACATTTCATTTAGGGAGTTCCCTAAGTAGGGATAAGAACACTATAGCATTGGGAATAAATGTTTGTATCCCTAACACTATAGTGTTCCTTTTATTGAAAGGTAAGAGTTTTAATTCCTCTGAATTCTGAAAAATTAACTATATTATAAAGGGACACACTCCACTGCCCATATACAAAATAATCACTGTTTAGTAAATATACCCCAAATGAAAACTTACATGCCTTTATTTATGCATTTTTATTATTGGGGGTAATATCTAAAAACAATGTAACAAAATCATTTTTAAATCATAAGAGTATTCTGCTTTGCATTTTTATTTTTATGGAAAAAAAACAGAACTGTTTATTTTCATGCCTTTAAAATTTCAGTAAATTTTACATCTCTAGTGCTGTTTAAGATCACTAAGTGAAATGACGAATCGCCATTCTGAAGACTACGACAAAGAGTACAAGTTTCCTAAGGGCAGAATGGATTAGGACAGTTATTTTGTGCTATGAGTGTTGTCTTGTTTCCATGAACTATTTTATGGTCCAAAATCCACAAACATTTATTGTTTGGTCCATCAATTAATTGTCTCTTATACTTCCTATAGCCAGAGCCTGTCCACATTGTCCATCATTGAGGAATTTCTAGCTAAACGACCAATGCCAGCCCGTCAAGAGACAGATGATCAAGAGAATCAAACTTGGGTTAGAAATATCAACTATTATCGTAAGTGGAACAGCTTGTAATATTGATATTTGGCAGGCTGCATGAGTTATTTTATACAGTTATGTGAGATGTGTGTTTGACTGCTCAGTTTTTAACCTGCCTTTGCAAACAAGATCACTGTTTAGTGTGTTCTCCTTATGTCTATATTTTCCATAAACTGTTCATTTAATAAAGTGCTTGATTGTGTTTTGCAGTTTGTCATGTGCACAGAGATAGATAGTACAGATAGTAGATAGTACAGAGATAGATAGTACAGATAGTGCATCCAGACATTTGACACTTGTCCATGCTGTGTTATTTTAATCATGAATAATAATACTGTGATTCCCTTTTTATTGTAGGATTGGATGGAAGCACCTCTGCCACGGAAAGGGAGCGATTAATAAATCAGTTTAATGACCCAAATAACAAAAATATTTGGCTCTTTCTGCTGTCCACGCGGTGAGTTGAATTGGGTCCACACAGAATATGAAAGAAATAGTGTAAAGTTGGTGATAGTTTTGGTAGAATGTGACCATTTTACAGAATTAAAGATAACAACAATGGTCTGTTAGGGCAAGAGATTAAATGTATCCCTGAAAGTACTCTTTTACTATTTATAGTGCTGGATGCCTTGGTGTGAACCTGATTGGAGCCAACAGAGTGGTGGTGTTCGATGCCTCCTGGAACCCATGTCATGATGCCCAGGCTGTGTGCCGAGTGTATAGGTATGGCCAGAGGAAGCCTTGTCATATCTACCGGCTAGTGTCTGACTACACCTTGGAGAAGAAGATTTATGATCGTCAAATTACCAAGCAAGGAATGTCTGGTGAGCAAGAATGGCTAATTGAAAGGATAATATGAGCATTAAATGGGCGCACCAAGGTGCATTTTACCACTCATTTGTGGAACTATCTTTTTGTGTTGCTCCATTTGATTCGTTGACTAAAACTTGTCAGTAGTCCGCATATGAACATACACTCACTACAGTCTCTATGACAATATGAAAGTGATATCAGAGCGATAAAGTTAGGTTAAAATCTTTTCTCCTTCTTTAATTTGCAAACTTGCTGTTATGAAATAAAATCTTAACCGTTTATGGTCAGACAATATGCATTTTGTTTTCAAGCAACATACTGCCTGGAATGTTCTGGTTAGTATAAGTTTTTTCTAAGATAAGATCTCTGCTTTCAGATCGTGTGGTTGATGACCTGAACCCCGAGGTGAACTTTACCCGCCGAGAGGTGGAGAACCTACTGCATTTTGTGGAAGAGGAACCAGATGCTTCCCGCCAGCATTTGGACCCTTCCAAATACCATGAGACCGTCCTGCATCAAGCCTGCCTTCTGTACCCAAACCTCATCACCAAGGTAAGGGAATGTAATATCACTAATTAGTCTTGATGTTTCCAGTATGAGTTTGCATTGCTGGAATGTCATCACAATGCTACAATAATTAAATTAAAGATGTGCCTGTGTTTAGTGTGCAGGACTAACAAAACACAAACAAATTTAACCACTTAAGACCGGAGGGCGTACTATTACGCCCTATTCTAAGCGGCTCTAAACGCCGCCGGGCGTAATAGGACCTCACAATCACATGGCTGGGTTAGCTGCCTGCTGCATTGCCAGCAGGGGGACTGCCTGTAATGACAGGTAGTCCCCCTGCTGGCTGGAAATAAAATAAAGTTAATAAAGTGTAAAAAAAAATTATAATGATATACTTAGATCATATATATATATTTATACACATATACATACACTGTCTAGGTGTATTTTACTATTAATATATATAATTATATATAGACTGATACTGATTAAATATATATATAATTATTGTTATATATATATTTATATATAATATATTTAAAAAAAAGTAAATACGTTAAAAAATAAAATTACAAAAATAATAAAAAATAAATAAAAAATATATAGATGTGTGTTATTTCGTTTTAACTATATTGTGATATTAATATATATATTTATATCAAAATACACGTAGAACGAAATAATATATATAGCTATATACATATATATATTCGTATATATCACTATATATATACCTATATATAAATAAAAATATTAAAAAAAAAAATATATATATATATATATATATATATACATATATTAATTCTACATATATATTTATGTAATATTTTTACATAATTAGGTATCTTAATTAATTACAATTAGCAGGACCTGCCTGACAACCCATGCCGAAAGAAAAGGGAATTTAATTTGCTAGCACTATATTTAGCCCTATAACTTTCCAAGACACCATAAAACCTGTACATGGGGGGTACTGTTCTACTCAGGAGACATCGCTGAACACAAATCTTAGTGTTTCAAAACAGTAAAATGTATTACAACGATGATATCGCCAGTAAAAGTTAAATTTGTTTTGCATTTTTCACGCACAAACAGCACTTACACGGACGATATTATTGCTGCGATACTTTGTACTGTTTTGAAACACAAATATTTGTGTTCAGCGAAGTCTCCCGAGTACAACAGTACCCCTCATGTACAGGTTTTATGGTGTTTTCAAAAGTTACAGCGTCAAATATAAGGCTTGCGTTTCATTTTTTTCACATTAAAATTAGCCAGATTGGTTACGTTGCCTTTGAGACCCTATGGTAGCCCAAGAATGAAAATTACCCCTATGATGGCATACCTTTTGCAATAGTAGACAACCTAAGGTATTGCAAACAGGGTATGTCCAGTCTTTTTTTAGTAGCCACTTAGTCACAAACACTGGCCAAAATTGGCGTTTTTTGCATTTTTCACACACACAAACAAATACTAATGCTAACTTTGGCCAGTGTTTGTGACCAAATGGCTACTAAAAAAGACTGGACATACCCCATTTGCAATACCTTGGGTTGTCTACTATTGCAAATGGTATGCCATTATGGGAGTAAATTTTATTCCTGGGCTACTATACAGTCCCAAAGGCAACGTAACCAATCTGGCGAATTTCAATTTCAAATGTAACGTGCTATGTTTGACCCTGTAACCTCCCAAAACGCCATAAAACCTGTACATAGGGGGTACTGTTTTACATGTGAGACTTTGCTGAATACAAATATGTGTATTTTATTACAGTAAAAGCTGTAGAACTAAAAAAATTTAAATTCTTATTTTCTCCCATTTTTTCATATTAAATTATGTTTCATAGCTACATATTTGATATTAAATGAAAGCCCTGTTTCCCCCGAATAAAATGATATCTAATAAAGGTGGGTGCATTTAATATGTAAGAGGTGAATTACGGTTGGACAGACTTGTAGCGCAAATGCCAGGTTTTGTTTACATTTTGTTTTGTTCACGACGTGTACATTTGGCTCGGGGTTAAGGGAATGACAACTTAATTACAGGTAAGGTCTTGGCGATTGTTTAGTGGGTAGTCTTTAACACAAAACTTATTAAATCCACCATCAAAAGTACAAAATTAAGTCGCTCCAATCTGTCTGCACTTTTCAGGAGCCTTTCCAGCACGAGTCTCTCCTTTTGGATCGCAAAGAGCAAAAATTAACCGCATCAGAGAAGAAGGCAGCAAAGCGCGGGTATGAAGAGGAGAAGAGGGCTTCTGTGCCCTATTCACGACCTTCTTATACTCAGTACTACCCTGCACCTGATCACAGCCTGGGGAACATACCTGCTTTTAGTCAGAGGAACTGGTGAGTGCTGAGACAACATGGCAGTGGGGGCAGGTGGTGAAATAAATGAGTAAATGAAATATAATCAATTCTCTTTGGTCTCCATCTTAGGCGTCCACTGATGAAGGGCGATGACCGGCCTGTTGCAAGCGTTCGTCCTTTGCAATCTACTCCTATTCCCATGATGCCACGGCATGTTCCTATGAGCCATGGGTCTGCATCTAACTCTGTTCACCCATTCAACTTCCCTGTTAATTACTTGCAGAGAGCTGGAGTCCTTGTTCAGAAGGTTGTAACCACCACAGGTATGCCACACTTAGTAACTCATACATTTGGAACTGTTAACCTCAAACTTGCCATTTCCAGCTACTGTTTTTATTGTTGTACACGTAGTGAATAGTTTGAAGCCACATTTATATTAGTAAAGTAGCTGGCATTTCCTCTGCTGTACAAATGACTGTGTTTTAATATGCATCTGCAAACTCAGATCAGCTGAATCTATAGGCAAGTTAAACCTACAAGACCATGTTGCTTTTACTGTTTCAAAGAAATAGTAAGTAGGTTTAATTACTATAGTTGGAATTGTGGAAAATTGTGAATTGGACATTTTAGAGCAAAATAACCAATACCCTCTGTTATTTTTCCAGTTTGGTTATTTTGATCTGAAAAGTATGCAATTCTCTCTTTATTTCTGCAAGTTCCAAGTGTATTGATTAAAATCCAAAAGTTTCTTGCCCTCCTGTTTGCCTCTCAAACATTTTAATCTTATGATGGCTCACCAAGGGCTAATAAACATTTAATCTCATTGAATCTGTTATTGTGCCTGGAGTCCCCTGGCACTGTCCCTTCATTCAGTGTTAAATAATTTCCAAGCAGTTCAACCCTGAAAGATAGTACCTTGCCCCTACTGGAGGTATGGCTAAAGTAGAGATTACACATTTCCCTCCAGCCATATGCATGCATACCTGCAGTGGGCACTGTGATAGGCTGACTTTTAGCCAATCACAGCAGTCCATTGCTGTTCAGCATTAGCTCATGCAGCACAGAGGGATGTGTTTAATTCTAAATGGAAAGACAGCGCATGGAGACTCCAGACACAATGACCACTTCAATAAGAGGCAGCAGTTATATTGCCTACAGTGTCCCTTTAAAAAGGTTTGAAGCTGTCATCCTGAATATAACTGATTTTAGCCCTTTTGTCCTATCCGCAGACATTGTCATCCCAGGAATGACCACTTCCACAGATGTGCAGGCGCGTATCAGTGCAGGAGAAAGTATCCATGTTATCCGTGGTACTAAAGGTGAGCCTAGGCTGTAAAACCAAATGCTTACTTTCAAGAACTCCAGGCAATATAGCAATTTACTTTAAATGAACTGTTCTCGAACAGTTTAACCCCAAAGTTGTCTCCATCACTGATCTCCATTGGCACTGAGGCAGCATCCGGCTTTTGAAATTTCACTTTTACTAGTTTTGCAAATGGGGAGTCAATGATTGGCTGAGAGCGTATCAGGGGCACCTCTACCCGGCGCATTCCACACTTCCTGAAAGTAAAATTTCAGAAGCAGGATGCTGCCTGAGAACAGTTTAGCTCCTTGAGCTAAGACAAAGCCTGGAGACTCCTGGCACCATAATAACTTAATTTAGATGAAGTTATTATGGTGCCTTAGGGAGGCTAAACTGTCCCTTTAACCATTGCACTGATGCAATTAAAGACCCATGTCAAGGAGAGACAGAGTCTGTTTATTTTGATTTTTGTTTGTGTGTATCAAAGAAACGTTTGTTACTGGTAAAATAAAAAAAGAATGAAAAAACTCACCCAGTGCTTACCAACTAAATTTCTTCCAAAAAGCAATAAGAACTTGAAAACTGTGAACTGTAAACCTTGAATTTTGTGAACTTCGAGAAAGATGTGCTCTGTCCTCAATACAAAAAGTACCCAACTACTACACCTGTTTCACAGGTTAAAAGAGACAAACGCTTTGTCTTAGGAAAAGAGTAGGCATTTCTTGTAAACTATCTTACTGTGACTGAATAGAAAAGAGATTGACAAGAAGGACAATTTCAGTAGTGTTTTTAAAGGCCTTTGAGAGCTTGCATAGCTCAACTAGTCTATCCCTTTATATCCTTCCCATCCACCCATGATATTTCAAAGTTACTATAATGCCCCTTCCATCCCTTCTCTAGAAATGTATAGTGCTTTCTGTCTTTATATGATTAATTCAGACATTTTCTGCCATTTTAGAAGCAATTCCTTAAAGGAACACTATAGCGTATTCCTAACACTATTAGTGTTGTCACCCTATTAGTTGCTTAGGTAGCTGGAGCCCACCTGTAGAGTCTTTTACTTACCTTTTCTCCTTTGCAGTGACTGTCTCTGGGCTGCTGTTTTACCTCCTTGACTAAGGTCATTGACCAGTTATAATAGTAGATCCTGTAGTTATAACTTAGTTTACATTCAAATAATTTTGTTGTTCTCATTAGGAACTTACATCCGTACTAGTGATGGGCGGATATTTGCCATTCGAGCAAGCGGCAAACAGAAGAGTGGGGAAGGAAGACGTGCAGCCACCTCTGGTGAGTATAAAATGAGTGAAATTTAAATGTCTAATCAGATGTATAATTAGTTAAGCCAGTGGTTCCCAAACTTTTTAGGTTCAAGGCGCCCTTAATATTTTAGTATTTTTCCAAGGCACCCCAAGTCAAAATTTCTAGGTTGTATATCTGTCCAGCGCTATGGCATTTACTGGCGCTATAGTGTAATATGCAGTGTTGGTGTTTGAAGGGGTGCTTGTATATAGTTATTGTGTTTTAATACGGGGGGGTGTTTGTATGTAATGTTTGCGTGTGATGTACATTTGTGTTTGAGTGAAGGGGTGTGTTTGTATATATATTTTTTTGAGTTTGAATGCAGGGGTGTGTGTGTATGTAATATTTGTGTTAGATTGCAGGAGTCTGCTTATATGTTGTGCTGGTGTTTGACTAATTGGATGTATGCACATACACTACCACATACATACTTACACAGATATTCATGCCCATTAACACACAGATGCATATAAATACACCGACACATACACACAAATTCATATAGACATTGACACATACACACACACAGATACACACCGACACATACACAAATGCTCCCTGACACACACATACATGCCCACACCATGACACAGATACACACACTGACATAAAAACACACACCCTGATACACAGAGGCACATACACAGATGTGTGCGTGCACACAGAAGCACACTGACATATATATATATACACACAGATGCACACCATGACACACTCATACTCCCACACATACACTCATAAGCTTACACACTCATAAATACACTCACACACATACATTCATACACATATGCACAAAAACACACTCAAACACACACACACACACATACATATACACCTCCTACACATACAAACACTCATACACATATACACTCACACTGATATACACACTTACAAACACACTCAAACTCATGCAAACACTCACACACAAGTGATTTTTTTTATATCTCCAGCCACCCTCCTGTTCTCTTACCTTGTGTGTCCAGGAGGGTGGCTTGGAGTCCTGGTCGTGCATCATAACATCGTGGAAACATTCCGCGGCACATCTGTGTGCATGCACCACACAGTTTTGGAACCGCCGAGTTAAGCAATTTTTAAGGCACGTGTGGCCATTTGCAGGGTTAAATAATACTATGATTTTTATATGAAGAAACATGATATCACAAAAAAAAAATTTTTTTCTTTCTCATGGCTGTTTAGAAGATAGCTTTTACTTTGTCGCTACGGCCTCCCCACCTCCCTGGCTGAGATTGTCAAGATTGATGATATCACCCAATGTAATTCTTCCCTTTTGGGAGTTATGTGGAGGTTAGGGCGCATGCACAGCCAAACACCATGCTGAGCCAATCAAATGCTGTCTTTGTGCAACATTTTTCAGCAGAAGAGCTTTTAGTGGCTCTCAGGACAAAAGCCACTAGAAGTGTGTTTAACCCTGCAATCGTAACATTGCCTTATCTACTAAATGGCAATGTTTTAGATTGTAGGGTTAAAACTCAAGGGCCACTGCACCCAGACCAGTTCATTGAGATAAAGTGGTCAGGGTGCCTTTATTGTCCTTTAATTAACTTGGATGAATTACCTTTGAAGGAAATATTAAACAAGCCTTCCAACATACCAATTGGTACTTAAATAAAAACGTACTAAAAAAAACAAAACACCTTTTGTTTCTTTGTGATTATGCTAATCTTCACAAGACTGTTGGTCAGCAGCATCTATTTTTTCTGTTCAGTCGGAGGGGCAACGGGGGGATTAACTACTGTGCAAATTCTATAAGAACGAAAGGAGGAGTATGCTAGTTTTTTTTTTTATCCTTCAGCTTACTTCTTTTCTGTATGAAATATGCCTTATTCATCGTACCTTGTCGGGCATACCTAAATGCTCCTTCATGTTGAGGTCTTAAAATAAAGTGTTATTTTTAAAGGCACCCTCTATGAGGGTATTTCAACAAATCTATTTGTGTGTCCAACCATTTTCATACAAAATAATCCAAATATAGAGTTTGTAATCATTGTGTTCTCTCTTCTCAGGTGCTCAAGGCTCATCTGGTCCGTTTATGAGCAATGGCCGCCATGCCACTTCCAGTCCGTCTCCACAACAGACAGAAGATCCTGCGAGACCTCTTTCTCCTGATAGTCCTGAGATCCTGAGTGAGCTACAGCAGTATGCAGAGGCAGCTGTTGCTCGAGGGTCACACACCACTCCCCAGAATGCAAATCCAAACAGTCATCCCCAAGTGCTGCACCAGGCTGTCAAAACACAGCCCAAAAAGCGCAAAGAGCCACCTGATCATTCAAGTCGCTGGCATCCTAATAAGAGGCACCCCTTTTCTCAATTGGGTTATCCTGGTGCAGGAGGCTTTGGTATGTCATCCTCTTCAGTGAACCATGGTCTGTCCCGGAGTGCAAATTCTGTATACATGGGAGCTAGTGGTTCATCACATTTCCAGCTGCCTTCGTTGCTTTCAGATCCTCAATTAAGCCTCCCACTTGTTCCAGATACTTTATTAACTCCATCTTCGGGAGCTTCATCTGCCCCAAACAACGCGTCACCGTATCTGCTGCCACCTGGTTTCCCCCTCCCTTTCACGCAGCCATTGATGCCTCAAACCCGGATGTTTGCCCCATTCCCATCTCCACTGCTTAACCGAGGACTCCCCACTAATAACCCAGCCTCAAATTTTCCTGGCTACCTCTCTTCTCAATCTGGCTACCAGGGTGTTACATCTGGTAGTGCCTCCCGGACCCTTCCACAAGGGGAGGCAGAGGTAGGTTCCAGTGAAGAGGATGGGAGAGATGACGATGTTGTGGAGATAACAGGGAAGTGAATAAGCAACCATGAACAAAACCATGGGCTTGAGAGGTGGGGCAAATACTGTGATTACTTCCACCCCTCTAGCCTCTGTGTTTCATCTACACTGTGGGCGTTCAATCTAGACGCTTGTGTGTGGGGCAAAAGCTGTGGACAAGAGATCTCATCTACCTGAAAAATGGGGAAGGGCCACCGTGCACAGGATCTAGTAGCCACATGTCATTCCAAGAGGAGAGAGCAGTGAAATTTTGTTACCGGCATCATCGTAATCCCTACTAATTTGCCACTTCTGCAAAGTTTTGGCACCTCCATACTGTACCCAGAAGGCATTTCTAAACTTTCAAATTGACCATTCTCTCCTTTCTCCACGTTTTTACGATAAAATAAATGTTGGATTTCACCAGTTGTGTTGTAGACAGTCTAGGAGTCTTACTGTCTCCCACCTGGCCAAGAAGGCTTTTTCACTCAGAAATCCCCATTTCCCATTTTGTAGTAAGATCGGGTTTGTAGGTATTTCCAGAGATAAAATAATACTAGCCTTACTGCTATGATGTCAGATCTTTTACACAAATCAAGTGTTTATGTTTTACATAAAAGAAGGCTGAACGTTTGGCCTTAGGCTCTGAAATGCAGGAGGTAGAATGTTAAAGGGGAGTATCTGTTCACAATACTGACTCCTTTCTTTCTGTCCTTCTTTCTTTCTCTTTCGTTCCTTCTTTTCCCATTATGCTGATGTGCACTGAATTGTGTCCTCAAAAATGTTAAATTGAAATGTCTTTTGTCAGAAAATATCTACATTCATTAGTGGAAAGAAACAATATTGTTACTTTTCATGCTACAAGGAAAATCCAATTCCTTGAATTCAGGTTGTTCTTCTGGCATTCAGAAGTTTCCAAGATTGTGTTCAAAGGGTCCCCTTGGGAACAATACGAAGCCCACTCATTCCGTTTCCCTTGCTCAGCAGTGAAAAGGGCTTTGAGATTAGTTTTATAGCATTGTATAGTTTCCTGGCCAGTCATAAATTAAACAATATTCCCCTATCAATTTTTTTTTTAAAATATTAAACACATTTTAAGACTTTATTTTTCCCTTTTTTTTTTTTTTTTTTAATACTGCACAAGAAAAAGTTCCATGATATGTTTGCCCAGTAACCTCTAGAAGGGATTGATTCACCTGCCATTTAATCTAATGCGTATGACATGATCTTTTGGTGTGAAATGCATTGTCACTGGTATAACATTAAAAAGAAAGATGACTTATTTTCAGTATGAGCTTATCCAGAAAACCATTATGTATGTGTTCTATCCCAATAATGTTTAAAGCCTCCAAGCCTTTGAGGGCTGTAAGCAGGCCTTGATTTCTGTACTTTGGCAACAGTCCATCAATATGAACACTATAAACTGATCAACCCTTCTATGGCTTAAACAGTAATATCCAGAAATCCTGGCCTGGTTGCATACCCTGAGGCCAGGTATGCTATGCTTGTTTTTATCCTGTCCACAATGACACTTTTACAATCTGATAAAAGCAAGAGGAAATGACTCTATCAAATTCTGTTGTACTAAAGGTTGGTTGATTTAAGTTGCAACAACCACATACTAAAGAGTAGCCAACATGCCTGGGGTTTTAAAAATACATAATGTAGATCAGGATCAAGCTGCCTATGTTATGCTGCCATCTGTGAACAGAAACTACCATACTGATCGGTCACCCTGCCCAGGAGCTTAGCGTTATGGGAGTTGTAGTTCAGCTGATGAGGCCAAGACTGTCTTGCTGCTTAGATCCTACTGCTTTGCATAACCAGGTTGTGTATTTTAAGGGGTTCTGCAAAATGCCATATTTCCATTTTACAATGTTTTACAATGGATCATCCCTTGAAATAAAATGTGAAAAAAATGATAGTAACATTTAATCTGCAATATGCATTTTTCTTAGCAGTCCTTATTTGAAGAGGTGGCCTGATAATCCCCAAATAATGTTCTAAGTATGTACACGGAAATCCAACCCCAGAACATCTAAATGTTTGCAGGTTGTTTTTTTTCTGTTTTTAAATTAATTTTATATTTTCTTTGGTGTCTGTAAAAACGCATCAATAAGAATTTTGGCTGCTAAATCAAAAAGAAAAAATAATTGACAAATGGAAAATTATGAAGTGTAGTAGTACTTATTATTATTACTTTGTGATACGCAACACTGAATGATTAAACTTGTCAGGAGAGGGGGAGAACCTACAAATGCAGAATATTCTGTTGTCCGCAATGATAGGTCCATGGTTTTGTGATGTGTGCAAATTTTAGTTGGTCAGTTGAGCCCTAAATTCGGTACAAAGCAAACAATAACACCACATACACTATACTCAGTGTGATGCTGCCCCCCCTCTTCTCATTATGAACATGTACTTGGCATAAAGGGATGCTGTTATTAAGTCTTTGCCGAATGTTACTAATTTTTCACCATTACTGTACTGCAACTTTAGAGATTTATACAAAGATGACATTTTGGCTGTGAAAGGCTGCGATGGCAACGTACAGAGATACTCAGGATTATAATACGATGAGAAATGGAAAATTACTTTTCAAATGATCACCGATTCCTGCACCAACTTCTTTTTAGTGTTATAGCCCTTTAGATACCAAACTTCTCTCTGGGTTGTGATAAGAGACATCTAGCACAAACCTGACCCAGATTCATGTGTCATTAGGAGACTGCATGAGTTGTGCTACCAGTCAAAGACTATTTTGGAGCAGTTATTAGTTGTGCGGCCTGTCACCTGTTTGTTTATAGGTAGCCTATTTATTTCTATTTTCCTGTGTCCCATGTCATTTTTTTAAAAAACATATATATATATATGGGGGGGGGGAAAATAAACACAAGTTACTCGAGGATGTCATGTTCGTAAGGCTGAATGACTACCTGCCTTTTTTTTTGTTTTTTTTGTTTTCTTTTTGTAAAATAAATGTTAAAGCTCAGAAAAAGAAAATCTAATTTAGGGTGTGTTTTATTTCTGTCTCATTACTGTAAGTTTGTATTTCTGTAACCATGTAAAATTTAGTACATGCAGTCAAAGATTGTATTCTTCTTCCTTTTAATCGTGCTGGTTAGGGTCAATGCCACACCTGTTCTGCAAAGCTTTTATATTGTGGTGATAATATCTATATCTAAACATGGGTAAATAGACACATAAAACATGCTCGGGAAACTGTATAACCATTTGTAAAGATTACCAATTGACTATTAGAAACTGGTGAAAGCACGGGAGGGGATGGCAAGGACCTGGAGGGACAGTAGCATAGAAAGGATTGTGGGCTGCTTCTTGAAGGTATAGTATTATGTAAACAATATTAAGAAACTGTATATTTTAATTATTATTGTATTCTAGTTCTTGCATTATTACTATAAAACTTTCAATATAAAATTAACAAAGGGAGTGGAGTTTGCCGATTTAAAAACGCCTTTTTTTCTTCTTTTTTTCCCCTATTTTTAAATTGCACTTCAGGCCAAATGTAGCCAGCCTTTCCGTGGGTAAAAGTATAAATAGCCTTCCATAATAATGTAAACTGTGTCCATTTCCTAATGGAACACTATAGTGTTAGGAATACAAAAATGTATTCCTACTGTTATAGTAAGCCCCTATAGTAATTCAGAAGCTTTCAAATTCTGAAATTTGAATAAAATGTGATTTGTCTGATTCAAACATGTGTCTAGTGCTCATATTGCCACAACCTGAAGTACAACCCAGGCACAAACATGTTGAGGAGAATCCACCCTTTATAAACCCTTCAGCATACATGGTATCCTCTCTACCCCCAATGTTACAGAAGGCCTGAACATTTACCTGTAGTGAAATAATCTTGCGAGTGATGTAGATGGACTCATTTAGTTTAGAGCGCATACAAAATTTTGCAGCAATATATGAAGTGAGGTGACATGTGGGAATAAAATCTCCATCTGTCAGGCAATGATTCTGATAGATAAATCAAACACCGGGATAATGTAAATTCTAGAATATGTATTCCTCACTGTCATGTATCCAGTCTATATTCAGGTTAAATGTGATATAAAGTGAATTCTTGAAATCTTCATCTCCCTAGCCCCAGAGTGTCCCTGTATGAAAATACTAATCTATTTGGTCTTTTGAGGCCTCCAAACAAGTAAACAACCTGAAGGAGAAAATATATTTAAGACCCAAACTGAGTAATTTACTTAAGTGAGACAATCCCCTTCTCACTCGAGTGACATGATGATATCCTACAGTAGGAAGATGATTGACTACCACCTTTATCTTTCTGGCTTGCATGGAGGTGGCCATTCCCTTAAAATACAGATACAATCTCCCTGCTTTAAAATGACAGGGAAAATGTGAGATAGCAAGCCCAGTATTATTATATCCTCTAATAGGCAAGGGGGATGGCCACAATAAAAAAAATCAGGGATGATTAAAGGAACACATGTTGATGAAGTTGTTATGGTGCACATACAGTTCCTTTAATTGTTGTACCTGCAAAGTACGAGGCATCTCTGCTCCCACTGGTCATTTGCCAATTCTATGAGACTGGTAGTTAGTTTCCTCACTATTTTGTCCTATATTTTGTTTGCCGGTGTTCTTAAGTCATGGTAAGTTAATGAAAACTATTGAAGCGATAGGTCGACTTTAATAAATAGTCTCCTAGAGGTGTTTGCTGAAGCCAGGGCTCTGACATTGCCATGTGACTAACCAATAAACTTCCTATCACCGAACAACTTCCTGATCCAAGGAGAGACCTGACTGCCATTCTGGGGTCAAAAATGATTTTTGTCTTAGTTGATTATTATTATATCTAAATAGCGCTAACAAATTCTATAGAGCTTTACAATGGGTGGACTAACAGACACGTATTTGTAACCAGACGAGTTGGACACACAGGAACAGAGGGATTGAGGGCCCTGCTCATTGAGCTTACATGCTAGAGGGAGTGGGAAAAGTGACACAAAAGGTAAGAGAAGTATTAGGGAAGTAGATTGGTAGAATAGTATTCAATGAAGACTAAGTGTTTTTTTTTTTTTTTAAATGACCGTCGCTAGAGATGAATCAGTTGGGAGCCATTAGCAGTTTAATTGATACGCTTTTGTGAAAAAGTGAGTTTTTAATGCTTTTTTGAATGAGTGGAGACTGGGTGAGCGTCTAACGGAAAAGGGAAGGGAGTTTCACAGGAATGGTGCAGCCCTAGAGAAGTCTTGATTGCGAGCATCAGAGGTGGGTGTACAAACAGAGGATAGATGCAGGTCTTCTTTAGAGCATAGGGACCTAGACGGGACATACTTGTGTATTAGGGAGGATAGGTAGGTTGGAGCAACATTATGTTGAGATTTGAAAGCAAGAACCAGAATTTTATATTGAGCCCTATATTTTACAGGAAGCCAATGCAGGGACTGACAGAGGGGTGAGGCATGGGAGGTGCGGGCAGACAGGAAGATGAGCTGTGACGCCGCATTCATCATTGCATCACTGCAATGGGGCAAGTTGGGAGCATGTAAGACCACTGAGAAGCGGATTGCAGTAGTCGAGGCAAGAGAGGACAGTGGCATGGACCCGCACCGTTGCCGCATCAGGTGTTAAGTATTGGTAGATGCGCGCAATGGTTTTTTTTTTTTTTTAAAGAAGTGGCAGGATTTGGCAATCGACTGGAAATGAGGGGTGAAGAATAGGTCAGAGTCAAAGAGAACACATAGGCAGCGAGCCTGCCTGCAGCTGCAGCTGATAGTAGCACCATTAACATGGAGGGAGACAGAAATGGGAGTAGCAACATTTGAGGGAGGAAAGGCTAGAAGTTCTGTTTTGGACAAGTTTAGTTTAAGGAAGTGGGCAGCCATCCAGTTAGAAACAGCAGAGAGGCATTCAGAGACACTAGTCAAGAGGGACGGGGAGAGATCAGGAGAGGACAGGTAGATTGTGTGTCATCTGCATAGAAATGATACTGGAAGCCAAAGGAGCTAATGAGTTTACCAAGGGAGGCAGTATAGATGGAGAACAGTAGGGGGGGGGGATGGAGGGGGAAAGATTGAGCCAGAAGAATGCAGGGAGAGGTAGGAGGAGCACCAGGAGAAAGCGGCATCTCGTAGACCGAGATTACGGAGAATGAGAAAAGACTGTTGATGATCAACATTTGTCAAAAGCAGCAGACAGGTCAATGAGAATTAGGATTGAATAGTGAGATTTTGCAGCGAGTAACTCGTTTGATTATTTGGTCAGTGCCATTTCCACAGAGTGCTTAGCGCGGAAACCAGACTGAAGCGGGTCTAGCCGAGCGTTGGACTGCAGTAAGTCAGTCACTCTCTCACACACACGGCTTCCAAGGATCTCGGCAGCAAAAGGCAGGAGCCAGATAGGATCACTGCAACAGCAATAACATATGTGAGAAAGGCTGAATTGATGGACACGTGTCTCTTTATTTATTCTGGGACGCTATACATATACAGCCTCCCATACATAGAATGGCTGTAGTATCGTCTATCACCACGCAGTGAACCCCTTGCGGGTTTTGCCACACACAAGATGGCTACCGCGCATATACACACGTGGTTCAATCGCTAGTAAGCAAGTTCCTCTGTTTGCTTTGCCAATCGCAAGATGGCCGCCGCGCAAAGCGATGTAGCGTCTGAACAGCACACGTGACGCCGTGTTTGTATGAGACTGTGCGAGTGTTTCTGCCAATCACAAGATGGCCGCAGCGCCAGTAGTTTATAGGAAAAAAAAAAAAAAACAAGTCACGTGCTCCAGGAGACATCTTTGCCAGTCACAATATGGCCGTCACGGGAGACGTAACCCCAAGTTGAACTACTGCTCCCATAACACCGCGCTCCCCGCCCAGCCTTGTGTGTGTGCTGGAGAGAGAGAGAGAGAGAGAGCGAGAGAGGGAGAGAGGGAGAGAGGGAAATCTAGCGCGCGGACCTGTGACGTGAAAAGTGAGCGCCGCCATAGCGGTGCCTGTGTGAGAGCGTGAGAGAGACACAGACAGACAGGGGAGAGAGACAGCACGAAAGGTACCCGGGGGGCCACACATGGGGTGACCATGCGGTTGGTGCTGAGGCCCAGAGAGGGTCTGGGGAGAGACAGGCATAGCCAGGAGACAGCCATAGAGAGACAGGCATGGCCAGGAGACAGCCATGGAGAGACAGGCATGGAGAGACAGGCATAGAGAGACAGGCATGGCCAGGAGACAGCCATGGAGAGACAGCCATGGAGAGACAGGAGACAGGTGTCACCCGCAGGGGGTAAATCTACCGTCACTGGGTACTGAGAGGGGCACATGGAGACCCCATGCAGGGGGAGGGGGGAGCAGGGACTAAGGACCTGGGTTACCAGAGACAGTAAATATTCCTAGAGATGGACCAGTACTCCCTGCTCATGGGCAGCACAGGAAAAGGGCTCCCCCTGTACAGTATGGAGAACTCATATGCTGCCCATCAGTAAACATCAGTGTGTGAGGGAAAACATGGGTCTGGCAATTCTGAAGAGAAGGTGTGAGGGATAAAGTGGGTTTCAGGGTCTACTAGGAAGGAGGTGGGAATAATGCTGCTGACAGGTTTCACCATATATAAGTATGTAGGAAGTGTCATACATGAAAGCACTTTGTCTTGCCGCCAAGTTGTATGTAATCAACTTTTGCCATGGTATTTATAGACAGGGCATTGCATGAAATGTAGCTCACCAACATTACTCTCTTTCCTCTTGTTGTACAGAATACCAGTGGTATCTAACCAGGTTTATAGGCCGGTTAGCCGTTATAAGTAACACAAAGAAAACAAGTGTCTATGAGCTATATTGCCTATGATGTTCAGCCAGCTTCTAAAGGTAGCTGAACATCATTCTACTTCACAAACATCAGGGGTTGCCAAGGTAAGCTATTACTATTGTAAAATAAAGACAAATAGTAAGGTAGACCAACAATCATGGTTTGTGTGTAGAACTTGGTAAGTGAGCTAGCAAAATAATACAGTGTGAGCAAAGTATAAACAAGCCAATTGTCTGTCCTAAATTCAGCATTTGGACAGTAAATTGTTACATGTTACAAATTCAAGATAGTTGGTGGGTAGATACAAGTTTTATTCAATACTGAATGTTGTGTGGATTTTGGTTTAATCTAGCCCTATATCATTGATGTTACCTGTATTTAAATATACAAACTGGAGGTCAAAGAAATCTACCTCAGTGTGGGTCACTTTAGATCTCCTTCACTTACCATTTTTCCCAGACATTGTAGATGAATGGTTTTAAAGCACTGTGTAATATGTTGGCGCTATATAAATGCTAATGATAGTAATACGCAGTACAATCTAACCTGTGCAAGTCAGTTGTGTCCTCCTGGTTGAGTTTTCCCATTGTGACCCTTGGTGATTGAGAGGCCATGCATGACCACTATTGTTACAAGTAGTGTTTGGCTGACATCACCAAAATTCATGTGGCAACCAATATGTCATGGATACAGTAATTAAGGATATAAGAGTGGTAGAACTAATGTGATTGTACAGGGAGAGAGTAAAATATGCCCAACCCTGTAAATGCTGTAAATGATCACTGTTAGTGAGTGAGGTCTGTATTATTAGTTTACATTTAAAAAAAAAAAAAAAAATGTATGTAGTTTTTGTATCTATTTGTAATCATGCAGTTGAAATACGTGATCTTTCAATAACAATAAATCGGACCGTTAGAATGTTGCCACTTGCTACTGGTCTAATCTCATTTTGTATGAATACTAGATTGCCATAGACTGTGCTTTGAGACTTTCTTTTGAATTTGACATTTTCTCCAGCCAGCAGAGGGCAGGCTCTTATGTTCCAATGCTGAATTATACATTTTGATAAATAATTAAAAGGACATACTAGTCTGCTTAACCACTACATGCTGATGTAGTTGTTATGGTGATATTAGACTGTGGATGCATTTCCCCAGTTCCTGGTCATACTATTTTAGAGCGGTTTGACAAACCTGACACCCATGGCCCAGCCCCCTGCCATCAGTTGCCAATGTGAAAATTCTACTTCTATATTAGTGATATTAACATCATCCATGTTTTAAAGCCATTCATTGACTGAATTGCTCAGTTTATGCACTCAGCAAAAAGGAGCCTTAAATTAAACATAGGTGAAATTGATATTGCTAGTGTGGGAGTGTAGCTTCCAGTACCATGAATGCCTCAGGGATCACTGGTTTTGGTCTAAACAGTGGAAAACTGTTTGGCATGTAATTGTTATGGTGCCTGGACTGCTTCTGTAAATACATAGAATGCATGTCATTTTAAACATAACATATAAACCATTAAATCAAAACCTGGTTTGGGATAAAGGATATTACAGCATCACTGTGACTTGTGAAAATCAAAACTTTTGAAATGTATTCACAAAACTGTATATTATGGAGAGTTGACAAGGCCAAAATAACCTCATATGGAAAAATTGTTGTGAATGCTTGCAGTTTTGCTATTTTTACCTAAAAAGTGCTGGCGTACAAGCTCATTTTGTGAATGGGACCAGTGACCAAAACTTTAGGATTAGCCATCATACAGTCGATGAATATGGCTACAAAAACTTTCTTTGTACATCGTTATGTTTCCATTACTGTTTTCATTGCATTCCAAACCTCCAGGAAATTCTAATGCCCAAATTTTTAAGAAGACACACTGTATATTTTAGGGTGTTTTCACTAAACCAGATATTGAAGAGAACAGCCAAGATCATTCCAATTGTAAGTCAAAAGTAACTTTAAAAAAACAAAAAAAAATCTCCAACTCTTGGCTTCTTTTGTCAGCTGGACTGTTGTCTGGTTAGTGTAGATACCATATCATGGTTACATATTGGCTGTGCTAACCACAATTCAATGGTTACAAAACCAAATGGGCAATACCACTGTCCTATTTAACAGATTAAATGTAAACATGTTAACGGTGTGCTAGTGTGTTTGGAGACGGGGTTGAATATCCCCACATGCATTCTGCAAGTCTTGCAGAACCAGTGTTAAAATATAACATGTTCATGCTATAAGCCCTGTCTATACATAGCACAAGTCAAAAGTTTGAGTGCTCCTGCCTGGATTCAAATTTCTCATGGTCCGTCTGAATTCAACCCTTGCCTGTGATCATTCACTATTTAGTTATATGATACACAAAATCACTTAACTAACTGGTTACACAGAGTAGGTGGAATTCAATGTGAAACCCATATCTGCTAAGGAACAGTTAGTGGACCATAACAATTTCATCTTAATTAAGTTGTGATGCTAGGAACTCCCTGAGTGCCAGTTTACCTCAAGGGTTTAAACGGTTAAAGAATGGTTTAACCCCCAAAGTGTTGAATTTGGCACCCAATTGTTCTGCCTATCAGTAGTTCCTCATTCACAAAATGGTTTGGCAAAAATAAGTACATTTCTGAAGCAATTTTGTGAATGGGGAGTGACTGAGAGAGTGTCCGCTGATTCCAGCCTTGGACTGTGGTGGATTTAGGTGAGAAAAATGATCAGGTGTCTGGTTCACAGATTTGCTATTAAACTGTCCATTAGCGGTTTAGTCCCTTGTAGTGAGCCAGCGCCTGTAGAACTCCTGGCATTATAACATTATCCTGCCTCTCTTTAAAGGTCTGAAATGTGTATAAATCTGTTATACCAGCTTAAAGGGACACTGCAAGCACCATAATTGCTATAGGTTAAATTAGTGGTTATGGTGGATAGAAGAAACGTGTATGTGAAGTATCATAGGTTTTTGTTAAATCTAGTGGGTTGACCAAATGAGTTAAGGTATGCTCTATATACCAAAAGCCCACCCTTTAGTTTGCAATGTCGTAATGAATGATTCTCATTTCCTCATTATTTGTACAAGTGTATGTACAACGTTGTCACGTGCTGTGCATTGAGTACCCAAGAGAGCTGGTGTATATGATTCTTGGCTTCATTGAATTGATGCAGCCCTCCGGTTGTCGAATTGTCTGCACAAGATAGACTGTCAAGGTAATCGCAAATTGGTCCCCCAGTTGTTGATTACCTACATCTCTCAGAACTCTTTGAATGCAGTAGATGACCAGAGAATCATGGGAATTGTAGTTCAGCGACATCTCTGGAGCTGGAGTTTGAGGTGCCTGCTCCAGATTGACAATTTGTATTACCCTTAATCAAGTGCAGTGTAAATTGCTGGACTTATATCCATGACAACTGTGAGACTTCTGTGTATTTTACTTTTTTAATGCTTTATTAAAAACACAGAAGGTTTTTCAGTTGGAGAATGTGTATATTTTTAAAGTTATTTTACCATACTCTCTATTTGAGTTTGTGTTCTTTTACACAAAATAAGTTCTTGCGTGTGCCCTAGGCTTTATCTTGTGTTTAGCTGGCAGTGTTACACAATCATTATTTCTTCCTAGCAGGTGGCCTCACACTTTCGATTTCCATGTGCTTCTACTCTTTCTGGTACTTTGTCTCCCTCTCGAGGTTATATGTGGTAAAACATACAACCAGTTTTGCAATCAATTTCAGTGAGCCTGTTGTCTATTCTTAAACATAAGTTACATTTTATGAATGTTGTTTGCGTAACACAAATTTAATTTTTTTTCACTATCTTGCAATGGAGCTTCATTGATTTTTCAGGATATTCCTCTCCTTCTCAATGGTTTCATAGTCCCCATTAGCCTGCCTTTGTGGGCTGCCTGAAATCTCTTTTTAGTCTTGCCTCTCTTTGGGTAAAGCCTTAGATGCTTCTTTGCCTACTTATCAGTCCATTAGGTCCCCAATGTTCTTCTATGAGAAGCATTGGATTGGACCATGTCATAGGAGGCCATGCTTCCTCCATGTTGGCACAGAAGGAAAGGTAAGCCGCACTGAGGTAGCATCAGTGCTGGAAAGAGGTGAACGGTAATGGGGTCACCTGTATAGATTTAAGAACAGGTTTGTATTCCTAATCATATAGTGTTCGTTTAAATGTTTTCCTGCTTTGTGTGTGTAACAAAGTATATTAAAAATTTATTTTATTTTTTTGCCAGTGGTGTTGCAATAAAGTACAAACTGACTATTATTTATTTATTTAGACATGGCTTCCAGTGGAACCCATGTGGACTCAAAGTCCGAGTTGACGGCCTTGTTGGAGCAATGGGAAAGTGGACATGGCACCGGGAATGACATGGTTTCCATCTTAACCAGGTGAGGGTTTATACTAATCTTTCTGCTCTGCTGAAATCTGTATATTGATGTAATTTGCAGATAGTGGTCATGTGGTGTGTGTGTGTGTGTGTGTGTACCTTGCCACTTCGCATTGTGTAAGGTGCACTCTGCCTATCAGAAGCACAGTTATGCTCTCAGAATATTGTGCAAATACGGATGCCAAACACAGGTAAGTTTTTCTAGCTTTGGGTGCCAACTCCCATCACCCTTAACCCTGCAAGTGTAATTATTGCAGTTTTTATAGAGACAAACTGAAAAAATGGAAGCTAAAAGAACGCTCATATGTGGGGTTAACCCAAAAACTGTATAAATAGAGAGAAGAAAAGGGATGAGTGTTCTAAGGGAATATTAAAATTTAACCTTTAATAATAATAATAATAATAGTAGTAGTAGTAGTAGTAGTAGTATCATCATCATCTTGTGTAAATGTCCATAATTGAGGTAATACTCAATAACAGATTGGAGTGTACGTACACCTTAATAAGTGATAATCAAAAAATGAGAAAATATGTAAAGATATCCTATAATGAGAAATAAATAATACAAGGATAACTAGGTTCTATTTAAGAACAAGAAAGGAAAAAATAGAGGTGGACTAAGTCCACATCACTAATTCCGAAGAAGGGTTACAGAGATATCAAGGGGCATAACCCCACGAAATAATTTAAAAGGATAAAAACGTGAAGAAAACACGTGAAGTAAAAAGTGGGTAGATGTAGTTTGGATATCCTCAGTATGTACTGGGGTAATTTGGATAGCTTCACTGAGAACACTAATAACCAGTACAATATAGTACCGTATATGTTCAGTCACATATCACAAAATTACTCCCCCTAAAGTCTACAGGGATCTAGAAATCCCAGCTATGTAGAGGTACATCCACAGAAAATGGGAAAAAACTACAACTTTTTACTTCACGTGTTTTCTTCACGAGTGTTTCACTATTACTTTATTATCATTTATTGTTTTCTGCTTTGCATTAGTCGGCTTAATAAAGGTTATACCTAACAATTATTGTAATAATCTAGAGATATCATTTGGTGAAGTGGATGTCCAAATTTCTCCATCTTTAGTGGAACAACCACTTCACTTTAGTCTTATCCTTTTAGGTTCTATTTAAGGTATACTGATACCTAAATATACACAGATACAGTTAACTGATATATATTATATGTGTGTGTGTGTGTGTATATATATATATATATATATATATATATACACACTATATGTATGTATGTATATGTATATGTATGTATATGTATGTGTGTGTGTGTATATATATATATATATATATATATATATATATATATATATATATATATATATATATATATATATATATATATATATATATATATATATATATATATCTCTATGTGTGTGTGTGTGTGGTTCTGTCGAAAAGATGAGACCTTGGCCGCTGAAAAAAACTAAAGAAATAAATGAAAAGAAACTAAGATATGTACATAATAAAAGGAAAAATCTGAGATCTTTATAAATGTAGTAAGCAATAACTAAGTTTGCAATAAACGGAGCATAAGTCCAAATAAGAAACTATCCGAGAATAAAAAAAAAAAAAAGGAACTAAGGTATGTACAAAGTGAAAGGAAGGTTCTGATTGAATGTACTCTGAAGCTTTCACTAAAAATAGTAATCACGTTTTATTATCCACGAAGCCTGAGTCCAAATGAAAATTGGCTGTCTGTGAATCAATAATGTTCAATGTAAAAAGTAACGGATATTAGTCCTAGGCATAAACAGGTCCTGTTCAAAAGTTTTCATGGGCCTGAATATAAATATGTGTGCGAAATGAAACGTTAACGAGGAGCGCAGCAAAACACAGTGCTGTGCCATGCAGCATCTCCTTGTAGAGTTTGTTTGAATCTGTGCATCACTATGGGGAATGTTTAGCTTCTCCATGCAGAGCGTGGAGATGCTGAATGCCAGTGCTGCACACTGTGCAGTACTTCACTAGGAAGCACCTTGGTGGCTGTCTAAGTGACTGTCACAAGAGGTGTTACTAGCCAGCAATATAAACACTGCCTTTTCTCTGAAGCCGCAGCAGTAGTCACAGAATTGTTTGCTGTTTGCATGTTGGAGCCTGGGATAAAGGGAAGAGAGATGCACCTCCAGTGCTGCCATCTTCTGGTTGACTCTTTCTTTTGCTTCTGTCAGATCCATACGACAATGTAGTACACTTAGATATGTTTGTATTGGATTGCATTGGAATATTGGTGAAATTCAGTGAAATTCCAATTGGATTCTATTTTTCTAAAAAAACTTAAACATGGACAGTGCAACTTTGCAAGAAAACAAAAAACGGTGAATTGCTTTTATATGCAGTTACTCTGTATAGTACGTGTAAAGAACTTTGTTTTTAGGTATCTTGACAAACAGGCTTTTTTTTCTGCTTCTTAATGCAGAATGTCAGAGCTGATTGAAAAGGAAACAGAGGAATATCGAAAGGGGGATCCTGATCCCTTTGATGACCGCCATCCAGGTAAGGCAGTCAGAAATAAATAGTTGTTCTGTATTATTAGAGGAGTACATATGTATATTGAAGTCTGTTTTCTTTCAGGTCGTGCAAACCCAGAGTGTATGCTTGGACATCTCCTGCGTATTCTGTTTAAGAATGATGACTTTATGAATGCGGTATGTTTAGCCCTACATCATGTCTTTATTCATATAGGTGGGTGTGGAGAGAGGAAGCACATTGACTCTGGAACGAGGGGAATCTAGTTACCTCTCTTTCCTGACCCATGGTGGCAGTACAATAGGGATGTACTCTTCCCATGGGGCAAGCATCTGAAATTAAAAATTAACATAAACATTCCAGCCCAACAGGTATAAGACTCCAACCTGCCATGGACCCTCAGTTCTTTTTCTTGTTCTATCAGGCACGGACGGCATCTGGACTTTGTGATGAGGCACATGGGTTGCTGCCGGGGGGATCCGGCCTAATAGCCTCCCAGGCGGAGAGCTGAGTGGCCTGTGTGCATCCTGCAGGACTTACGGAGCAGGTATGTTTCACTTTCTTTATGCCGAGTGTGGTCACTGGCAAAACGGATGAGATCTTCTTCTAGATCAGAGCTGTCCTCGGGCGAATGTTTTGTGTCTTCCTATTCAGAAACTTCCAGCGATTTGATTTTAAGAAGAAGAATTAAGAAAATGTATTCATGAAATTAATGTTGCCTTCTCTGAAGAAACATCAGATAAAGCAAGTAAGAAACCCTTTCCTGCTCCACAGCAGATTCTGGAACTTATGTACAGAGAGTGGAAAAACCCTGAAAAAAGTGCGTTAATTTCCAGGCATTTCAAGAACATTATAAAGCTGCAAGGAGAAGACAAGTGGGAAGACTTGCCAGTCATTGATGTACAAGTTGCTCAGTTGTCTAAAAAGACTACTATACCGATTGGAGAAGTCTCTGGACTTAAAGACTCTGTGGATAAAAGGGCTGAAACGTCCAGCAGACGAGCATATCAAGCAGCAGGATTTCAGGCTAAAGCGGCATTGACAGGAGCTTCAGTGGCTAAAGCTCAGTATTATTGGATTCAGGGATTCGAATATAGCCTGATAACCAGGACAAAGATCTCTCTTGCCTGTTCCACAATTTAAAGTTATCTAATGAATATCTGCTAGATGTTATCACAGAGGTGATTAAACTTTCTGCTTGTCATTGGCCTGATATCTGTAACCCACAGTGCACTTTGGCTTAAAGCATGGATGGCTGATACGGCCTCAAAATCTGCATTTTGTGAACTGTCCTTGGAGAGGAAGAAATTATTTGGTTCTCCTTTGGAAGAATTAATCCGACAGATGTCGGAACCCAAAAAAAGCTCTCCCTCAGGACAGGAAGTATGCCTGGAAGCCCAGATACAAGAACTTTCAATACAACCGCAGGGGGTATCAAGAAAAACCCAGTTTTTTTTTTTCCTCAACAAAGGAAAGATTCTAAGTTTGACCCAAATAAAGACTTCAAGACTGACAGACCAAAAAGATTCTGACGCCATAAGAATAGGCAGACAGATACAGTTTGCTCACAGATGGAGAGACCACTGCAAATCCATGGAATTTGAATCTAGTTGCAAGAGAATACAAAATAAAGTTCTTAGATTTACCAAGACAAGCTCTATTCTCCGCTACAGTTACTGTTTAAAAGAAAGGTGTTCTAGAAAGAGTTCCAAGAACCCAGCTGTATCAGGGTGTATACTCTCGGTTGTTCCTGGTCCCAAAACCAGATTTGTCCTGTTGTCCCATTTTGGATCTAAAAGAATTAAACAACAATATTCCTTACCAACATTTAAGAATGGAAACCATTGCATCAGTCACTCATCATCAAAAAAGGAGATTTTGTGGCAACTTTAGATTTGAAAGATCACTACCTTCACATTCTTATGGATGTTAGCTCAAGAAAATACCTGCTATTTGCCATAATAAAGGGTCACAAGGTTCAGCACTTTCAATTCAAAGCCCTTCCATTCGGTCTTGCCTCAGCTCCCAGGATTTTTACAAAGGTTCTCATGCCTATTGCATCCTTCTTAAGGGTACAAGGTATCATGGTTACTTAGATGACTAGTTCGTAAAGGCAAAGTCAAGAGACGCTCTAGAGATGAATGTGGCTTACACCCAAAAAATCATGGAAGATCATGGTTGGGTGATAAACCGAGGAAAATCTCATCTGCATCTCACAAGGTCAGTTCAGTTTCTAGGGTTTTTACTCACGTCAGACACTCTTGCTATTCACTTACCGGCGGGGAAAAAAAGATAAAGAAGCTGACAAAAGAACTTCAGAGAGAGCCAAAATGCTCTGTGAGGAATGCTATGCATGTGTTGGGACACCTCACTTCCACTATCCCAGCAGTAAAATGTCTACGGTGTCTTATCTGAACAAACAAGGGGGTACAAGGATAAGAAAATTGCACTCCCTTTGCACGAGAATTATGTCCTGGGCTCAAAGTCCTCTAGAAGACCTTTCCGCTACTCATGTAAGAGGAATAGACAACGTTATTACAGACGACTTAAGCAGAACGAGTGGTCTCTAACTCATTGTCGTTTTTTCTCAGCTGGTGAAGATATTCGGATTGCCTGTCATCGATCTAATGGCAAGAAGGTCAAATGCAAAGGTGAAAACATTTGCCTCACCATTCATGGCAGACATGCCTCTGGTTCTGGATGGGCTGTCAATCAAATGGAACTTCAGCCTGTCATACATATTCCCCCCGGTGAGCCTAATTCCAAGGATATTGAAAAAGATGAAATCAGAACATGCAAAAGTATTGGCTATAATCCTGTACTGGCAAAATCGGAGCTGGTTCTCAGTTTTAATGACTGGTTTTGAGGTACTGGGAACATGCGGTTTCAACAGAGATCCTGGAGAACAAAGGTATTCCACTGGAGGTACTGAAAATGTTCAGGTGGACGGCTTGGCTGCTGCAAGGCTAATCCTGCATAGCAGGGGCATTAAGAAGGAGAGATTCAAGTTTCTGCTGAATTCCACCAGAAGATCTACCTCTATCTAATATTTGGACGAAATTTCTTTATTGGTGCATATCTCATCATTGCCTGCAAGATTATCCTTCTACTGACACTATCTACCATTTTCTACAGGACAGCCTTAAAAGGGGGTCTTAATTTATCTACCCTCAAGGTTCAAGTTTTTGCTCTCATCCATTTATTGGTAAAGATTTTTTTTAAGGCTGTCAGGAAGAGTGTTTTTTTTTCCCTCTTGGGATCTGTCTTTGGTTTTGAAGGCTCTTTGTACCCATCCTTTCGAACTTTTGGAGGAAACATCTTTAACCCCTTAGTGACTAGACCGTTTTTCAATTTTCTAACCGTTAAGGACCAGGGCTCTTTTTACATTTCTGTGGTATTTGTGTTTAGCTGTAGTTTTCCTCTTGCTCATTTACTGTACCGACACACATTATATACCGTTTTTCTCGCCATTAAATGGTCTTTCTAAAGATACCATTATTTTCATCATATAATTTACTATAAAAAAATTATAAACTATGCTGAAATTTTTTTTTAAATACACTTTTTTTGAACTTGGACTCTCAAAATCTGTTACGCATCTACAACCGCCAAAAAACAGCCGTGCTAAATAGTTTCTAAATTTTGTCCTGAGTTTTGAAATGCCCAATGTTAACATGTTCTTAGCTTTTTTTGGAAAGTTATAGGGCTATAAGTACACCACTTTGCTATTTCCAAACCATTTTTTCCCCCCAAAATTAAAGCAAGTTACATTGTAACACTGATATCGGTCAGGAATCCCTGAATAACCCTACACATGTATATATTTTTTTAAAAGACAGCCTAAGGTATTAAACTTGGGGTATTTTGGGAGTTGTGCTGCGTTGGTTTGGTTTAGTTTGTGCTGTCTCGGTCCTTTATGGTCGGGCCTCTTTTTGGATGGCTTGTTTCCTTTTCATTGGGTCTGTGTGTGGCCATGTTTTAGGGTCATGTACGGGTTGTGGTACTCTTTTCTTGTGGTGAGGTGGGGGTCGTCAGGTTGGCGTCTTAAGTGGGACTGTTCCTGTCGTGTGGTGCTTGGTTTGGAGCAGTTGCGGTCAGTTTCGGGTGATTTGTGTCCCAGAGTTCCCAGGTCCGGTGGAACGCTTTGTATGAGTCATGTATCTGTGCGGTCAGTTCGTCCAGGTCGCGTGTTTCTTTAACCCCTTAAGGACACATGACTTAAGGGGTTAATCTTGATGATGATGGTTGATAGTTCGGGGATCCGTTGGTCTGCCCATAATTCTGCTGTTGCTCTTCGTGTTGCTAGGGTTATGCGGGCCATTAGCTAGTTTTCGTTTCTCGTAAGGGTGTCCATAGGTTTGGTGAGTAGCATTGTCCACTGTTGAGCTGTGATGGGTTTTTCGATAACTTGTTCTGAGTTCTCGTACTTCGGTCCAGAGTGGTTTGAGTTTGGGGCAGTTCCACCAGCAGTGTAGGTAGGTGCCCGTTTCGCCGCATTGTTTCCAGCATTGGTCGTTGGGTTTTTGGCCCATTTTATGAAGTCTGTGTGGTGTCAGGTACCAGCGGAACAGGGTTTTGTAGGCCTGTTCTTTGTATTCATGCAATCATTTTACCACCAATCTATGCCAAAAAATAAATAAAAATTGGTTATTTTTTTTTTTTTTTTTTAAAAACACATAGCAATTTAAGAATACATGTACGGAGAACTTTAAGGGTTACTGCCAAAGAACACCCTAATATGTGTTCAGCAACATCTCCCGAGTACAGTGATACCACCTATGTATAGGCGTGTCTGGTCCTCTGGGGGCTAAAAGACCTTATTTGGAGGGTGCACATTCCAGTTTTCTAACTTGGAATTCTCTCAGCTGGTCATCATGCACCCATGTCCTATTTGGGACATTTTTGAAGCCAGCCAATGTAATTTACCCCATTAAACCATATATTTTTAAAAAGTAGTTTTTTTGGGGGTTTTTTTTCTCTACCATTGTACTTTAGGCATGTATTCTCAGTTCCTGTTATGTGTTACTGACAAAGAAGCCCCAATCTGTGTTCAGGAGCATCTCCCAAGTGCAACAGTGCCCCCAATGTACAGGTTTTATGGGCATTTGTAAGCTTACAGGGGTCAAATGTAGGGCTTTCCTCTTTTCCATGTTTGCACATTGAAATTTGACAGATTGGTTTGCTGGGCCTATGTTGCCTTTCAGACCATATAGCAACCCAGGAATGAAAATTAACCCCATCATGGCGTACCATTTGTAAAAGTAGACAAACCAGGTTATTCAAAATGGGGTATGTCCAGTCTTTTGTAGAAGCCACTTAGTCACGGTTTTCTTAGTTTTTTTTTTTTAGTTTTTTTTTTTTTTACATAAAAACTGCACTTTTACTGGTGATTTCATCTTCGGAGTATGTTTTACTGATTTATAATACTCATATTTGTGTTCAACCAAGTCTCCCGAATATAGCAATACCCCCCATGTACAGGTTTTATGGTGTTTTTGTGTGATTCAGTTTGCCAGATTGGTTTGCTGGGCCTGTGTTGCATTTTGAGACCATATGGTAGCCCAGGAATGTGAAATAACACCATCACACACACACACACACTACTATGTATGGGGGGGTGGCGATCACTCGGGTCTCCGGCAGCGTAGGGGGGTATTACACGATGCCCCGATATCGAGGCATCATGTAATACCATAAGAGCAGCTGGAAGAGATCATGATCGTGATCAGGTACGTCCGCGGTCCTTAAGGACCGTTTTTCGTCGGACCTACCTGTTACGTCTGCGGTCCTTAAGGGTTAAAGCTCTTGCCTCTAAAAGCAGCTTGTTTGGTGGCCATAACTTCTGCTAAGAGGATAGGTGAAATTCAGGCTTTTTCATAATCTGCAGAATTTACAAAAATTCTTCCAGAAAAAGTTGTTCTGTGTCTGAAACTTAAAAAAAATAGTCGAAAAAACTCAGTCATTTCTTCCAAGGCTATCAATCAACCTATTTCCCTGCCTTCCTTTGGTTATCCATCTGTCTCGGATTTGGATGATAATTGGCACAAGTTGGATGTCTGAAGATCTACTTAGACCGCTCCTCTACATACAGGAAGACTAACCATTTTTTTGTTAATTTTTTTGGAAAACTTAAAGGTCATGTTGCCTCCAAATCTACTTTAGCAAGATGGCTAGTGGACACGATTAAGTTGGCTTATTCTTCCTCAAATCTGCCTCTACCTGCCTCCTTGAAAGCTCATTCTACCAGAGCAACGGCTGCTTCTTGGGCCGAAAGAGCATATGCTTCACCTGATGCTATCTGCAGAGCTGCTACATGGTTTTCATTCAACACTTTCATCAAGCATTACAGACTAGACTTATTCTCTGCCTCTGACGCTGCTTTTGGGCATAAGGTGTTACAGGTGGTGGTTGCTTAATTCCCGCCCCTAGCTCTGTGTTCTCAATATATACCTATTGTACTGCCACTATATGTCAGGAAAAAACGCAATTTTACTGACCATCAATTCCTTTTTCCTTAATATGATGGCAGTATATCACTCCCTCCCTTTATTAATAAATTTGATATTTTTGCAGTAGTATGTCTCTGTTATATTGGGACGTACTGAGGTCCATGGCAGGTTGGTGTCTTATACATTTTTTGGGGGGGGAGGAACGTTTGTTAATTTTTAATTTCAGATGCTTTTCCCATGGGAAGAGTACATCCCTATTGTACTTCCACCATATTAAGGATAAAGGTATTTACGGTGAGTAAAATTGCAGTTTTCTCTCAGTTTTTGTAATTTGTTTTATGACTTCTCTTCTGATTAGCTGGTGAATGCGTACGTAATGACAAGCAGAGAGCCTCCTTTAAACACAGCAGCTTGCCGCCTTCTGCTGGACATTATGCCTGGATTGGAGACAGCCGTTGTTTTTCAGGAAAAGGTGAGAGCCTAAATAATTTGTACCAGATTGTATGAGATTAAAGGGACACTTCAGGCTAGACATAACACCAACACCTCTCCATCCCTCCCATTTCCTGCCCTTTCTCCTTCTATGATGTTTGTTGATCAACCTTACATCTTCTCTCTTTCTCCTCTTCATGTTGTCCTTACAGCTCCAGTCTATAGCACATCATCCATGGATCTCCTATACAGCATCAGCTTAGCAAAACTGCCTCCTTACAGCACACACTTACTATTCATGCAGAATCATACTCAAACCACACATTGCCAAATTTTCTTCTTTACACCTGGGAACTTTTTAGATCCCTGTGCTTTTATCTCCTGCTATGGGGACAGGAAGAGAAATCCTGTGCAAAAAGAGGAGGAAGCAACCACAACATTTGTCTAGGTGGCTCTGAAGGTGGCAAGACCCATTGAAAAACAGGTTTTCCTTCTTGGAAATCTGAGTTGGGTACAGAGCTACCCTTCATGACTACCAAACGTAGCAGAGCTGTTCTTGCATGTGAAGCCCAGCTTACAAATCTGGAAATTCCAGGTGTAATCCAGAAACTTTCTAACTATGTACACATATCACCGCTATGTCATCCACACGGCAGCAATCAGCCACACATAACCCATATATAACACACAAACTAAACAGCATCTGCTAACTCGGATCTTTACTACCACTGCTTACCATTTACATGTCAACAGGAAGGAATTGTGGAGAATCTTTTCAAATGGGCTCGGGAAACAGAGCAGCCGCTCCGTACGTATGCTATCGGATTACTAGGAGGAGCCATGGAGAACCAGGATATAGCAGCCAATTATCGGGATGAGAATTCACAGATGGTGAGTTGTAACTGCAAATACTTGTATGATATTTAAATGATGTCCATAATAAAGTGTAAAAATAGGTTTATCTTCCATAAAAGAGCACTTGTAGAGAGTACTTTTTACAGCCATAAGGTGCTTGTCAGTCTTGGTTTCATGATACACCTAAACTATTTCTACCAGTGTATTTTCCTTGCCGCTGTTCACCAGATGTCATTTGCAGCTGTTTGCAGGAATTTGAAAATGCCTCTAGTACAGCAGCATAACAAAGCTCTTTTTTACACCATCTGAAGTGTTTAATGCCATGGTACATTTACTTTTTGTTTTGGGCGGAGCAGCTGAGTGAAAAGAACTATTTAAGTAATGAAGCTCTTAAAGAAATAAAAACACTGTATGAGGAAGGCAGATTACACCTGGTTCGATTTACCAGTTAAGCGTTCTAGAAAATACATGTTTGCTTGTTATATTACTATTTATTCATTGTGATTGGCACTATTCTCATGCAGTACTATTAAAAGTCCTTAATGTGGAGGAGGTGATGGACCTGCCTGTGGAATGTAGTCGCCCAAGAAACAATCAAAAAGGGCAAAACATCCATTGTGTGTGTATATATGTAAAGATGCAAGTATGTGACATGTTCCTCAAGGTGAGAAGGCAGTATACCACCTTTACCATAAAGGGCCACACCAAATTTTGGGCCTGAAGTATTGGTAATAGCCCATCGTAATGGCCCATACCCAGGTAGTAGAAAAAACACCTGCTTATGGTATAGTGCTGGGGTTACCTCTAATTGTCAGACCAGGACCCTAAGAGAAGTTGATCTAGGTATATGTTACCAGTGCCAGTTGAAAGGTCTGGGGTATGTATCCTTTGAGAGCAAGTGCCAAAGGGTCTACAATTTGATTAGGTGAAATGAGGTGGCTCCAACACTCAGACATGTGTGTAATAAGGCAGTCAACCAAGCCAACTAGAGTCCAATAGGTACTGGTAAATGCCTAAACCATGTCAATCAGTTTTTCGAGTTTACTGGCCTGGTAGATTCCAACCGAGGCTGCTGTGGTGTCTGTGGAAGCGCCAAGGTGGGCAGTTGTACTAGGCAGAAAATGGTGTCCTGTGGTGGACTGTCAGGAGTGCCCTTGGACCACAGTGCACTGTGTGCTTGCATATAATCTTTGCAAAAAATTCCTAAAAGAAAGTATAGAAATATTTTGTGGTTTTTTTAGATCAAAATTTGTTTCGGGGGCAGAGCTAGCACCCGACGGCAACAGTCGCACTCTCCCTGAGCTCCGTCAAACGGGCATGAAAAACGCCCAAAACCTGCTTTAAAAAAAACCCCAATATGCACCGGGACAGCACTACTAACGATGGGGAGAAAAACTAAAAAAACTCCGTCCGGATCGACCCAGATTCTGCGCCGAAATCGGCGACCTCCTGAGGGGGCCGCGGGGAGAGCTGACATGGCAGCGGACCTGGGAGACTTCTCCGACGATTCGGATGACTATTCCCTCCACAATACAGAGGAACTGGGAGGACAAGAGAAGGTGGAAACACCTGAAGATCAGGGGCCTAGCGGACAATATCACACAAGCAGAACTGCCACACTGCCTGCGCAGGCTCTTCACAGCCCTTTTATCTCACAAACAAGCGAAAGGTATCGCACTGGAGGGGATGTTCCGGCTCCCCAAGCCTCCTGCAGCTGCGGCCTCAAACACCAGCGACCTACTAGTCAAGTTCCAAAATGGCCAAGGTAAGGCAGCCATCATGAGAGGGAAGCTCGCATTCCGCTTTGAGGAAATGGACATTAACTTCTACTCAGATCTCTCCTGCCCAACCCTACAGTGGCAGAAGAAGCTACGACCCTTCACATCCATGTTATCAACGAAAGGAATCAAGTATCGATAGGGTCCAACACGCACGCTAATTATTCAGCACCAAAACACGGAGATCAAGGTAGCGAGGCATCTGAGATAAAGGCAACCCTGACAACTCTAGGACTGAACAACGCCGACAGCTCTGTCCCGTTCATCCCTTCAAATCGGAACATATCCAGCCGTGCAACTTCTTGACTCTGGCAATTATATAGTTTCTTTTGTATATTTTTACTTAAATCCTTGTCTTTTCATTTTATGTGGCACAGGCACCTCACAGGGCTAGCCTCACGCTGAGGAACTGTAGACGCAGTATAAGTTATACCGTTCGTATTGTATTCCCCTCTGTTTGTTTGTTTTCTACACCACTTAAATACCGTGCTACATACCACGCCATGCACCGACAGCAGGGATGGGCCGTACCCATCTCTACCATCTCCCAGGCCTAAGCAGGCCGAAACCGGGATCACCCGGAAACACTAGCTCCTTAAAGAACACCTATCCCCCCAGCTCCGCGCTAGACCCACTTACACCCACTGAACCATGTGGAGCTGTGCCCACTTAGCATCCAGCCCGCCTTAGATATAAATCACAATCCCTCTAATTTTCTGCTACCACACAGCCATACATGTCCCTGACACCTACACCAACTACAATCACCGCTTGAGGCATGATCATGGCGGTAACAAGCTACATTACCATAAACAAAAGGAACCGCAGCCAACATCAATACCCCACCAATGTATGCAAATGGTTAAAACCAATGTTATGGTTCATTGACTGTTACACGCAATGTCTATATCATGTTGACTGCAAAAAATAAAGAAGAATTTAAAAAAATAAAAATAAAAAATTGTTTCAAATGAGGTATAAATAATTTTTAAATTATGATGTGCAGAATTTATAATTACATTTTAAACACAGTTCTTCATAATAACCGGAATTGTCATTGCTTTTTATTTTTTAATTATGTAAAATTATTAGTATCGAACTCCTTCCAAGCTGGGGTTTGATGGCATTAGTTGGTTCAATTAATGTTATGCTGAATAATTTTATATCCTTCAAACTTGATTAATACTATTTTTGTTCATAAAATTGGAATTATGTTTGTTTATGAGAATAGGTAAGTAAATTGCAAAGCTTAGACATAAATAGCCAAACTGATACATTTTCCAACCATGTATTTTGACATAGTTTGCAGTTTCCTTGTTAGTGCTTAACAATCCCCAGTTATTAAATAAATCCCTTTTACGTCAAAAGTATGTCTAGTTTCAGTAAGCATAAGGTTCACCTATAAACAATGACAAAAAATATTACTCAAAATGGATCTGTTGTTCTTTGTTTCCATTGTAGGTGGCGCTGGTGCTACGTAGACTGCAGGAACTACAGTCCCAAGACACCCCCACAAACAAATTGGAAACAAAACGCCCAAGTCCCCGTCGGCCAGTTGGTGAACCACTGCTTCCACTTGATGAAGAGGCAGTGGACATGGATTATGGGGAGACTCCGCTGGACACTGGGCCGAACGATGGGAATGTTGATCTATCTTTCCGGCTGCAAACCAGCCCTGGGTCTGGGATCCTGGTGAACTCCAGTGGGGCAGGAACCCCACGTAGAGCAAAGCAGGATGGAGAAGTCCATCGAAAGATGAAACACAAGCTAACCTTCTCGGAGCCGGAGCGAGCAACCAGCGAACTTTCCAACAGCAGCTGGTCAGAGATGTCTGTCTGGGTTATTGGCACAAATTATTCTCTATACCCCCTCACTCCAGCCATTGAGCAGAGGTTAATTCTTCAGTATCTTACTCCTCTTGGAGAATATCAAGAGGTAAATGTATGTGGTGCCTAAGACACCATTATAAATAACTTAATATTTCAGAATTTTGCTCTTTATTATCCTTTTGGTTTAGAGCTTAAAGGGACACTCTACTGCCTAAATAAAAAAAATGTATAATGCATATTTTTTTTTTCACCTGGTGCATAGCTAAAAACCGTTTGCAAATGCCAAAGATCTCTTCTCTGCAGCCTTTGCAAACCTCCCCCTTCTTCCTCCTCCCCCCAGACTTTCTGTGGCTGTCCACTCACAGACTCCCTAGTGCAGTTCAATGAGAAATCTTTGCAGAGCAATTGCTGCCACTTCAATTTAGCTCCACTGAGCTAAACTACCAGGAAGTAACAGTTCCTGTTCTCTAAGTAATAGCCAGGGGGCGTAACAAGGTAAATTTTATAAATATGCCAATTTCTATTGAAATCTACACTTTATGTAAAATGAAAAAGAGGATGCACGCTTCACACATAAATCGCTACAAGCTTAAAGCGCTTTAGGGGTCTAGACAGTCCATTTAATAACACTATTTTTTGGTTCTCCTGTCTTGTTTTCAGTTGCTGCCTACCTTCATGCAGTTGGGTTCCTGGGAGTTGATGATGTACTACATTGATCTGAAACGTACAAATGATGTCCTCCTCACGTTTGAGGCGCTCAAGGTTTCCCTGCTTTTGCCTATCTCTTATACCACCTTTTCACAAATGTTTGCTACTTTTCTCAATATTTTTTTCTTTCTATATTTAAACAGCACCTGGCCTCACTACTTCTTCACAACAAGTTTGCTGCAGAGTTTGTGGCTCACGGGGGTGTTCAGAAATTGCTTGAAATTCCTCGTCCCTCTATGGCTGCCACCGGTGTGTCCATGTGTCTTTACTACCTGTCTTACAACCAAGATGCCATGGAAAGGGTAAGTCCCACACCTAATCTTAGCATAGCTAGTGAGGAAAGAGAACAAAGAACTTTGATCACAATGTGTGCTGCTTTCACTCAGAAGTAGGCTTTAGTTCTATATTTGTAGGAATACAGTGAAGTCTGTAAAGTACCTTTGGTAAAACTTGGAACTTTTAACATTGGGTGGTGATATTCACTTAAAAAGAAGAATCAGTCTGTGTGCAATATGCACAGATCACTGTATAACCAGCCATATAAACCCTTTTTTGTAAAATGTTTCAATTTTGGTTGTAAAATGGCTCTCCAAGCATCATAAAAACTACATTGATAAGTTTAATAGGTAGTAGATTGCATCCCCCCTCAAGTGGGGGATACGCTACTTTTACCCCCATTGCTAGGATCTTCATAAAGTTGACCTACCTCATCAGCTCTCCAAATTATTTTAGATTACCTTAGTACAAGAGGAAAGTAAATGCAAGTTCAAACACGCTGATAAATGATCTTAAAGGACCACTATAGTGCCAGGAAACCATACAGGCTCTGGAGAGAGGAAGGGGTTAAAATCTTACCTTTCTCCAGCACCGGGCGGGGAGCTTTCCTCCTCCTCTCCTCCTTCCTAGCGACGTCATCGGCTGAATGCGTATGCACAGCAGGAGCCGCGCGCGCATTCAGCCAGTTCATATGAAAGCATTTACAATGCTTTTCTATGGACGCTGGCGTCTTCTCACTGTGATTTTCACAGTGAGAAGCACGCAAGCGCCTCTAGCGGCTCTCAATGAGACAGCCACTAGAGGCTGGATTAACCCTCAGTGTAAACATAGCAGTTTCTCTGAAACTATGTTTTAAAAAAAAAAAGGGGGGGGGGGGGGTTAACCCTAGCTGGACCAGGCACCCAGACCACTTCATTAAGCTGAAGTGGTCTGGGTGCCTATAGTGGTCCTTTAACATTAAGTGCTTCCATAGTTGCTAGCTCATTAGACAGTTTTATAATCTAGTGAATCAAGTAAAGTGCAGGATTCATATCAACGTAATGCTGGATGTTGTTTGAGTCATGCACTTTTCAAAGCCAGGTATCAAACTCATTGGTAAAGTGAATGAGACCTAAAAAGCGCAAAGGATGTACTCACAAAACATGAGGAACAGAGTACATAAAATAAAATCGTTGTAGGGAACTTCTGATCTGTGTAGATACTGCAAGCTGTGTATGGTACCATAGGGGGAATCATGGTATGGGGCATCACAAGGGTCAAGCCCTAGTAAGTTTGGTGATCGTTATGCTTGTATGCTTTTGTGAGATTGCACTCTTTTCTTTAGTGAACGATCACCCAGGACTGATCCTATATATAGGTATCTCCGTTTGCAGAAATACTTAGTTGCTTAAAGAAACAATATACATAAAAATTGTAATACCGAGATCCGGATAAAATCTTCTATGTTTTTTTTTTTTTTTTATATTATAAATTTAAATTCAAAAAGCATATTAAGATGCTAGTAGTAAATAATAAAATCTATATAGAATAAAAAACGACAGAGCCTTACTCCCCTAAACTGGGAATTGTGAAGACGTGATAAGGAAATTGTACGTTGGAAGCAAAGACCCACATTGGAAACATTCTCCAACTCCATTATTTTTTTTTTTTTTTTTTTTTGTCTGAATCCTGCAATTTCCTTGTGATTTCTCCATAAATCTCAATTAAGTGGGATAGCCCCCACCATTTTCAGTAAGACTTGTAGACATTTTATGTGATTGTTCCACTATGTGTCTGATGTGCCAAACACCATAGATTCCAGTAGACTGTTCCTGCTGTTCTCCATTTTATTTATGCTCCCACCATATTTGTTCTCGCAGGTTACGGCACATTATTCAATTCTACATGTCATATTGTGTTTCCTTTTGTTCCTTATAGGTGTGCATGCACCCGCACAAGGTACTGATGGATGTTGTGAATTATACTCTTTGGCTCATGGAGTGCTCACATGCGTCTGGATGCTGCCATGCTACCATGTTCTTCTCGATCTCCTTCTCATTCCGAGCTGTACTAGAGCTGTTTGACAGTCAGGATGGATTGAGGCGGCTGGTTAATCTGGTGAGATGGATGATAGAGAGCCTAGCTTGACGTTTCTTTTAGTTTTAGTTATCATGGTTTTTTTCTTTCTTTTTTTTTCCGCCCTCCCCTCTCGTCAAAGGATTACAAGTGCATGCTGTCTGAGCCTATTAAACGATCCAGTTGTGGGTGATGGGGGGCCGCTAAAGTATAATGACCTATAGGTGTTATTCAGTCAGAAAGAGCATTAAAAAGGGTTGGAGTACCCTGTAAAGTGTATGTTGTGTTAATTGGGAAGGTTTAGAAAAAAACTAAACAAAATGGACTGTAAGCCAGTAAATAGAAATGTTTTGTTATACAGGGCAAGTGCTGGAACAAGGTAATGGAAGTTATAAATGCATCATGGGTAGTCTTTTGGTAGCTGATTTGAAATCTAGTAAAGCAACATGGAGGCTACTGGTTGGTACTTTAGCATAACTATATAATCTATATATTTATTTTTAGTAACTATATAATCACCTACTTTACTGTTGTCTTGTTCCTCTCACGTCCCTTCACAGATCAGCACTCTGGAAATCCTAAACCTAGAAGACCAGGGCGCCTTGCTAAGTGATGACGAGATATTTGCAAGTCGACAGACGGGAAAACATACATGTATGGCTCTTCGCAGATATTTTGAGGCACATCTCGCCATTAAAGTGGAACAAGTGAAGCAGTCACTGCAGCGCACTGAGGGGGGGCTTCCCATACATCCGCCACCTCCCTACAAGGTTAGATTACTGAAACTCTACTGATTGTGGCTCCGGTTTATAACTGTAGCTTCCATTTATAAATTGCTGTATTGACTGCTGCTGATTTTTTTTAATTTTTTTTAATTTTTTTTTAATCCACAGTGGTTATAAGTTACATTTCATATCATGAATATTAATATGTAATTGGAATACAAATAAATATAGATCTTTTACAAAAGTGGCGTAAGAGGTCTTAACCATAGGACAAACATTTTGTCCATTCTGGATTTCCCACTTTGGTTTCTGCCATTATACAGAGATATGGTTGACACCTGTCTAGGCACATTGAGCAAGGGATCTACATTTGAATTACCCATTACATGTAAGGGTGAGCAAACCCAATGTATACTGAATGTACCTCTCACTAGATCAGGGGTAGTCAACCTTTTTCTACCTACCCACTAATGCATCTTTCTTGATGGAAACATTTCCTTACCGCCCACCAGTTTTCGCGCAAGTGCAGAATATTTTTTAGAAAGGATGGTGTTTGTTTTTTTTTTTTTTAATAAAAAAATGTATGTACATTTGTTTTTTTTATTTCTACTTAATGCATGTTTATAATGTTTTTTAACTTTATAAAGTTTAATGAGAAAACAATAAAGTAAATTGAAATTACCTTTACTAGTGATTAATGAGATCCTTGATGTTGATGCTGCGAGACTAAATATTTGATATCTGGTTCGATTTTCGTAAGGAACAAACGAAGGTCTCCTCTTTCGGTGATATGCAGACGATTTCTCTGTTTGCTCATAATATGATTTCTCATCTGTGTGTCAGTTCCCCTCCCCACCTTTTTTCCCCCTTTTTCCTATTTTTTTAACCTTCCTTATAGCAATGCCCAGCAGGAAGGCTGAGCTAGATATCCCATTTACTATTACTAGCCAACAACAATTCTCTCCTTTTCCTTTTTATTTTCCTTATTTCTCCTATGCTACAAGTACTCTGCTCCTTCATTCTCCTTTTTTACAAATACTCTCCTCCTTTATTTTATCCCCCTTTTTTCTATTTTTCTTCCCCTTTTTAAATTTTTTTGATCTTTTCCTTTTTATCTCCTTTTTTATGCTTTTCTTTTACCTTCCTTAGGGCAATGTACAAAAGTAAGGCTGATGTATGGTAGTTAGGGGGGCTGTGAGGTGGGTAGGGGGGCTGTGAGGTGGGTAGGGGGGCTGTGAGGTGGGTAGGGGGACTGTAAAAAGGTAAATATCTTTCAGTGTCCTCTTGGTCCGGTGGGCAGCTTTCCAGCAACGTGTGGGGCTTGTGGGCGAGAGACGGGCTTCCGTTTGGGGGCGGGGCATGCGGGCGAAATGGTTTCAGACTGTGCAGGGAGACTGACAGGTCTCCTTTCGACCGCTGGCAGCCACACCAGCCCCCAGCTCCTCCCTCCTTACTCCCCTCGGACTGACAGGCTGGCAAAGTCCGAGGGGAGGATTTATCAGAATGATCATTAGGGCTGTCAGCCCAGCCCAAGCTGGGCCAGTCTGGCCCTGCCACCCACTCTCTCAAACAGCCACTGAAATCCCTACCGCCCACCTGGAATCCTGAAACGCCCACTAGTGGGCGGTAGGGACCAGGTTGACGACCCATGTCCTAGTGGATGTTGCAAACTGGGCTTTAACAAGATTGTGGCAGGGTTTTAAAAAAAATACACACACAAAAACTACCTCAGTACAAAATTTCAGCTGGTAGTCCTAGGCTTGCAGTCTGAGCTTTTAAGGGAATGCTGAAGATCTGTAGTCCAGTAGCACAGATTACTTTTCCTCGTTTACGCTCACATTTGTTGTAGGTCTGAGCATTCTAGGATATAGTCTCTTATCCCTGTATTAGTGTGCACAAATAGTGAGTAGGAAATAGATCAGTGCTAATGAGGATGTCTCTCTAGATTAGGTGTAATATTATGTGATTTCAAAACTCCCATTTGGGGTAAAATTGTTTACAACTTTGAGGAACACTACCATTCCACTTCATCATGTAAGATGCAGAGTCGCAAGGATGGTACTGTCCATTGCTATGACTGTCATCTAGTCGTATGCGCTTTTATGTTAGCAGTAAAATGTAAATACAATTTCTCTGGTTTAAAGGAACACAGCATAGGGTCAGTGACACAAACAATGTCCCTGACCATATAGTATTAAAACCACCATCTGGCCCCCCTTTTAACCCTAAATATAGTAAAATCTTACTTTTATATCAGGTTGTGCTGGCTCTACCCCTGCTCTGTCTGCTTGGCTGACACAATCAGAAGTGGTGATCTCACATAGGAAACATTGGGTTGGCTGAGCTTGTCAAGGAGGCATATCAGGGGCAGAGCCAGCACAAGCCAAACACAGCCCTGGCTAATCAGCTTCTCCTCATAGAGATGCATTGAATCACTGCCCCAGAAAGCACCTCTAGTAGCCATATGAGTGACTAGGCTGTAATGTAAACACTGAATTTCTCTGAAAACAGTGTTTACTGCAAAAAGCTTGAAGGGAATGATTCTACTCATCAGAACAAATTCAACTAGAAAAGCTACAATTCCTGGGGAAATTGTGTGAAGTGTTCTTGCCTCCACCAGTAGTCTACAACTGGAGTGGGCGGAGTAACTGTTATCATTTATATAGCACATTCAATTGCAACGTTGTTGCACAGTTACATTAAACCATACATTTATAAAAACATTAGCAGGTGTTCAAAAGGCCCTGTCTATGACATCACTTGCTGCTGCAGCCTTGACAGGTCAGAGTATTTTGGCGGTTGCCATCTTCAAACGGTCATATTTTAAAAACTATAAATCCTACAGCGAAGAGCTTTATATTGTGAGAATCACAAGACCCAGACCTACATTTTGATGCATAGTATGTCTCTGAAGTATTAAAATTGAAGGCACAGTCGCAGTTTAGAAATTGCACTTCAAATTTGAGCTTTGCAGAGTGAAGTTTCAATGAATGTCAATGGACGGCGTTAGTTGCAAACAAATGATTATATTGTGAAAACTATCAGGACTATGGCTTAGCCGTTGACATGTTTAGTGGCAGCAGGGATAGCTGAACGTTTTGATATAAGATTTGTGTAGGTGGGCCTGAAAATAAGGGAGTGGTGGCAGTTTAGAAATCATGTCCTGATTTTTCAGCTTTTGCCAGCTCCCACTCTAGCTTTGCCATTCATTCCTATGGGACAAATTTCGCCACAAGAACGACGATATTCCGTGAACCATTCGGCGAAACGTTCCACAAAGTAATAGCAATCCGATCGGGAACAATCTGCACGTTTTGGTAAATTTTTGTCTATGTAGTGTAAAAACTGTGGGAGGAGTTAGGGTGGCAAATTTTGCTATAATAATAATAATAATATATATGTGAGATAACATTAAGTGGTCTTGCTATGTAAGAACACTTAATAATATATATGTGAGAACATTAAGTGGTCTTGCTAGGCAAGAACACTTAATAATAATATATATGTGAGATAACAATAAGTGTTCTTGCAAGAACACTTAATAATATATATTGCTATGCAAGAACACTTAATAAGCTGTAGTTGTTCTGGTGACTATAGTTTCCCTTTAAGTAAATTTGTCAAGTGTGTGTGTATATATGTGTGTGTGTGTGTGTGTGTGTGTGTGTGTGTGTGTGTGTGTGTGTGTGTGTGTGTGTGTATGTATGTATATGTGTGTATATATATATATATATATAATGTGTATGTATGTATGTATGTATATTCGCTTTCCTGACATTAAATATTGGAGTTTGCAAGTCATGTTAATGCCTGCCTCTGTGTCTGTTAAAGGCCTGCACATACACGAGAGAGCAGATCGTGGAGATGATGGAGTATCTGATTGAGTTTGGGCCATCTCAGCTGTATTGGGAGCCTGCTGAAGTCTTTCTGAAGCTCTCCTGTGTTCAGCTGCTACTGCAGCTCATCTCCATTGCCTGCAGCTGGAAGACTTATTATGCCAGGTGAGAATGGAAATATATGCAAAGCCCTGGAGAGAAGTCAAAACAGTCATGTCTGGCTATGTAACAAGAGCACTCTATCAATACAAGTCTCTATATTTAGCCTTAAAGTGACAACTGAAATTTCCTTTATGCTATTCTATTGTACTTTAAGATCGACTCAGCAGCACTTTACATATGAATGGCTGTTTCATGCATTTTTCATCTTGCATTTGTGTGTCATGCTGTGCTTGTCATTAGACCTCAATTCCCTCTAGAATTTAAAAATGTTACTTCTGTACCCAGGAATGATACAGTTCGTTATGCTTTGGATATTCTTGCTATCTTGACTGTGGTTCCAAAGATTCAGCTTCAGTTGGCAGAACCAGTGGATGTTTTGGATGAGGCCGGTTCCACAGTCTCCACCGTAGGTAGGAAAGGATTTTTCATACAATTTTCAAACTTTACCTTTTTCAGTATCCTTACGTCTCCCTGACCTGCTTTAACACTGCCTTTTCAACCCACAGTTATCCTTCTGTTCACTCTCCATTTGTGTTTCCTTACCTCAGGTATAAGCATTGTGCTGGGTGTGGCAGAAGGTGAATTCTTCACTCACGATGCTGAAATCCAAAAGTCTGCTTTACAGATAATCATTAACTGCGTATGTGCCCCTGAGTCCCGCATCTCCAGTATTGGCAAGTATGTCTCTGGGACACCTCGTCGGCGCACTCCAGTTGTCCCGTCGTTCCACCAACAAGGCCGAGGAAGTGCTGGGGAGCCTACGCTTGCCAAGATGTGGAATGTTGTCCAGTCTAACAATGGCATTAAAGTTCTTTTGTCTCTGCTGTCTGTTAAAATGCCCATTACAGATGCTGACCAGATTCGCGCTTTGGCATGCAAGGCACTGGTTGGTTTGAGCCGGAGCAGCTCCGTGAGGCAGATCATCAGTAAGCTGCCCCTTTTCAGCAGTAGCCAGATACAGCAGCTAATGAAGGAACCAATACTCCAAGACAAGCGCAGCGAACATGTGCGCTTCTGTAAGTTTGCCGCGGAGCTCATTGAGAGAGTATCAGGGAAACCATTGCTGATGGGAAGTGATGTATCCTTGGCACGATTACAAAAGGCAGATGTGGTTGCTCAGTCTCGTATCTCTTTCCCAGAAAAAGAGTTGCTTCTGCTTATACGCAATCATCTGGTCGCCAAGGGCCTTCATGAAACGGCCACTGCACTTACCCGCGAAGCTGACCTTCCCATGACTGCTGCTTCCCACACCACTTCTTTTCTGCCAGCCGTCACCACTCAGCCACCCTCTACCTCTTCACCGGTTGCGCTTCCACGCACACCACGCATTCCTGCCCGTCTCTCTGGCACTGCCTTGTGCCCTCATCCCCCCACCAGACCTCAGTTGCCACCTCCACTGGCTTCCCCTGCCCCTGTTCCCTCAGGCTCTCCACTCATTGGGCGCATCAGCTTTGTACGAGAGAGACAGTCACCCTGCAATGGCAAGCGAGCCCGTGTATTGAGGCAGAAGTCAGACCATGGTGCCTATAGCCAAAGCCCGGCATTCAGGAAGCAGTTGGAGCGGCATGCCCCTTCTCCACCTACACTGGACAGTATCATGACTGAATATCTGCGGGAACAGCATGCCCGCTGCAAGAACCCAGTTGCCATATGCCCACCTTTTTCACTCTTCACCCCTCACCAGTGCCCTGAGCCCAAGCAACGTAGGCAAGCACCTACTAACTGCACATCCCGACTTACTCGCCGTGCTGCCTTCCCCAAATATGGTGGGGTGGATGGGGGCTGCTTTGACAGACATCTTATCTTCAGCAGGTGAGGTGTGACGCACTGAGCAAGTATGTTATGTTTTACACAAAAAAGGCAATAGTTAACTGGTATCCTCTTTTTCTCCTCAGGTTCCGTCCGTTATCTGTGTTCCGTGAGGCCAATGAGGATGAGAGCGGCTTTACGTGTTGTGCATTTTCTGCCAGGGAACGATTCTTAATGCTGGGTACATGCACAGGACAGCTTAAACTGTATAATGTGTTCAGCGGGCAGGAGGAGGCTAGTTACAATTGCCACAATTCTGCTATAACACACCTTGAGCCATCCCGGGTAAGAAATTGTTTGGCAGCTTTCCTAAATTAACTGTATGGCACTTATGTACTCCTGATAGAGCTGACCACTATTGGTTTTATTTTCTTTGTGCTCTTCGTTATACCATGTCTAATTCTAACTTCTGGTGCTTCTCCTTGGATGTGTTTTATAAGCCTTTAACTCACTGCTGTCATGTTTGTTCCTATGTAATTTTTTTTCTTTATTCATCCCTTTGTTGTTTTCTACCCTTTCTCAGGATGGGTCTCTCCTCCTTACTGCAGCCACATGGAGTCAGCCTCTCTCTGCTCTTTGGGGCATGAAATCTATCTTCGATCTGAAGTAAGTTTAAGCTTCTGGGGCAATTAAAGTGGTGGTTGAAATAATAAGGTTCCCTTTCGGTATTTTCATGGCTCACTATACATTTGTTTATTGGCAGGCATTCATTCAATGAGGATCATTACGTGGAGTTTAGTAAGCTCTCACAGGATCGGGTAATAGGCACAAAAGAGGATATTGCTCATGTGAGTAAACCTGCAAATATGGGATTGTTGAAAAATAAACTCTTCTTTCATAAAGCTGCATTTTACCAAGGTTTTTTAAGGTGGGGAAAAAAAACTAAAGAAAAAAATCTATTGCTTTTGTACTGCAACATTGGCATAACAATCGACTCCTGAAAGATATGCTTTAAACACCTTACGTCAGGTGTGCTAGAGACACTGCCCACTAGGCTTATGCGTCCAACATGCAGATCACCATTGCATGGGAACTTTATTTTTGTATTCACTATGGCTTGTTCTGTCAGCTTTGCTTTCTGTCCAGAAGTACCACTCCCCAAAACTGCTGTTGCGGATCAAATAATTATAATTCCCCTGCCTCCTGAGTGGATTGCAAGAGGACTGAGCATTTCTCTGCTTAGTACTTTCTTGTGCTCTTTGTGGCTTGAGATGGATAACAGAGTGATGACAGCCCTACATCATCCCTCTTACAGCCTCTGCTGCACAGCGCAAGTACAGGAAGAGATGATGCAGAGACACATGAAGAGAGACAGGCACAAGAGGGAATGAAGACCTAACAAGGAAAAGACCTAAGGGGAGTGCAGAAACACAGTTAGAGAAAACCTACGAGGGGATGAAGAGATACAGGGAGAAACAGACCTAAGAGTAAGATGGAAAGACTCTGGGTTATTTACAGGGCTATAGATGAACCAGAAAACGAGTTTACTGTGTGCATGCAATACACATTAATATTTTTTTATTGGCTGTCTCATAGCTTTCCAAGAGAATTAGTGCTTTTAAAGCATTAGCTTGCATAGGGATTTAGTCTTATCTTTCAATAAATAAAATCATGGTCTGTGGATTCACATATCCCTATACATCTTGAGGAGTGTGGGATACGTATTAAACAATAGAACATATGTTTGTCACCTCCAGTGCGGGAAGAATAAAGTTGTACAGGGGAATGCTTTTTGAAGGAACACTCCAGAGCACCATAACCACTAAAATCTAGTGGTTATGATTCGGGAGTGCCCTGGCACATTTCCACAGTAAGATGTCGCACTGTTTTTAGCAAGATTTATCAACTTGACGAAGTACTGCCTGGTGCCCATGCTGCATTCAGTCTTCTCCAGATATCCGGATGTCTTTGTAAGCCTGGCCTAAGCAGGTCATGCTTGTTTGCTAAGAATGCTCAGCTGACACTCGCAGCCCGTGAGTGTCATCCTGCCCTGTTGTGTTTTCCAGCCGGAGTAGCAGATTGCTCTATAGAACATTGGATGTAGTGGATGCTACCTTGGTTGTCTGATGGAACCCAGGTAAGTTTTCAAATAGATGACCTCTTTCTGTGGGCTGGCACCAGGGCACACCTGGCACCATTACCACTACACTGAGAAGTCTCAGTTTTTGTGCCTGGAATGTTCCTTTTAAAGAGATTTTATGCGGGGCAAGTTTAGTGACATGAAAATTAATTCAATTTTACAACTGTAACAAATCATCTAATTTTGTTTTTTTGTGTTGTTTTTTTTTTTTTCTTTGTCATTTAGCTTTATGATCTTCAATCAGGAAAGAAGTTTTTAACCTTGTACAACCCTGATTTGGCGAATAACTACAAGCGCAACTGTGCCACCTTCAACCCCACAGATGATCTTGTACTGAATGATGGAGTCTTATGGGACGTGCGCTCTGCTCAAGCCATCCACAAGTTTGACAAGTTCAACATGAATATCAGCGGTGTCTTTCACCCAAACGGACTTGAAGTTATCGTGAATACTGAGATTGTATCCTGCCTGACTCACAGAAGAATCTCTAATCATTTTATAGTGTGCTATCATTTGTGCATAGGGTTAATCAAATTGCTACCAAGTGTATCAATAACATTTAGTTTAGTATTGAAGACTTTACTTGTGGCACAAACGTATAAATGTCGGCTAAGCTATTTAGTAAGATACATGTGACTCTATCCTAGAATACAATGCAGAGCAGCATTTAGACTTACAGTGAGATTTTCTATCCTGGTGGTTGGATTACTGTTCTTGCAGCTCCCGCCAATTATATTTTATCCTGGTAGCCAAATAATCTTGTATGTGTTGAAGGTCTCTTTATGTTCTGTTGCATTGACTCTGTTTTCCCTGTCAGCCTATAAATCCTCTTTAAAAAAATAAATAAATAAATAAAATATATATATATATATATATATATATATATATATATACATACATACATATACACACACACATATATATAGACTATATAATTTCCTTAACCGTTCTTTAGTGGGACCTCCGTACCTTTCATCTTCTACACACTGTGCCTGCTCTAGACCAGTGTCGTTTGGTCTTTAATTACACGGGAACAGTCATGTATGGAGGTATGAATGTTTTATTTATTTTTTACTTCTTAGATCCATGTAGTTATTGCACTTTGTTTGCAGCCCTACATATTCATATTTCTGTATTGGTACCACTGTAGATCGTGGTCTTGTTTTGTGCTTATTTAACTGCCTACCTTCTGAATGTATCTTGTTGTTTGACCTTTTTTTTTTTTTCTTCAGCCATGCTGCAGGCAGATGATGAAGATGACCTTCTAGAAGAAAGAATGAAGAGCCCGTTTGGTTCTTCATTCCGGACATTTAATGCGACAGATTATAAACCAATAGGTGATCATCGGAAGTCATGGGATGGTTGGGTTGGAAAACATGGAGAATGGTTTAGGCCTCTTTGTTTAATGCTTTTTATACTGTGAGCACCTATCCTAGTCCATACTATTATGATCCGTTCTATACAAGATTTTTTGGGGGGGTTATAATTTGCCGTAGTGCTTGACTGTACAATTTAGTGAATGTCCTGTCTTCTTTCAGCTACCATTGACGTGAAACGCAATATATTTGATTTGTGCACAGACTCAAAGGATTGCTACCTGGCTGTAATTGAGGTGAGAGCTGGTAGGAACTTGGTGTTTCAGTGGAAAAATTACTTTAAGAACCTAAGGGCATAAATTAATACCAATGGAAGTGTGGAGTATTACATTTTTGTACAGATATGTGATTATTTGCATTGTTGTGTGGGGGCATGATATTTGCTCTACATTCTTCCTGAGTTTTGTAGTCAGTAGTCTAAGATTATGTTGTACCTTTTTTAGAATCAAGGTACAATGGATGCCCTTAATATGGATACTGTGTGCCGTCTGTATGAAGTAGGGAGACAGCGACTGGCAGAGGATGAGGATGAAGAAGATCAGGTGAGCTTGCACTTCAAAGTCTAGAACGAATGGACAGAAGGGAAAACAGGTCTTTTGTTTTCAAACTTACATTGGACTTTTCAATTAAAGGAAGAAGAGGAGCAGGATGAGGATGATGACGACGATGATGATGACTCTGACGAATTTGGACCTCTCTTGGATGCTTTGGACGAGGAAGAAGAAGCTGGTGAGCAGGCCGGGGAAGATGGAGAGAATGACTTCTCACCTTCTGATGATGAAGAATTGGCAAATTTACTGGAAGATGAAGATGATGAGGGTGACGATGGAGATGAGGAAGGCCATGATGATGATGATTCTGACATTGACCCAGAGGTGGAGCTTATACTGGGAGACTGTGAGTAATATCAAATCATTCGAATAGCTGAATTCCGTATTTGTGTGTGTTATGGCATCTCTGCTGCTTGAATATTTCTTGATCTAGGTTTTCCATAAATCTGGTGTTTTCCACTAGACAGATTTAATCATTAAGCAACAAATTGATAAAATAACAGCTGTAAAAACATCTCAATTTGAGATTTTTCTGTATTCTCATATTTTGCCATGTGTTGCTGTTTTGTGAATAAGTCACAAAATGTCTGGGTATACAATGCTTATGAGTTTGAATAATGCTGAGATTTATATCTTTTTTTGTTTTCTGTTTTAGCCTAAATAGCAAAACTGTGGAAGTTCTCAAACTTGTATTGTTATTATGGCTTAAAACATGCAATTCTACACAGTTTCCAGTTTGGCTTACTTGTCTATCGATTAGATGTAAAATGGTTTTACATTGAATAATTGTACCGTTATTTCCTCCCCAATTATCATTCTTCAACGATTTCTAACTTTCACACTAATAATGGAAATTCCCTCCTAATTATTGGGCAGACAAAGCTCTTCAGCAACTTCCAGTCTTCTGTTACGTAACTTACTTTCATTCAAATAGTCTGTTGATGCACTGACTGGGGTATGTGTGCAGCTAAAGAAAAGTATAAAATAGTTACCTCTGCTTCTTTTCCATTAGATTAGAGCAGAAATCTTCAAAATGAATCTACTCCCCATGGTTCTTCATGCATGCTCATATTGTCTCGGACTAAATACAGGAAATAATAGAACATGTTGAATTTAGATCAGATGAAAGGGTATGCCAGCACCGTTACATCAGATTCACATTTTAAAAGGGTATAAATACTTCCTAAATTACATGATTTAAGAAGTTTCTGGTGTAACCTGACTGATACTCAGAAAACCCATGGATAGGCTCTTTCCTGTAACACTTTATATTTTGGGATTAGTGATTCAGCAGATACTAGTTTGCTAATGGCAATTAAAGAGATGGGTAATTGGTGTATATTCATATTTAAGAAGTGCTATTGTTTTAATCTCTTATATTTTTTCCCCCCCACAGCTGACAGTTCAGATAACTCTGACCTGGAAGATGATATAATCCTAGCACTGAATGAATGATAATTTGAGGGTCTTCAATAATTATACACAAGGCATTTTCCTTCCCGGAGAAGCAGAGCACACATCAGCCTTGTGTGATTGAATGGCAGGCATTAGGAAGTGGACTCGTCATACTTTGGAGGGTGAATAACCCTTTAAATAAACATGTTGACTTTTTTCACTGTGGCTTTTCTCCCACAAAATGCTCCTTCCTTGATCTCTCGACTCCTAAGATCCTTCAACCTTTCAAATGGACATTTTTTTTCGGGTAAAAAACAAAACAAAAAACTCTTAATTAGTTTTATATAAAAATTTAAAAAAGACCAAAAACACTTGCATCCAAATCCACCATCTCCTCCTGTGGGGTGAAACAAAATCAATCTCCCGCTTTTTTTTTTTTTTTTAAATGACACGTTTTGTGTGTTCAATTTTTTTTTTTTTTTACACAGAAGAATTTAAGACGGGAGAGTTATTTTCTTCTCTTAACTTTGGTCAGCAAAGTATTTTTTATGATATAAATTGTAATATATTCCATAGGAAATTGTGTATTTTTTGTTCCTTTAAAGCTTGTATATGAGAGGGTATTAATCAGAGAACCAGCTTTGTACATGGAAAGGAAGACGAGCCAATCTCTAGCTGGTTTTCTCAGTGATTTTATCTATTCCATCCAAGCTTCTGAGAGGAGGTTCCTGTATCACCTCTTTTTAAGACAGACCTGTATAAGTTAGATGTTAGAGCAATCAGATGGGTATCATGACTTCAGCACACAAATGCCAAAGTAGGGAAGTTGTGTTACCATCACTCATGAATTTAGTAGATCTGTTTTTGGATGTAAAGCAAATGTCATTTTTCTTTGTGTGTGTGTGTGTGTATAAACTTTATGACCTGTGCTTACCCCTTGATAGCCAGTTTATGCACGAACATTGCCATATTTTTAGAATTGAGCAGTATTGATTTGTGTTAAAACATGGAATAAATTGAGCTACAGATCTGGTTTGTAAAACGCTAACAGGGCATCCAGCATTAGCACCTGTGGGGTTTGAAGAATCTTGAGATGTGTCATACCAATGGATTTTCAGACACATTGTCATTAACATATCACCCTCCACTCTTTTCAGCCCTCCCCCCACCCCTCAGCCATCTTTAATTCCTGGTCCTTTCCCAAACTTGTTCTCCTTAGTAGGACAAATCAAGAGAAGCATTGTTTCCTTTTTGTTTCATGTAAAGTGTATTTATTTAAAAAATAAAATGAAAAGGTCACTGTGGGTCTGTCTTTATTCTGTAGCAATTGCAGAAAAAGTCACAACTGGACCCTGCGCCGCACATACTTTCAGCCCGTTCACTCTCTCTGTTCTGGCTTTTTTAGCAATGCAGTAAATCTGGAGCCAACATTTCCTGTGCACTTTAAACATGGAAGATCACGTAAAACTTTTTTTTTTTTCCAGCCAGGAAACCTTTATGAAAGATGCATGAAAATTTTAACTTTTTACACCATCGTTCTGCCCATAGACTGTAATTTAAACATATTCATATTACAAACTCTTTGGATCTTGACAAGTACATATTAAATGCATTGTGTTCACATTCTTCTAGGGTGGGGGTACCTAAAAAGTTAGATCCCTCAGATGTTGTAGAACTACAACTCCCACAATGATTTGCATGCCTTTATAATAACAAAGCATCATGGAAGCTGTAGTTTAAAAATATCTCTGGATCTACCTTTTAGGCATCCCTGTTCTAGAATGTAAGATACAGTGTATGTATAGTTTTTGATTCAGGCCATTTCTCTTTAACAAACTTCCTGAATTACATCACAAGGCAGACAATGAAGTCACAGCTAACATTGTAATCCCTTTAAGACGGCTAACATAACATATATGCCATCATGAAGTGCCCAGCTTAGGTAGCATTGACAACACAGTCTTATCAAGTCTTTAAAGGCCAGATTTTTGTTTTGACAGACAATTATTGGTTCTTAACACACTGAGATTTATGCTCGAAGGGGATAACCTTAAAATATAATATGGTTTGCTTGTTTCATTATCAACCACCTTTGTGTTGCCTGTTTTTATTTTTGCACACAGTGTCATTTGAATTAAATAACTTTAATACAAAAGAACATAATACACAAGGTTATTCATCAAACAATTGTCAAAAGTTCACAAGAGAATTGTAAACTTTAGGCAAACATAGCCAAGTAACAGAATTTGATTTTCAGTTTTCCATTATTCTTACTCTAGTTTAGTGAATAACCAACAAAGAATTTCAATGTATCAAACTACACAAGAGGTTTGTCACCAGGATGTGCACCTTCTATCCCTTTTGAATGTGGAGTAACTCTGCTGGTCGTGGATGATTTAGGGAAATTTACATAAAACATAGTTTCAAAGCCTTTAAGGCACTAAAGTAATGTCTCTGGACGTGGATTAGTTTGCCAAGTAAATGCTATGTGATCACCAGAGGAAAGTTAGACTGGGAGGGGGCTAAATTGATTTGAATGCTCTGTGTAAAATATAAATGCAGAATTAAAAAAAAACAAAAAAAAAACTTTTCATTAAAGGGAAAAGCCGCTGCTCAATACCCACAGTAAAAATGTGCATGCATTTAAGTATGCATTTTATCAGTGGGAGTACAGCTAAAACCAGTTTGGAAAAAAAACCTGCAGATCTCTAGTCTGCAACTTCTGCAGTCCCTCCCATTCTTTACCAGTCTGGACTTTCCATGGCTATCCAATCACAGACTTCCCAATGCAGCTCAATGAAAAGTCTTTGCAAGACAGGTGCTCTCTGGGCAATTGCTGCCTCTTGTGTTTAGCTCCACTGAGCTACACAAGCCAGGATGTAACAGGACTAGTTATCTGACCGCCCGTGTCAACGTTAATTTATTAAAAAAAAAAAATGCTATTTTTTAATTGAAATCTGCAGTTTATCAAATGAAAAGGACACAAAAGCAATCCAACAAACTGATTTAGGGGTCTAGGGTGTCACTTAAGCTTTCACAAAAAAAAAAAAAATTACAGTGCCACTTTATCAGTAAATAGGCTATTTATAAGAATGTTACAGTGTGCTTTGTTATGACTTAACATTACACTTTAAAGCCCAGTTATGTGGACTGTTTAAATTATTTGTATAATGTCAAAGGTAAACATTTCAACTTTGATATGAACCTATCTTACAAGTCCACACTGAGTGATGTCATTTTCTGCATGAGACTCTGGGACCAGCTACTATTCTGCATCTGAAGTTTTCAAAGTTACTACCTAACCATAAACAGATTGATCCGGTGCAAGAATAAAACAGGCAAACCATTTACTACTATAATGGGTTGTTCCTTAATAAAGTGCACAATTCAGGGAAGGACTGTTTCAAACCAGTGAACAAAACATTTGTGAAGCTCGTAAAAGGAAATGCATATTTCGCAAAGAATTGCTCTGGAAATTTAACGTATACAGAAAAAGGTCTACCAGCCTGTGTTTGTTCATCACAAGGAAAATGAGACTAGTATGATCAAAATTAGGAGGTTGAAGTTCTATTTTTAAAAGCCCCTGCAAACGAGTTTGAGGCCTGTTAATTCTGTCATTTTCTCTTGAAGACATTTGTGCAATGAAAATGCTATTGCTTTTTTCTTCTTCCTTTTAATCATTTACCACTGTTTAGACAAAATGTGGGTTCAAACTCACCTCACAGTAACTAAACTAGTGTGTAAGCTATGCAAATATATGTATAAACTGACCAGCAAAGATTAATCAATGTAACCTTACTGAAATGAAAATAAAGGGGATAATTCTAACTTCTTGCCAGGACATGTGGCCTTAAAGTGCACATGCCATAGATTTGAGTTTATACAGCCAGATGGTTTGCAATTGTATTGAATAAAGTTCAGTCTTATATTATAATTAAGCCTACATCTCTGTGCCTGAAACAGAGGTCTAAATTATAAACATGGCAGATCCCTTTCTAAATTCCACAGAATAAAAATATATAATCTATACCTATACTATTTCACTAGCACAATAAATAAGTTACACTTTTAGGGTTATTTACGAATTCAAAGTCAATTGGTTATTTCTATTCTGTTTTCAGTTTGTCTATTTTAGCCTTAAGCGGTCACTCGGCTGTGCTACGTCTTCCCCTCCAAAAATAAAAAAAAACAACCATCACTGTTCACAATGAAAACATGCATGTATTTAAAGGGACAATATAGTCTCCAGAATAAATGCAGCTTAATTTAGTTGTTCTGGTGGCTAGAGAATGTCCCTGCAAGTTTTTTAATGTAAACATTACCTTTTCAGAGAAAAGGCCATATTTAAATTACTGCCTAGTAACACCTCTATTGGCTATCACCCAGAGGCCACCAGAGGTGCTTCCTGGGTCACAGCACTGGTGTTCAGCATCTCCACTCTCTGCATGGAGACACTGAATGCTCCCTGTAGAGATGCTCTAATTCAGTGCATCTCTATAAGGGGATGCTGAGAGGCGCAGCATTCCCTTATAGATGCGCAAGAGTCTTTCTATGGGAAACCATTGGATTGGCTAAGATGATCAAAATTGATGACCTCAGCCATGGAGTCGAGAAAAAGCAAGCTGAGGAGAGCCTGGTGCAGCCCAGTAAAAACAAGGTGATTAAAGACATTTTTAAAAGGAAAGAAGGGGCCAGTCATCTAAATGAGAAATATTTACAAGACAGGTGCAATTCCTGCCTCTTGAGTTTAGCTCCAATGAGCTAAACAACCAGGAAGTAAAAGGGCTGATTGACAGCCAGGGGGTTTAACAAGGATAATTTTATAAAAGTGCAAATTTCTATTGATATCTGCACTTTTTGTAATATGAAAAGTGAGGACACTCTTCACATATAAAGCACTTCAGCAAACTAAAGTGCTTTAGGCGTCCAGAGTGTCATTTTAAAATTTGGAATACACTTTCAATTCTGGGCAATAATCACTTTAGTAAATAACCCTGTTTGCAATTCATCTGAAACAGGTTTCAACTTTAACCTGCAGAATTCTGTGTGTAATCCATGTAAGAGAATAAATCTTTGGTATCCCTGTGCCTATTTTAGCATTTTTACACAATTCAAATTTTAAAAAGGTGCATTTGGGATGCAAGTTTCACAAATATGTCCCCAAATAACTGATACATGCAGTGCATATGTTTTACAAACATGTTTTCCTTTACATGTACTTTTACAAGGATTTGTAACCATTTCAATTTATTTCCTATTTGTTTGTATCACGGGACTGTATTACTGCTTCTAAGCACAAGACATATCTATTTGTCATTTTTTATAGAGGCATGGTAGATGTTCTTCTGCACACCAGTGTATTTTATGTAGATAGATATATATATATATATATATATATATATATATATATACACACACATATATACATACACACACACACACACACACACTCTTGAAGAGTTCACGTATAAAAAAAACACAAACTCGATATAGGAGTGTAAAATTAAAGGGACAGTCTAGGCACATAGGATGTAAAATGCATCTGATACAGCATCATACAAAAACTTGATTTTTTTTTTTTTCTTCTTTCATTCTTTACAGGCCAGATGCAGGATTTTGAGAGAGTAAAAAATAAAAAGGGTGCAATAATCACTTATCTTTAATACTTACCATGTCTCTCAAAGGAGGCAAGAAAGAAATGTTTTTTCTCCCCCCTATAAACCCCTGGTGTCGGAGTTGATGGGAAACATAAAAGGCCATACGTGTATCAAGAGTAGTTGTACAAGAAAGTGTATTATAGCACTGACAAAGATGTGCTGGCCATTTCTCATTAATAAATAAATTAAATAAAATAGATGCAACTTGTTACTTGCATTCATTCACGTGTTCTCTAGTCACATAATGACAAATGAATGGTAAACTGACATATTACTGTTATATGCCTCCTATGAACCCATATAGCAAAAGAGATCATGAGAACAGGATAGCTTTGTCACAGAGAGCTATGGAAGGAACAGGATTGGCTGAGATTGCTTATTTTCTGGCAAACACGGATGTCAACACATGTAGGGTAAATGCAAAACAAATGCATAAAAATGATCTATATATACCATGGAATGTCCCTTTAACGTTATACAGATGTACGTATAATTTAGCCATGTGTACACAAGTAAATAAAGTGTAATACATGTGCATGTGTATGTGTATGTATATATAGATCTATATATAAGTCTACACAAACTTTGAACTATAGATATAAAATAGACAAGTTTACACTAACACAAACATGATGTTACGGTATGTTGTTCTGGCTCTGACACGTTAACAAGCTCTAGTTTAAAACAAAACAAAACAAAACAAAAAAAACTTTGTATATATAAAGCCTCCCTCCGCATCTTGATCTGCTAATTTTTAGGGTGTGGTAACAAGTTTAAACCCCCACCCTCCCTTCCCTTACTGGGGCACATGTAAAGCATCATTATAAAGAAATAATGAGCTGCCTCCAATCCTGGGAGGCCTTGTGGTTATAAACAGAGTGTATGAATGCAACTAATCAGACTCCTGGGTTCTCTTAACCATCCCTCACCTAATCCACACCAGATACAGCCACCAGAGGGACACAGTGACAGCACACAGTGCACTAGCGTCACATGTACATAAGGCACTCTCGGGACCCTCTTGCTACCGAGGACTCCAAAAACAACACAGGCACACAAACTAAAACAAAAAAATCAAATAGCCACCGTCCCTGTGACACAAACCCTATTCTACCTCCCATCTACCCATCATAAAACACAAAACCATTTGGGCTCTATACAGAGATAGAGACAAGAAAAACACCTAATAAAAAAAAAAAAAAATCTGTCCGGCAGTAAGTTTACTGGAGAATTAATCTATTGACACTTAAAAAGAGGTCCTGATCATTAACTTTGCTCAGAAGACTAGCTACTCTTTTGGGGACAGATCAGGAACAGTCCCTCAAGGACTACCACCTCTACATTTTACACAATTATATAACAGCAGTGCAGTTAATTGTTGTTGTATTGTATTTAACCCATTCAGTACTTAAGTGGTCTGTAATGCAATGTTTTACAGGCCCCCTCAGCACTGACCAGGCTAACCCAATGACGATTTTTCAGTCACAATTTCATGTATATTTGTGGTTTCCCTGTCCCCATCATTTCCTGCAAACCATAACAGAGAGAGGTCAGAGAGGGCACATGACAGTCTGTGAGGGCACCATTGGGCACAGTAACTCCTGGATCAGGCGCTGTCTTTTACTAGCACAATAATCATGTTTTCTTCTAGCTTGCCCACAGTGCGCTGGGCACTCTGCTGGTACAACTGATGGAAGTCACATGGTGGGAATGCGTATAGCATGCCGCTGGAGTCTCTGCCCTTGTTGCTTCCTCCAACAGGCAAACTGATGACACCAGCTGCCTGCTTCTGCTTCAGGTAGGAGACAAGATTCCTGAGCAGTCGGCGCTGTAAACCAGGTTCACCAGGCACAGCCCCTTCGTTCTGTGGGGCCTGTGTAGCAACCAGTACAGCATAACCTCCAGTAGTGCCCTGTCTCACACGTCGAGTAACCTCCTCAAGCTTGGGTTGATCTAGCCGGAGCCTTTGAGCAATCTTGAGTTGTGCCAGGCTGCCCCCACTGTTTGTAGAACGATCTCTAAGCAGGGCACTTGGTACATCACGGTCACCTTCCAAGAAGTGTAGATAAGTGGGGAAACAGCTGTTCTTCAGTACAAGATGTCCACACCAAACAGGCGGCAGCGTCCGTCCCTTCTCTATCACTGGGGACTGTCTATCTGCAGGCGGCTCCGGGGGTCTAGGATGGTGGTTTCTTCGGGGCTGTGGGGGTTCAGGGGTAGGGGGCCTAGGTTTGTCTTGTGGTGGGGGACGGTGATTGTGTTGTGGGGACGGTGGGGTACCAGGATCCCTCTCTGAGGGCTCTCTTCTGGGCCTATCAGGGCTCCTTTCAGCTCTGCTCCTACCCCTTTCCCCAGATAAACTGCGCCTCCGCTTTTTCTCGTCCCTAGTCCTTGAACTGCCACTTCCTCCCCCACGATCTCCACTCCTGCTACGTGCACCCTGCCCAGCACTCCGTCTTTCTGAGTTTACCCAACCAGCTTCCACAAAGGGCCTCTCCCGGTCAGAATAAAGAAGATGTGGAGGGGTTCTATCCCTGACCCTAAGGTCTGGTTCAAGAGCTGCCCGATGTCTGCTGTATGCTTCAGACTGCAGCAGCTCATAGGGAAGAGGCAAAGGGTATGGAGTAGGCTGAATAGGGGCATAACGGGATGCAGCTGCCGCAGCCTCCTCCGGAGTAACTTTTGCAAAGTCCACACGAAGTCTGCGATCCCCAAGTGCAAACCCCCTCATTTGCGTACAAGCAGCCTGAGCAGCATCCAAACTTTCGTACTGTATGTAGGCAAAGCTGTCCCCTTTCACATAGTCCACTGTCCTGATGCTTCCAAATCTGTCAAACTCTCGGGCCAATGCTGCCAGTGAAGTATTGGGCCCCAGCCCTCCCACCCAGAGGCGTGTGCTAGGATTGGCTTTCCCATAACCAATTTTCATGGCATTGCGTCCCAGCAGACGTCCGCTCATCGCCAACTTAGCTCTGTGCGCCATGTCTAAATTTTGAAACTTAAGGAAGGCGTAGGCTGCCCCTTGATTCCTCGCCGGCCGCTTGATCACCACTTCTTCGATGGGGCCGTATTTGTCAAAGGCCCTCCTGAGGTCCACTTCCGAAATGGTGTGGTCAAGGTTCCCGATGAAGAGGTTGCGGGTGGCTCGATGGTCGTCCTCCGGTGCCAGTTGCTCGTCGTCCGCCGTGCTGGTGCTGCCCAGGCCATACGTGGCTCCCCGCGCCCTCTCTTCGTACAGCGGGTAGTAGCCATCGCCCGAGGCTGCGGTGGAGGTGAGGGCTGGGGGCAGCAGCAGGTGCCTGGGGGAGGTGGAGCGGGGGTAGGCCGGCAGAGTGGCCAGCGGCAGTGGGGCGGGCTCCGGCCGGCGGGCAGGCTGCTGGGTGAAGACCGGTTCCACCCGCAGGGGCCGGTCGTACAGCAGGGGGCGCAGCTTGGCGTGCCGGGCTTGGCGGGCGTCCGCCGGGCGGCGGAAGTTGATGTAGGCCACGCGGCCGAGCTCGGGGGTGTGTGACAGCTTGACGCTGATGTCCCCGAAGCGCTGGAAGTGCCGGAAGAGCCAGTCCTCCAGCAGCGGGTCCGGCAGGGCAGAGCCCAGGTTGCTGATCAGCAGCGTCTTGTACTCCAGGCCGGAGCTGTCTGCCGGGGCGGGCAGCAGGAGCGGCCGGGGCGGGGGGTCCCGGGGCCGCCGGGAGGAGGACGAGGAGGTGGAGGAGGACGAGGCCGCGGCCTGGTTGGGCCTCTCCCGCCTGCCCGAGCTCTTGTGGTGGGCGCCGCCTCCGGCCTCTTCCCGCCGCTCGCGGGCCCGTTTGGCGCGGCCGGGGCTGGGCTCCCCGCGCTCGCTCTGCCGCTTCATGTCTGCTCGGTCACCGCGCGCTGGGGGGGCGAGGAGGAGGAGCGGGGGGCGCGCTCACTGTGCGGTCGCCATCTTCCACAATGAGTCCGGAGAGGGAGCTGTGACGTCATCAGGGGGCGCCCGGCGAGAGGAGGAGGAGGAGGAGGGGGATCACCAGAGGGGCGGGAACAACCCCTGTCACGTGCGCGGCCACGCCCACACCGCCACGCCTTTCTCCCCCCCCCCCTCTCTCTGTCAGAGGGAATCCTGCCCTACAGCAACATGGCGGCACTGGCATCCACACTATGGGCTGTGCTGAGGGCGGCCAGGTCCGCCATGTTTGTCCCTGACATGCATTGCACACACACACTGTGACTGGGAGCTGTTTGCAGCGTATAGTGTTATTATTATTATTATTATTATTTATATAGCACCAACACATTGCGCAGCGCTGTACAATTTATTCTCACTGTATGATTCTCAATGCGAGGCCGGAGTGCTATCCAATACGTATACTAATCAGATCTCTACACGGACGCCATAGTGCCGCAAGAGCGCGCTTGCTGAGCTCGGGTATAGAATTCTGCATGCGCAACACCTCCAGGGATCAGCTGCTCCTCTAATCTGAAGGTCTACTGCGCATGCACACAGCACATCCCTCAGATATAGAATGGTTAATGGTGTGACACACCGGGGATGGGGGATTAATGGTGTGACACACCGGGGATGGGGGATTAATGGTGTGACACACCGGGGATGGGGGATTAATGGTGTGACACACAGGGGATGGGGGATTAATGGTGTGACACACCGGGGATGGGGGATTAATGGTGTGACACACCGGGGATGGGGGATTAATGGTGGACACACAGGGATGGGGATTAATGGTGGACGGGATGGGGATCAATGGTGTGACACACCGGGGATGGGGGATCAATGGTGTGACACACCGAGGATGGGGGATTAATGGTGTGACACACCGGGGATGGGGGATCAATGGTGTGACACACCGGGGATAGGGGATTAATGGTGTGACACACCGGGGATGGGGGATTAATGGTGTGACACACCGGGGATGGGGGATTAATGGTGTGACACACCGGGGATGGGGGATTAATGGTGTGACACACAGGGGATGGGGGATTAATGGTGTGACACACCGGGGATGGGGGATTAATGGTGTGACACACAGGGGATGGGGGATTAATGGTGTGACACACCGGGGATGGGGGATTAATGGTGTGACACACCGGGGATGCGGGATTAATGGTGTGACACACCGGGGATAGGGCTGTTACTGGGGGTGACACATAGGGGATAGGCCAGGTTAATCAGGCTATACACTGGGGATGGGAGGTCAGGGCCGCCATCAGGGGGTGACAACCATAACGGTTGTCACGGGCCTCACATGTGGGGCACATCGGGTGGCCCACACACTTAGGGCCACCCGATGGGCCCTATATCTTAAAAAAAAAAAAAGCTGTGGTCATTTCCTCCCAGCTCACTCTGCGCGGGAGGAGTGCGCGCCGGTGAAAAGGGAGAGCCAGGCAGTGAAGAGGGAGCCGCGCAGACTCCCATCATCCCCAGCCACCCTCCTGCAAAGAAATGGTAAGAGACAGGAGGGTGGCTGCAAAATGAGCTGTGTGTGTGTGTCTGTATGCATGTCTGTCTGTCTGTATGCATGTATGTCTATGTATGTATGTGTATGTATATGTATGTATGTGTATGTATGTCTGTATGTGTAGGTATGTCTCTCTGTATGTATGTATGTATGTCTGTCTGTATGCATGCCTGTATGTATGTCTGTCTGCATGCATGTCTGTCTGTGTATGTCTGTCTGTCTGTCTGTATGTATGTCTATGTATGTCTGTCTGTATGCATGCATGTCTATGTATGTATGTATGTGTATGTATGTATGTCTGTCTATGTCTGTCTGTATGTATGTGTATGCATGTCTGTCTGTATGTCTGTGTGTATGTCTATGTTTGTCTGTCTGACTGTATGCATGCATGTATGTCTATGTATGTCTGTATGTATGTATGCATGCATGTCTATGGATGTCTGTCTGTATGTATGTCTATGTATGTATATATGTATGTCATTATATATGTATGTCTGTATGTCAGTATGAATGTATGTCTGCATTTCATTATGAACGTATGTTTGTTTGTATGTGTGTATGGATGTCTGTATGCATGTATGTCTGTCTGAATGTATGTATGTATGTCTGTATGCGATTATTAATGTATGTCTGTATGCCATTATGAATGTATGTGTGTATGGATGTCAGTATGTCTGTATGTATGTATGAATGTATGTGTGTGTGTATGTATGTATGTCGGTGTCTGTATGTATGTGTCTTTATGTCCTCATGCATGTGTGTCTGTATGTATGTTAGTATGTGTCTGTCTGTCACTATGTATGCCTGTGTGTATGTCTCAGTATGTGTGTGTCAGTATGTATGCCTGTATGCGTGTGTCTGTTTCAGTATGTGTGTCTGTTAGTATGTATCTGTGTCCTTTTGTATCAGTGTGTGTGTTTGTGTCTGTGTGTGTATTCCTGTGGGCGGTATTTGGAGGCGGACCCAGTGGGCGGTATTTGGAGGCAGGCCCCAGGGGGCACAGACCGTGAGCTGAGTTAGGGGCCCCAAAATTTCTGGTGGCGGCCCTGGGGGGAGGGGGGGGTTAATGGTGTGACACACAGGGATGGGGGGTTAATCATGGTGATCCCCTGACTGTCACTCCACAATCCCACATCCTCTGTCACCCCATTAACCCCCCAATCCCCAGTGTGTCACCCGAACCAAAATTTTTCCCCATGCACAACCCTTGTGGATAGAGGCAGCTACTGCTGGAATTAAACCAAAGAACATTTCCAGTTCTTGGAGATCTGTATGCACAAGATGGATACAAATCTGGTGCCTCGCAGGGCTCCCATAGAGACGAGCAAAGAAAGACGAATTGTGAAGTTCTACTCTTAATGTACCTGCGTACATTTTAAATGTGTTTTTAACAGAATGTCTGAAAAAAGGGTAAAGATACACTATGACCTTTGCTATCTTGTTTCTTGTATATCCAGTATGGTTATATTTTGGAATTCAAGATTTTGAGATATTTCTAACCTACAGATTATGGAATTTTTGTTTTTAGTTGATTAGTATTAGATGTGTCTCTATGTATTTGTTCTTGGACAATTTTATATAGCATACTGTATATTTTTTTATGTTATTAGTGTATTTCGCCCCATTGAAATAGGTTGCTTGTAATGAACCAAAAACACGTCAGGCAGCTTTTTTTTGTTTAATGTATGTTGGGACATTCTGCACAGGCACTTGTATAGTTTGTGGTGAGGAAGGTTGTACCAAGTTGCTAGCTTTGTCTCAAGGTGTAAGTCGGTAAAGTTGGTGGTTGGAGAGGTAGTGATGCTGTGGGTAACTCAGCGGCTGGTGGTTCATCTATTATTTGATTGTAGCTAAAGCTCTTTATATGATCCTATATAGGTATAGGATAAACAGGTTTTCTTTGAATACAGTGTCTCCTTCTACTCACGAGCTAATAATACTTTTTATTTTTTTTTATTTATTTTTTTGTAGAATGTTATTCTAGTTATTCACCAAACACAGTTCTTACAAACACATTTTATAACCTGTATCTGAGGGTCAGACTTTTGCTAGTGCACTTCTCATGTTTATTACAATTTTCATATATGATTTTCATATTGATTTTCCCAATCAAATTTACTTTCTAAATTTGTGGATTCCCTTAGGTATGCTTTTGTGTAGTATAGGGTGAAACCCTTGTTGGAGTTATTTAGTAACAATGAGACATCGCAGTTAGGTCTGCAGTTTATATATTTTATTCTCTTTGGTGATATAGACTGTTGGTTTCATTGTGGTTTCTATGAGGTAGTTCTC
>OW240919.1:104752344-104815624 GCA_933207985.1 Pelobates cultripes
AGTGTATTTTTATATTAATATAAGTACATATTAATATAAAAATACACTTAGTATGGCATTATATATGATATATAGACATATATTATATAGATATAATATATGTCTATATATCATATATACACATATATAATTATTATTATTTTTTTTATTACCATTAACTTTAATTTTTTTTTTGATTTTACAGTTGCAGGGAGACTGCCTGTCAGTACAGGCAGTCCCCCTGCAGGCAGACACATGGACACCTATTGTGACCATGTGATGGCTGTGTTGAGCGATCACATGGCCACAGGGGTCCTAATCTGCCGTGGGGAGACTGTCTGGGCTGCAGGCAGTCTCCCCACAACCGGAGCCACGCTGATCGCCGCCGGGGGAACGACGGCGATCAGGTAAGTAGCCCCAGACCGTTTGGACGGTTCAGGACCGTCATCGGTCGGCAACGCAAAAATGCCGATGACGGTCCTGAACCGTCCTCGGTCCTTAAGGGGTTAAACAGAATTTGCAATAAAGAAAGCCTAAATAGGGCTCTCTTTACAGGAAGTGTTTATGGAAGGCTGTGCAAGTCACATGCAGGGAGGTGTGACTAGGTTTCATAAACAAAGGGATTTAACTCCTAAATGGCAGAGGATTGAGCAGTGAGGCTGCAGGGGCATGTTCTATACACCAAAACTGCTTCATTAAGCTAAAGTTGCTCAGGTGACTATAGTGTCCCTTTAATAAATATAAAATAAAATCCTATAAATGGTGGTGAAACATGCTACCTATGTGTTGATTCAATATTCCACTGGTTAGATTTGTATGTACAAACTGTATATACACACAGAGGGATATACTTACATGTATATGTACTATAGTTTTATACAGTAGTATAATTTATTAAACATTGTGCCTGAAAACTACTCTGGTTTTGCCTTGATAAATGTGTCCATCCTCCTACGTCTGGACACACACATTTAAAAAAAATATATAAGCTCATTCTAAATAAACCCTGATTAAGGATGATAGGAATTGCAATCCAGCAAAAGCTAGAGGGCACAACTTGCTTATTGCACTGCAGAAATGCATATACCTAGCTGCCGGTGGCAAGGTTCTATTGGTTTCCATGGTGATTGCTTTGCTTCAGTTTTAAAACTTTGCCCCAGAAGTTCTATTTGTGTCTCACTGACAGTACGTCAGCCCAGAACTCAGTCTCCACTGTGAGACGCTCTGTCTCTTTTTATCAACGCTCAGATCGCTTCTCTTATGTTCTTTGCCACTTGAAGACATCTTGCTGTATGTAACTCCCCCCGCCCCCTTTTGCTTCACTTTTGCAACTTTCTCTGTGCTGACATTTTTATTGTAACTATTATTTTGTATCCTTTGTCTGATTCCCCTCACATCTCAAGTTGTATTTATCCACCCCCCCCTTCCAGATCTGCAAGCAACATTCTTGTCTGTTTTTCCTGCAGTGGTTTGGCTTTCTTTGTCTTTACTTTGCAGGATATGTGAATGACTGGACACACCACTGCAGCTGTTAAAATTGAGATGAATCAGGATTTGCAACAATGCAGCCAATGTCCCACTGGCAATGAGTAGTGGGTAACGTTAACCCCTCCCTTCCTTCAAGTGCTGGCACTGAGACTTTCAAAGGGATAGTGAACTTGGAAACTCTAAGATAAGAAAGCATCTTGCTAAGTTCCTTCTCTAACTTCTCTTCGTAGGATACACATCAACAGCACGAGCAGGCAGCCTCAAAAATTCATTATATAATTACACCAGGGGGTCAGCAGGCTGAACAGAGATGCACGTGTAATTCTTGCAGTGGATACTGTACAAGTAAGTTAAGAAAGAAAAAGAAGACCAAAGTGGGGGAGTGACAGATGAGAAGTGCAGAATGTGAGACGTTGGGGCGAGGGAGGAGAGCGGAGGAAGGAAGCTAAAAACTGAAAAAGAGAAAATAGGACAATCTCTGTGGGTAGGAGACCTACAAAATAAAGAAGGGGACGAATTAACACGTGAATGAAGAAAGAAATGCCAGTGATAAGACAGGGTATAGTATAACATAGAGAATTCACTAGACAGATGTTGAAAGAAGCAGATGTTGGGGTTATTTTGACTCCCCGGTAAATCTACACTGAGCCCCACATTGCCCCACGTGCTGGAAATACGTGGAATGTGGTCAGAAGGAACAGTTTATGAAATGATTGAGCTGAAGCCTATGTTGCCGTGTGATGGACTAGACCTGGCACAGGGCACCAGAGGTGGGCATCGCTTGGAACGCACCAACGCGGTTCGGATTCCACCTGGCAGAGCTCCCCCCATCCTTCTGCGCAGTCTCCGAAGGAGAGGAGTCGAGGGGCAGAATAACACTGTGCCCAGTAAAGTAGGAGAGGGACACTACTTCAAACCAACCTCTCATACACAACATACCTGGTGCGACCTCTGTGGAGACTTTATATGGGGCATCTACAGGAAAAGCCTGCGTTGCACATGTGAGTATCTGGGGTGGCATAAAAAAGAAAAATGTCATAAAATTCACAATACATTAACATTTCCCACAGACATTTTAATATGGTAAAACTGCGTGAATAATCTGTTCATCATATTGAATATTATAGCACTATGTATCCGTAACTCCGCGTTTTATCAGAATGCATGCAATAAACTGAATATTGTGGAGAATCGACAAAAGAATTGGGAATATGTTTAAAATAGCCAAACTGGGAAACCTGTGAATCTGGAAAAGTTTCTCGGTTTATCTAATTTGGCCTAAAGCTTGCAATTCCCTTGTCAATGTTTGGCTTAGTAAATAATAAAAGGGTGGAGAGGATTTATCTCGTAGGGGAGATGGACACACATATATATATAAATAGAAATCGATAACAATGGGGGTTTTGAGTACATGCATCTACATTTTATCATCAATAATATTTGGATATGACATTTTGCAGTTATGAAATGAATGCTTAAAAGTTATACCAAACTTTATAAATAAAATACAACTATAACAACATCACCACCGGTAAACCCTGCCATTTACACTAGTGGTAAATCTATTATGTTCAGTGTTTCGTGCAAACGGGACTCCAAGCTGCATGATTCTGTATTCTTGGTCATGTGTTGAATTACAGTGCACAAACAGATGACATGAGTGACATTTCCAAGAGATGAAGCAGAGTATAGAACAGAACCAAAGGGACAGTTTAACCCCTTAAGGACACATGACATGTGTGACATGTCAAGACTCCCTTTTATTCCAGAAGTTTGGTCCTTAAGGGGTTAAGCTGGAAATGTAATCTTATTCATTTACGTGTTTATATTTGTGTGAGGATATTATACCTGTGTGTGTATTTTTATACGTCCTATTCTAAGAAAATATTTAGAAATGCTATAAAATGCCATATGTATAGGAAAATGAAGGATGAAAAACGCATAGATCATGAAGAAGATAGTGTTTAAAAATCCACTTGAGGTGGTGAGTGACTGCATAGAGAGAGGGTATCATTATTTATGTAGTTTATATTATACTTATACATCCTTATCTAGCGCACTTTGCATAGATTAGTAGTTATACAACAATGAGCACATGATGCAGTAGAGTAAGGAGGAATTGATGTTAATTGATAGTGGTGACTAGGGAAAGAACTAGATTTTAGGATGATAGGTACTGTAGTCAGATGTAAACACAGGGAGAAAGAATCACGGTTGGAAGAGTTAATCTGAGTTATACTGATGATTCTTATGGAATCCAGGGAATTATTTAGGAATACTCGGCTTGGAGGAAGACCATTCGGGTAGGAGGCTGAATGGATGTGATAAAAGCCATTTGTCCCAGGCAGAGGGTCACAGATAGAGAATGAATAGAACCAGGAACAAGCGGACAAAGGTGACAATAAATCCTCAAAAAGAGTGCTGTATACATTTTTTTTTAGTCAAGGAGTTCATACAGAGAATTGCTATTTAATATTGGAAGTGGATGATCCAGGGTATAATCCTGCAGCCTCTCAAGTCTTCAAAGGTTCCCCTGCCACATTTGTAAACAGATTTGGCACAAGTAGACAATTTTGCTTCTTCTGTCTCAACATCTTGGAAAGGTTGACCTTTAAAGACGATATTAATCATACAAAATATCCTGCTTTTTAAGGGCAAATTGCTAAATAAGAAGCAATCATCACTGCTTCAATATTTTTTTTTGCATTTTTCCCAAGGATTACAGCTGCTTTACCTTAAAATATATGGCCTTGCATTATTTGTTTCCCTCTCTCGTACATAACCCTGTCATTGAACTTGACATGAGTTACTAGTATACAATGGACATTAAGCAATGATTAGGCAGACGACCCATGGTTTTATGCAAATCATTGATGAGGTAGGGTTGGATGAGGGACAAAACCTTTGAAGGTCTACGGTCTCCCATTTTATTTTCTCATATATACTTCATGATAGGTTCATGCTACTTAAGGTATGGTTTACATAAGGTTGTTTTGGGTGGCTCAAAGTGCCAGTAAGCAGGGGCTGTTGCCCAGCATCTAGAAAGCAGTGATTTATTTCCACAGGCATGGGCCACTCTCCTAATTTCCTGGCAGAGGGTGAGACCAGGTCTATCTTCTTGTAAATACTTTGTTTTAATAAAGTTGCTGATAATATTTTCACTTTTCCCTTCCTTCCCCTTTTTCCACACCGCAATGAGAGATGCTCTGGAGGTGTTACATTGCCATAGTCGTATTTGCTGGCTCAGTTCTAATGCACATACTGACCGCTTCTTTTAGTCGGTTCCCATGACAATCAAAATTGTGACAGTTCTGTTCAGGGACTTGTTAGATCCCATGTGATAGGGAGCCAAGTTAGGTTGCTGCGGAGATTTATAGATAACTTTGGATTGTCGATGTCTGGGGGGAGAAACCCCCAAACACAACAGACTACATATTGTATTCTGCTCTTCCTGGGACCTATTCCTGCATAGATATGTTCCTAACTACCCATAGAATAATTCCGCTAGTACCTAGATCAGATATTCACTATAGTTCATGGTCTGATCATGCAGACATTGCCATTCACCTTAGGAATCTGCTTTCCCAAGCCCAGAGGTCCTGGAGATTCAATTCCTCCATGCTAAAAGATCAGGCTTTGGTGAAGGAGGTAACCCAAGTAATCCAGGACTAGAGGTCCTCCCATCCACAATATGGTCAGTCAAAAAGGACATTTAATTAAACTTGCCACCCATAGGAAGAAGGTAAAGACACAAGCCACTTTTGATTTGCAAAGAGCCCTATATAAGGCAGAGGCAAGACCAGGGCCAGATTAACAAAGGGGCTGATGGAGCTGCAGCTCCAGGCCCAAGTCCATAGAACAGGCCCATTGATTTAAAAAAAAAAAAAAAAAAATATATATATATATATATATATATATATTTTTTACGCATTACTCTTAGCATTGCCAGGTATTTCTCAGGTTTTTCTTAGTGTTGCCAGGTATTTCTCAGAAGTATTTCTCAGGTATTTGAGTCTGCCTAGCCGGTGCCGGTATTGCAGTAATACCGGCAATACAAATGTCAGTCTCAGTATGAACAGAGATTTTTCTGCAATACCTGCGCTGGCCAGTAGGGGGTCGCTGTGTGTGTGGAGAGAGGCAGGGATAAAAAGTTACAGCATCTCCCTCCCTGCCTCTCTCTACTCAATGATCTGCGGAGGAGCAGCTATGCACAGAGAGTCCAGACAGCAGCTCCACTGGGAGACATGGGGATACAAACACTAGGGGACACTGCGTGATATGGGGACACTAGGGGACACTAAGACACATAGGGACAAAGGGATACTGGGCGACTTTGAGACATGGGGCACTGGGGCACTCTCCCAGCCAGTGTCCCTAGTATCTCAGTATCCCCATGTCTCCCAGTGTCCCTGGTGTCTGTGTCCCCATGTATCTGTGCCCCCATGTCTCTCCCAGTGACACTGGGAGACATGGGGATACAAACACTAGGGGACACTGGGCGACATGGGGACTTGGGAGACATGGGGCACACTTTTAGTAACTAGAGCCCTGAGGATTCAATCTTTTTGTCTTGTTTTATAAACTCCTTTATTCCCCAGACCAAATATGATCCTAAAAGGTTTCCTGAGAATGTTTATTATGATAAGAATTGCAACAAAATATATAGAGACACAGGATCTGCCTTTGTTATATATTGGAGCTGCCAGACAAAATCCTGTAAATAAAGAGACAACAGGCCAGGACGCAGCAAATGAAATCAGGATTTATGCAGAGTTTCTATTGCAATTAACGATTTATGCTATTATGCAGAGTTTCCTGTATTAATGCTGCTAACACAATGAACAACTGCATTTAAAATGTTCTATAATAGCACGTCATTGCATTATGTGAAGTTCCAGTATACAGCTCTGAGTCCCACAGATATAGTGGTGTATATTTATTTGGAAAAAGGAGGTAAGCCCCACAATCCTCAGGCTGGCTAAACCTAAGCCCTCTGAATCTCCTCACTAACCATTACAGCAACAATAACAATGGCATTGTTGTAATGTTATCAAGTGTCATTCAGGGCAGGTTAGGACAAACATTTGTCCCGGGCATTTATAGGAGTCGGTATGTTGTAATAATACCAATGACATGCACACCCATTTTTAGAGCCCCTTCAACACAGCCCATGTGCAGAGCTCTACTGAAGAACGCTCGCATTGGGGACAATGTCCTGTTTTGAGCACAGTGCAATGGGACTTTATGACAATTTTGCTTTGCATTTGCTAGAGATTTGTCTCTGGTGTTTGCATAACTGGGATACAAGAGGAGAAAAATGGACAGGGCTAGGTGAGGGTGTTATGTGTGGGGAGACTACCTGTGGTATTGTATGTGTTTGGAGGGTTTTTGTTGGTGGGATGAATCTCCATGTGATTTCATATACAGGGTTATTTCTAGTGTGGATGTCAGGAAACCTACCAGGTGGGATTTGAACCTTCGATTCCTACTTTCGACTGCTGTACTGCTTGCTGTGCCACTGTGGAATCTGTTATCTTAGAGTGATTCCCAAGGGTTGTCTGTTTGATTCTGACCCACCTGATATTTTGTGATTGCTTGTTTATGTTGGGCACCTGTGGTTAAAACGGGTGCTACCATTCTGATTGAATTGCTCCCGACAAGCAAGAGCCAATCTGAAACATGACATCCCTATTTAAGGAGGGCTATCTGGCTGCTTTGAGACCTTTCCAGAACCTTTGTGATATTTTGTCCTGATCTAGAGTCTCTGTTATTATGACCTGACTTACCTGTCTACGTTCTGCTTTCCTGCCCCTGTGTGCCTGACCTGGCCTGTTTGCCTTTCACCTGATTTTGTGTTCCAGTCCCTGGCTTGTCTGACTTCCTGTCCTGTGTTCCAGTCCCTGACTTGTTCCTGACATTGTTTTACTCTGAGCTCCTGACTCTAGCCTGTGTCTGGTATTGTTTTATAATTTGCCTCTCTCCTGGTCTGTAGTCTTTCCTGTTACCTCATAGTTCTACCTTTACCATAGAACAGCCACTCTCCTTTCTCTCTGTCTTTGTCTTTGTTAGGTCGCTGCCTCTCACCTTGCTGAGACTCCTATAGACAACCCAGGCAGTGGGAAAGGCTGCTAGTGGTATTGGGTATGGGTTGAGAGGCACCTAGTGGGGTTGCATATACATGGATGGGGCTGTTTGCAGTGTAGTATGTGTATGTGAAGAGGGGCAGCTATAGAATCAGGACAGGTGGGTGGTCCTTCATGGAGCATTTCCAGAGATAAAACTTTTGTCACTGGTGACATCCATAATTGGAGGTTATGCTCGGGTAGTGAGCATGCTTGCTCACAGAAGAGGCATGTCAGTCTGGTGTCAAGCATACCAGGCTGATCAACAACCCTAAGGCAGCCCCTAACATACATGACTATACAGAAAGCATTGCGGCATGGTCCAAGTGTCTGCTGCACAGCAAGAGTAGTCTACTGATTAGGAAGTGATGTGCTGCCTAGTGACAGTTCCAGATGTGGGACAATAGAGAACTAAATTGGGACAGTTCAACGAACAGGAGCCTGGGGAGAGGGCTGTTTGTGATATAGTGTGTGTGTGGATACATGGAGGGTAGGGACTGTAGTTTATGGGAGGGACTAAGGCTGTAGTTTTTGGTAAGAGGGAATAGAGACTGTAGTTTGTGGGGGGACAGATATTGGCTGTATTTTCTGAGGGAGGGGTAGTGGTTGTATTAATATGCGGTATGCAAAAAAAAAAAAGTTTTCATTAAAAATAAACTCCTAAACCTCTTCTTTTTGTTTAAATTGGGCTGGGGAGAGGAAATGCCAAGCCCTGGTGGACTAGTGTAAGGAGCATCTAGTCTGCACCTCCACTTCTGTTGCTCCTTTTAGTTTCGGTCTATTAAGTGAATCAGAGCCTTGTTGTGGTATCCCTCAGCAATATTCTGATAGGCTGGCAGGAGCAATACACATAGTCTGCATATGCTGGAGGTGCAGACCATATCCTTCCTGCCCCTCCTCTATATGTGCATCGTTGATCTCCCCACTGTCCCACAAAGGGATAGAATTTCCTCTGTGAATGATTCAGGCAGGAAGATCGTTCCTGGTATGTTTGATGGCCAGTCTGTACCTGGAGTAATTTAAATTAAGATTAGCATTTACAATGATGCATTTTTCTGATTACATTTTTAAATAGATACCAGTAGGTCCAATTCATCAACTGATCAGTTACTAATGGTGAGTTTACTCATGACTGGAGTGCAGAAATAATCTTAAAATGTGAATCTTTGACAAAAACAAGAGTTTGAGAGTGAGAATGCACCACAACTCAAATAATTAGCTTTTTGTTGTGTCCTTTCTCAGATTTTAGCTCCCATGTGCCATTACAGATTGAACCCTAGCCTGTCGCGTATCAAGACTGATCCCACCTACCATGGTAGTGCCAGCGGGTTTCCTCTGCACAAGTTTTTCAGCCTTACTATAATGTGAATATTGTCACATAAATATTGCCACATAATAATATGGAAATCTTTGAAACTGATTGCATACATTTTATGTGTTTATTCACAAAAATGTAATTCTAGACTTGATTGTCCCTTTAAGAGATTACATCATTTCAAAGTCAAAACATTCAACACAAAGAATTTATAATAAAGAGTTAAACTGGTGACGATCTATAGAGACAAAATTGACTGAAGACCTTAGCTGGCAGAAAACAGAAGTAAGGGTATAATTAGTTAAAGATGCACTGGTTTCATAATTAACAGGACTCTCATCTGGTTTCATTTTGATTAATGGGTGTTTAATTATATAAACCACTTCAGTGACTCCTTTAACCAAAATAGCTCACTGCATGCTGATAACGCCAGATTAACATGTGTTGTCCTGGGTTTGTTTAAAGCAACACTCCAAGCACCATAACCACTGAATCCACTGTAGAAGTTGTGGAGCCAATCTGTTAAAGAACGGTTTGACAACTTACCCAGTCCTGCTCTTCGTCCGCTGCCACAACCCCTGCTGTAAGACTGCTATTGTAATTGCTGGGATTTAGGACTTTACAGCTGAGTTTCTGACCCAAATAATTAGATAAATGTTCAATTCATCAGTTTGGGGACGATACATTTGCAACTTGCAGTTTGTGCATTTTAGATAAACCAAACCAATATAATCTTAGTTAAAAGGTTTTAATAATTTTATTAACTCAAATATATATTTATTTTCATCGGCTGAATATCAGCATCAGTTTTAAAGCATGTAGTGTGTGTTTTCTCATACACAACTACATCAGTGATTAATCTGTGCTTCAGGTGGTCTGAGTACCAAGTTCATGGTTGGCACTTAAACTTGTGAAGCCCCACTATTTTGCATTTATGTTTCACCCTCCATTTGGCCAGTGAACATAATCTAAAATCTCAGTTTCAGCATGTTAATATTCTCAGGCAGTACTCTATTAATATTTGCAGCATTATTACCCACAAGCTAGATCTTGACCCACAGTAATTGCCAACATAGTTTCTCTTTCTAGCACAATTAGTCCTGACCAAATCAGCTATTTGTACATTAGGGAAATCGTACAAAATGGGAATTCACATTAAATTCAATGGTGCATTACATTAAAGTAGGTGAATTAAGGAGGTGGGGCCTGACGCAAGTTGTTCCAGCTCTTGCATTTCTATGCAAATATTGCAGGAAAAGCTGTAAAAAGTGACCTCCCCTCGACACATCTTGGCTGCCAGGCGAGAGGTGACCCCAAAGTGCTCACAACGGCACCAAATCCGAAGTCTGTCCTTTGGGATTCGCCTAAACGCTGAATGCGGCCTGCAAGCATGGTCAGCGTGGGGGAGATGGCTGCTCCCTTGCCGCCACACATGGCTGCAATCTTGGAATTGGGTCATCGTTGTCCCCTCTGGACCGGTGGGGGTTATCTCGGTCCCAGGAGAACGTCCCTATGTTCAGAGGCAACATTCCCATCGGGAGATTATCACACCGAATATAGCAGAGGTAACAACCCAGCCTTCTGCAGCAGTAGAGCCACGCTCTATCACCCAATGGCTGGATGATATATTTGAAGCGTTTTGGCTCTGCATTACTGAGAGACAGAGGAGCTTCTCAGTGATCCCTCAACACTGCTGACCGTGCAGGAGACCTGGCCGGGCCGATGGAAGCTGACACATCGGGTAGCCGGGACATTGTGCAGGGACCCTCCACAATAGAGGGTGAGGATCCTACTACCATGCATAGCACCCCTAAATCAGGGCAGAAGATTACTATTGAGGGCTACCACGCCAGAGAACGCTCACCTGCCCTATACTCACCATTCATGTACTCAGCCTGTGCTGTGTTGATGTGGCCAAAAAGAACCAAGCTTGAAATCATACCACCTGCCTTACTGGACCTTGTCCTGATCCTGGCCTCAAAGGACTTGTTCTCACAGTTCCAGCGGCTTTGCAGACTAGGCATCGGCTGATCCCAGGCAACATGGGGGGCATTTTGTTTATCTTTCATGTGTCATGGGGATGACTCCTGTATTCTCATTTTCTACTCTATATTAGTCTTGTATAGTACAAACAGTTACCTCTGTATGACAATATGACAAGCCTGTTTAACTACAGATATTTCTAACTAACACCTTTCATGCAATCCATCCATAAATAGTCATACTTTCCTATTAGACTACCTTAACTGATTTCTCTATCTATTTGAACAACATTTTCTTTTTATTAGAATATGCATGAGCATGTTTCTTTCACCAAAATTGTGCTGTTATTTCAAGTGCCATGACATTGTCTATTCTGAATTTTCTTCATAAGCTTGTACCTGCAGTTGTGGTATTACAAGCATGTTTGTAACTCTCAGCATGGAAAAATAAAGATTAACAAAAACAGGTGAATTAAAACAGGTGAATTCACACAGGCAAATTTCATTCCAGCGTATTCACACAGGCAAATTTAATTCCTAAAAGAGGGCTTAAGAAAAATAGACTTAACTTGTAACACTAAAATTGAAACACCATGAATATTACTATGGTTTATGGTAATAAACATTTTCATTGTAGCACAATGTTGTATAAATGCAATTTACAGCTTCCAGGTTTCCAAAATTGAGGTGCGCATTAGCTTCGATAATGCATTAGATTCAAATAAATACGGTATATATTCTTAAAAACAATGTTTATATTAAAGGACCACTATAGTGCCAGGAAAACAAACTCGTTTTCCTGGCACTATAGTGTTAATAGGTCCCTCCCACCCTGATGGCCCCCCTCCCGCCGGGCTCTAGGGGGAGGAAGGTGTTGAAGGCTTATCTTTCTTCAGTGCCGAGCTCCCTTGGCGCTGGGGACTCTCCTCCCTCTTCCGCCGAATGCGCATGCGCGGCAACAGTCGTGCGCGCATTCAGTCAGTCCATAGAAAAGCATTCTCAATGCTTTCCTATGGACGCTGGTGTCTTCTCACTGTGAAAATCATAGTGAGAAACACGGAAGCGCCTCTAGCGGCTGTCAATGAGACAGCCACTAGAGGCTGGATTAACCCTAGTGTAAACATAGCAGTTTTTCTGAAACTGCTATGTTTACAGCTGTAGGGTTAACCATAAATGGACCTGGCACCCAGAACACTTCATTGAGCTGAAGTGGTCTGGGTACCTATAGTGGTCCTTTAACTCCTTAAGGACACATGACATGTGTGACATGTCATGATTCCCTATGATTCCAGAAGTTTGGTCCTTAAGGTGTTAAAGAACTATCTTTGTGTGTTGCAGAAATCGATTATTTTTTTTGACGCGAATGCACTATAGCCTTGTCAAATTTGATGATCTCAGCCACCATGGAGGCTGGACTGAGCCAGCTGCAACAAGACTGGCGCAACTCTGGAATAAAGGTAAGTAAACTCGCCTTTTAATGGGAGGCAATGGGGGCGCAAGCCTAACTATTGTTATTACAACTATTGTGCCAGAAACACGTGTGTATTCCTGACACTACAGTGTTTCTCTAAGACGTCAACAAAATAAAATGCAATAACAAGCAAGTGGCTAATTGTTTTAGCCAATCACTGTTCTCCCAAAGAAACATATGGGAGCAGCACAAAGTATATATGCTTGCTACATTCAGCCAATCACTGTTCATTACAACATTTAGGTGTGCCTACTGAAAGCACTCAGGGCCCACAAAAGAAACTGAATATTTGTCGACATATTAGTTTTGTAGATTCATATCATTCTACACCGGCAGAAACACTGATCTGAAAGAATTGAAGGGTAAATTGTGACATCAGCCTGCTTGTTGGATCACACACTGAGGAAGTCCATACAGACTTCATAGCTGTACGAATATAAACAGGAAGGCAGCATTTAATGTTTCACAATTAATCGGATGATTCAAAGCCACATGCAGTCATTATAGTTATGTGATGATACAAACATAATAATTAACAAGAGAATTTAAACTTCTACAACAAAATGGCTGAACTGAAATACATCACCAGATTATACATGTCCACTATTCTGATCCACTATTCTGATCTAAAAATTTCAATTCCTTTGTCATCTATCAACTATTTATGTTCAGGCTATAAAGCCAACCAGATCAGGGATAACTGAAATTAAGACCCCCAGACCATGCTTCTCAACTTTGGGAGGTATGTAAGAGGAAGAGCATAGGGCCATGGCAGGATGCATATCAATAACACAGTTAGCCTCAATGATGACAAGAATTGGGGCATAGCAATATGGCATGCACGCAGGCTAGGCTGGCTGGCAGCTGTAGTGGCCAGCCCACCTCAAGAATATTCCACATGCAGAGGATTCCGGAAACACTCATAAGTGTAAATAAGGATGTGCCCTTTCTCTGGTGTCCCAAAGGAACACATTCAGACACACATTTGAACAGGGTTTAGAGGTTGATCAAGAAGGCAGCCAAACAAGGCACAAATGGTCTGAAATCACTTACCGCAGCTGAAAGTGGATTTAACAATCGGGATAAATGAGCAGCCTCCTATACCTGACATTCTGCTCACTTCCCAAAAACTTCAAGCAGAAGAAGAGAGTTTTTAAAGGTACACTTCATGCACCACAACCACTGCAACCCATGCGCTGGCCCAGTGTAATTTGTCAAACTGTTGTAGTACTGTTTGACATCTTATTTGGGTTCTCCTTTAGAATAATCTGGTTATCTCTAGTGTGTTAACCAGGGCCATGCTCATCAGGTCAGTGTTCTCAGCCAATGAGTGAAGGCTTGTATCTGCTGTGCTGTTCTGCAGGAGAAGACTGGGTGTAGTTTGGGAGCCCGGGGCACCAATATACATTTTGGCATGTATATATTAGGATCTGGGCATTTATTTTTTTTTTACATATCTGTAATCTGCAGGCTGAAACAGTTATTTCCTGCCATGAGAGAGACGTTTTCAGATATTATCAATACATAAGATACAAAGGCAGTTATATAGTAATCTAGATTGAAAAAAAGACCACCAAGTTCAATCAATAATGGATTACAAGTATATATGGCCTCATGTACAACACTGCGCCAGTTAAATTAATTGGAATTTTATGCTCTGAATGTATCAGGCACTGACAAGCACACAATCTATATTCAAAAATAAAAACAGTGCAGAAATAAAACACAACTAATAATGTTTAACCTTTTAAACTCATCTCACTTTACCAATTTCTCTGGCAGCCTCCTTTCCTGATTAACTGAAGCCATACATTGATGTTCTCCAGCCTCCACAAGTTAAAAATGTTTGTATTTACCTCTGTATTATAGTTATAGAAGTAAAAAAAGACGACAGATATGGCCAGCGAAATGAATGTGTGAAGTCACTCACCCCAAATTCCTATGCTTATTGGGCATTGTGCTATGTAGCAAAAACATTATTTGAGGGTTTGGGTAAACACATATACTTGTCTCTTCAGCTGAATGTTTGAGCAGGTTGTGGCAACTTTGAAGTAAGTGCAATTTTATATGTACAATTTCTGGGAATTTTGCTAGTACTATGTGTGACGAAACATCGTCACTGAATGCCATCCCCAAGCGCCGACTGGTGCAAGTAGGGTTTCCGCCCTTTCTCCTGATTGGCCGCCACGTATTTTAGGCACTCTGTGGAGCTCCTTTCAGGTATGTACAGAGCCTCAAGCCCAGACTTTGTACAGTGATTTCTCGGGCTCTGTACATCCGATAGCTCAGCTATTTGCAGGGATCATAGCTGGGACCAGGAGCTATTTGGGGATGTATGGCATTTGGGGATGCGTTACTGTATTGTGGGTATTTTCGTGGTTTTGGTGTGTTCGGCTTCCTGGGTCCGGGAGATACCATTATCTCCCAGACATAGCGACGCCTGGGCGGGCTTATGTTTTCATGTTACTTTGAATGGAGACCTCCTGCTGGGGGTCTGTGCATAAATACCATGTATCTTGCCTGAAATAAACAGTTCTATTTCACCCTTCACTAAGTCTCGACTAGTGCTTGAGTGATACCATGATTGCCCTCCTGCAAGCGACTATAACTACTGGCTAGCCGCTCTAATCACTCTAGCCCCCGGGCACAACAAGGAAGGGGCAACCACAGGCGGGAGTAACCCATCCTCGAGAGGGTATACCGCCACACTATATATGAAATATGTGCATAAAAATGTTGACCTTCTTATCTATATACGTTTTTATATTTTATGACACTTACGAGGAAGCACTAAAATTGCATTCTAATTTAGTGAATCTGACAAGCTACCCATGTGGACTGATATTTTACTCTCTTATACTCTAAATTAACAGTGTTGTACAGATCTTTAACTGAAACATAATAGCTGAACTCTTGACTAGCCTAGATCATCATGTGATGATAAATGTGACATTTTTAAAAATAAATCAAGAATTTCCAGTGGAGAGAGTGTTCAAGTAGATAATTGTGGAGTCCACGCTTGAAATGATGTTTTCAAAGGAGATGTACTATCAATAAAGTAAAACAATTTGGAGAAGGCCTGTCTAGGACAATGAAGCCTTTGTGTTGGAGTTGTGGAAGAAGAAATCATGTGAAATACAAGATAGTTTGGAAAAAGTCAGGAGTGGAAACAGAAGAGAATGATAATCCTCAATTCATTATTAATGTTGGACTTTTACTGTGTAACAGTATTATATATTGGCTGAAAGTCTCCTCAATTGAAGGATTTAAGTGTGCTTGGATTGAGTCAACGATCAGACATATTCCAGCAAGATCTACAATGTAGATCATTGTAGGATAACGGTTATATGAAAGAGCTACACTGTAAGCAATCTAAAATTAATATTCTTGGAAAAGCTTGCTATTTAAAGAAATGTACTTATCCAGTAAAAGAAGCATGATATTGACTGTGCTTTGACTATAGCATGTTTGGGAGCCACGCAAAATATATATCTTCACTACCGTCTTCAGAATGTTTGTTCCAAATCTTAAAGGGACACTGTAGTCACTATAAGCATTTCATCTCTTTGAATTGGTTATAGTGCCTGGAGTACCCTGGCACTGTCCCTCCATTCAGGGTTGCACCATGTTCGTGCAGTATGCCACAAAATAAGAGCCCCTGGCCACCCACAGTCTGGCCCCTTCAGTATGTGTAGCTAAGGCAGAGATTACACACTTCCTTGTTGTCATACCCACTCATACCGTCAGTTGGAGCTCTGACAGGCTAAAAGCAGTCAGCTGACACTCTCAGCCAATCACAGCTGCCCATTTCTGCTCAGGCTAATACTTCCTTATTAGCCAAAGCAGCACAGAGGGGATGGATTGCCGGGGACTCTTGTTTAGCATTAAAACATTAAAACTTTAAAAACTGTTTAATGCTGATAGAAATGTTGGGACCAGAAGACTCCAGACACTATAACCAGTTTAATGAGATGAAGCAGATACAGTGCCTACCGTGTCCCTTTAAGATTCTAAGATTCTAGATTCAACAAAAGGAAGAATTGTTGCAGCCGGGCAGTATGATATGTGCCTATTGGGTTGCTCTGACTTAAAATAAATTTAGTGTAACTTTAACCCCGGCTGGATGCATTATGGGCCAGAACAAAATAATAAGATTAGGTGACAGTAAAGTGCTTTGGTGTACGAAACGCGTAGATCCACTATACTCTGAGCCTGTCTATTGGATGTCAGTGTGATGATTTTAATCCAAATGTGGAAAATAAAGGGGAGTTAATTACTGTGTAATGTGCAGTAACTGATTATTCCTTAGAATCACTATTCTATATCTTCATTTAGCAATACTTTGATTAACCATTTTTTTATTTATTTTTTGGTGGCAACGAGGTGGGAATTTTTCATTCATTTATTTTGAAGAACGCCAAAGCAATGACTCTTATTGCCAGTATTTGAATACCGTGAACTGCAGGAGTGAAGGTACTTCAATCCGGTGTTTATTATAAATGGGTTTTCCATCTTATAGGCCAGTTATTCGCATTAATCCTGTGTCTCCAATTCTGTTAACATAGTAGATTGTAGATATACGTCTTGTGTGTTGTGTGACCCCTTGATAGTGAGTGTTTTCAATTGAAATTGGAGCAGGCATAGAATAGGGCAATGAGGCTCAGCTTGCACTGTAACCTGAAAGATGCCAGCCTCACTATCCTTGGTGTACTTACAATATTCACCTTATGTCTTATATTTGAGATGAGACCCAAGCAAGTCATCAGGCAATCATCTGGTTTTTTTTTAAACAAAATTTTGGACCTGATTCGCTGGGTTTTCAAATTAGATATCTAAAGTTAGATTGCATTGTGTGAACCTCTGCTGTTGTTGTTTGTTAGAAATTCTATGTGCAGGGCCTGATTTCCCATTACGCAAAATAGGTACCTGCCTACAGGCGCCTGTCCAGTAAAGGGGGCCTATTTACAGCAATTATAATGTGCCTTTTTGGGATTTTATATGCTGATGGGGAGATATAACTACCAGGAGACTTGACCAGTGTCCTCTGTAGGCCATTCAGTCCTAATAGCAGAGCTGCAGAAACATTTGTAATATTCCATGCTGCCCCAGCTCCTCCAGTGTCTGAGTGTGAGACTGGACAGGAAGTGGAAGGGATCACTTCCCATCTGCCCTCTATCAGCCTCTCACACAGGAAATGCCTTGTAGGAGGAGCAGGGACAGCACTGAGTGATACACACTGTATAACAGCTCCTGCAACTCTACTATCAATCTTAGCAGACTGACTGGTTTACAGCAGACAAAAGAGGTTGAGCACTTTGCAATTAACTGTTCAATCTCCACATGCCCTAAACACCCCTTTTCTCTAACCCCTCACAAAACCTAAAGAAACTACTTTTTTTTTTGGCACCAGCTTAATGTAGTGGTTCTGGTGTCTATAGCTTGTTCCTGCAGGCTAAATAATGTAACTGCTGCCTTTTCAGAAAAAGGCAACATTTACATTGCTGCCTAGTAACACCTCTAGTGGCAGTCACTACGACAGCCACCAGAGGCGCAAAAGCCTCACCATGCTTTCCTGTGGGAAACAATTGGATTGGCTAAGATCATCAAGATTGATGATCTCATCCATGGAGCCAGGGCCAGCTGCGGTGAGGGCGTCCGGGAACCCTAATAGGTAGTTCAAAACTATAGTGTTAGAAATGCAAACACAATAGTGTTCCCTTAAGCACTCAAAGCGTAAAACTGAAAATATACCCTTTACCTTAATCCCATGTTTACATCCTTTTAAAAATTAAACACCCTATGTATCCCAATACAAAATTTAGTTCAGATCTAAACATAATAATCCTAAATGGTTGTGTCCATCATTAGGTATAATTTTTTTTCAAAAAATAATAATAAAAAAAACATGCACTGCATACAACAGGTAATAACGAATAAAGAATGCTATGTAAGAATGGTGTCCGTTTTTGTAAGTATAATAGAGTTGGCTGCTCGTTAATGCATAAAATTGGCGTATAGTAATATAATAAAGTAAAATAATGAGAACAATGACTGGTCAAAAAAACAATAGAATAAATACATTGAAACACTAAAATAAAATAATGCAAACCATAGGTTGTCGGAAAAACATAGCATAGAGAGGCTGCTGAGGGTTTTTATGGGGGGGAATGAATGATCAAAAATACAGCCCCATGGATCTTAAGTATGGGGTAAGGACTCTGGTCAGCAAGCATCTATACTATATTTATATATATATATTATACTATAGACTCTAAGTTCGTTTGAGCAGGGTCCTCTTCAACCTATCATTCCTGTAAGTTTTCTTGTAATTGTCCTATTTATATTTAAATCCCCCCTCTCATAATATTGTAAAGCGCTTGTAACGGATCACCTGGCTCCCCGACTGGGTACCTCTGTTGAAGGATGCTCCTAGCGCTTCCTTAGGGCTCCAAGCACTCCAGCCAACACCATAACCACTGTAGCTCCTTACAAGAGCTTAGTAGTGATATAGCAAGGGAGTATAACTAGCATAGCAATCCCTTGTAGCAGATTCCCCCAATAAGAGACGGCACTCCAAATTGAGGGTGAAGTAGAACTGCCAGAGCTGTGGGTTTATTGTTCTTATATACACATTCTTACACATTAGTCCCACCCACATGGTTTTGTAAAACAACCAATAAACACGTACAACACACTCAGACATTCCCACACAAAATCCTCCCCTCTGCCTGTGATACAATTACCTTACACAATGGGTTAATGTAATTATCACAGGCAGGAAAATACACAGTTTTACACAATAAACATAACTTTAAAAGTATGCATCAAGGACTGCCGTTGGGGTACCACAAGCATGTATGTTAAAACCATATGCACTACAAAAATAAAGAATAATAAAAAAAAAAAGTATGCATCACATTCACATAACATTTTCAGAATCAGCATACTCCAAATACAAACATACGTCATAATCATACAAATTGGTCCAGTGGGTCAAAGTTAGATCGATGTCCTTTGTGACCAAATGAAGCATGGCTTTTCTGCCCAAAACCGTTTCCACAGAGTCTTCTATCCTGGAGATAATTGGCAAGGACAGAGGCAAAACTCCATTAGCCACATGGTAGCAAAAGACAATAAAATACATAAATATATATAACTGTGCAGCTATTGCATAAAACAGGTACATTCAGATCTGAATCACATTATTACTGAATGGCGCTCAGATCACATATATACAGTTCAATTGCCATGGAGCGAAAGTCTTTCACATAGTCTTTTGTTATATGAATGGGCTCCATGGCATAGCTATCTGGGGTATCACTGTTCAAATAGGGAAAATGCCGAATGACCCGGCTTTCGGGTCTTTGCAGGGGAAAATCAAGCATTTCAACATGGGGCCATAGTCACAGGGCAGGAGGCTGGCAGTCAGTCTTCTCCAATGCCCAGTGACAATGCCCAGTATGTAGCAGCGCTACATAATCTGTTGGCACTATATAAATGGCAATAATAATAATAATACATCTGCTCTATAATCCCTGAGTACTGGGGGACAGGCATGTAGCCAAACTATAATTACTTTTTATATAATGTGAGTAAAAAGAAAATCATAACAGCATTTAAAGGATCACTGTAGGGTCAGGAACACAAACATGTATTCCTTACCCTATAGTGTTAAAACCACCATCTAGCCCCCCTGGGCCCCTCATGCCTCCATAAAAATAACAAAATCTTACTGTATTCAAGCATGAAGCTGTAGATCTGCATGCTGTTTGCCTCAGAATAGCAAGTTGTCTGCTGACATCATCAGAAATGGTAGCCGGATCCAATCACAATGCTTCCCCGTAGGATTGGCTGACAAAAAGGCAGATCAGGGGCAGAGCCAGCATGATTCAAACACAGCCCTGGCCAATCAGCATCTCCTCATAGAGATGAATTGAATCAATGCATCTCTATGAGGAAAGTTCAGTGTCTGCATGCAGAGGGTGGAGATACTGAATGTTTTGATGCATTTTAGGCAGCCATGACCCAGGAAGGATCTCTAACAGCCATCTGAGGAGTGGCCAGTAAAGTTATCACTAAGCTGTAATGTAACATTTTCTCTGAAAAGACAGTTTTTACAACAAAAAGCCTGAAGGCAATGATTCTACTCACCAGAACAAATTCAATAAGCTGTAGTTGTTCTGGTGACTATAGTGTCCCTTTAAGCAAAGTAACTTAAAGAGACTCTCCAGTGCCAGGAAAACAAACCGTTTTCCTGACACTGCAGGTCCCCTCTCCCTACCACCCCCCCCCCATTCCAGGTTGCTGAATGGGTTAAAACCCCTTCAGTTACTTACATGTATCCAGCATCGATGCATTAGACCTCCCCATAGGAAAGCATTGAATAATGCTTTCAATGCTTTCCTATGGGGATTCCAGGTCAACCCAAAGTTTCTGCAAGGAGCAGACATGCCAATTCACCAGTCTATTTAAATGTGTTGCTTAATAGTATGTGAACAACACCAGTACAACCGACCCACCCATACTCTTTAGCGAAACTAGCTGGGATTACCTGATTCTTGCCACCCCCTGTTCCAAACAAACCGGCGGGTTACTACCATTAACAACTGAAAGAACGCCCTGATGAGTTCCTCAGGAATAGTGTTTAACAGGTACAAGACGTGAAGTAAGATGTTCATCTTAACCTCATTGATGGGGCCAAGCCATGAAATAAAGAGTAACACGCAATTTAAGTTCCTCATCTATGTTATTAGTCACAGCGGCTCCTTGCTGTATAACTTGTCTGTCACATTCCAAAATATATTGAAAGCTTTTGAGGATGAGTCTCACTGCCACTGGATCTGTCTTTTGCATTTGTCATTTTATGTTTATAGTATTGTTTAATTTGTTGTCTTTTTATTAAATGCATTATTATATGTGTAATACTGCGGTTTATTCACTAATTGTAAAGAAATTACAAAAAAAGGATTTGAAAACATTTTCTAAACGTGTTATTTTCCTATATCACATATTTTAGTCTATATTTAATAACTGATCATTTAACTAATGGTTTAGTGCACCTTTCCTGTATGGTGCTGATTAGTTGTGGACTTCCCAAACAATGCTCACAGAATAAATGGAAAAATCAGTCATAAAACCACAAACTATTAGAATAGTGCACTTAGCACCACCTAGAGGTCAGAAGGAAAATAGCCATTCATCAAATTCCTATTTCTTTTCAAATATTTTTTAAAGGTTTTATATTTTTACATCAACATATGCAATACTTTTATATTGGATACATATAAGACAAATTGTATATGGAGATACATACATCAAATGTACAAAAAGAGTAAAAACAAAACCACAACAAAAAATGAGTTTATAGTAACAACAATAAAATTACTTCATTAGTCATGAGCCAATCTAAGCTAATAAATATGTATGTATATATACCAAAAATACAAGTAGCTCCTGCACTCACGCTCCAATGTCCCTTACTAGCCGGGTGCAAACCAAAGACAGCTTCAATATCCAAGAAAATCCAATTGTATGGCTGCACTCACGGTTTAAAAGTCCAAAGTTTAATGAAAAAAACGGTTTAAAACATCAAGTGATCAACGTTTCAGTCATATAAGACTTTCATCCTGATGAAAGTCTTATATGACTGAAACGTTGATCACTTGAAAGTTGATCACTTGATGTTTTAAACCGTTTTTTTCATTAAACTTTGGACTTTTAAACCGTGAGTGCAGCCATACATTTGGATTTTCTTTTATGTATATATATATATATATATACACACACACACACACACAATTGTTTAATTCTAAAATCTTACTCTACTAGCCAGTTCTTAAAACATTACTTCCCATTGCAGCCTGGAGAATCCATGTTGAATTTACAGAAGCGGATTTCTACTCACCAGGGCTAAAATTTGAACCCTAAATATATGTGTGTGCACTGGGCATTGATGCTTGCACTCCTGGATTAGAATATCAATGCCCGTTGCTGGTCAGGCACAAAATACAGACAAAAATAAAAATGACCGCACACCAAGGACTTCGTATGGGTAAAAATAAAATATAACTTTTAATTTATGACATTAAAAAGTCATAAATATACAATAAGAGTGGATGGGGCCAGACAGGAGTGTGTAATGTCATGATAAAGTGATCATATTAGATTGAGCTCATGAGGGGGCATAGCCCATGACAGACCCATGTCAATGGTGATGCTTGCCCACTGACAGCCTGTTTGATTGATTTTGAGCCTTCAGGATTATGCAGGAAGTGCTGCAGAAACACCCCCTGCATGGTCCTAGTGGGAACACCTCCCAACCAAATTGGGACAGTGTGCAGAACCCCGGAAATCGGAACTCTCCAACCAAAAGTGGGACTGTTGGGAGGCTTGTATTTGCAATGTATATCCAATAGCAAATTCCTAAAAAATTAATTTGACTGGTACTGTGTTTCACCTGTCTCTAACATAGACTCTCTTCCTGCCTTTAGACTGCAGTTTCACATGTCACTATCGATGCCGAGCGCTTATTAGATTAGATTGCAGCAGAGTAACTGAATTTGAGAGTGATGTGGATTGTACTCTTGAGACCTCATGGGAAAAAGACACTAATGTGGTAAGCAAGACAATTGTTTTTATCATTAACAGCTTTCTTTGCATATGATCACAGGAAGAAAAAAATAGTAATCTAACGTCTTGCAATGTGTCATATGTTCACACTGTCAACCATTACACTGTTTATTATTTAATCAAATTAGTCTGTTACAATTCTCTGTGTTAAGAGCATCCAAGTGAAAATGTGATTATTCCATGTGAGATCTCTTTGCGCTCTGTGATGTTAAAATTAAAGTGAGGCTTCTATTATGTATTTAGATAAATGGGCAAGACAAATTACATGATATGATTCAGGGTGAAATAAAAGTTGTGAATAAAGCTTAAAAGTGGAATATCAAGAATAATTTGATGGGCACTCTACTATAATCCCACTGTTATTCTCAGGAGTCCTCTTGTGCCATCCCACAGTTAAGAGTCAAACCATTTTCAAACATTTTCAAATGTTTGACATTTACCTGGGTACCACAGAGCCTACATTGCAGTCACCCTGCACAGATTTCCAATATTGGTTTTGTCCATTTTTGGAAGGAATTTATTGGCTGACGGAGATATCGGTGAAGAGGGTCCAGCCTACAATCTCCTGAGGGACTCAGGTAAGTAATTCTGATCAAGAACAGCTTGACCCTTAAAGGACCACTATAGTGCCAGGAAAACATACTCGTCAATGAGACAGCCACTAGAGGCTTTGCAGGCTGGATTAACCCATTTATAAACATAGCAGTTTATTTGAAACTGCTATGTTTATAAAAAAAAAGGGTTAATCCTAGAGGGACCAGGCACCCAGACCACTTCATTAAGCTGGGTGCCTAGAGTGGTCCTTTAACAATGAGATGGTTCTATATGGCAAGACAGGCCTATAATTTACTTGATACAGCAGGCCTGGAGAGTCCATGGCACCGTGGGTATAGGAACTGGGGAGATGGAGACACGAATCCCTCTAGAAAATCTGGCGTAACTTTTAAGATTATATGATTCACTGCTAAGAAATTCAAGAAACATGTTAAAATAGTTGGTTATCCTATTCTCCTAATAGACTAGTGATAAGATATAATTTTGCCTCCAAGGTTTAATGTTCCCTAGGCAGGGTTGGGTTGACTTTCTTTGGTTCCTTTGTTAATGCATGTCACAATGCTTGGGCTGAATTTTTACTTTCCATTGGCTAGTGGGCGAATAGGAATTTTGAGCCTTGTGTTGCAGTATGCATTAACATATCTACTTTGCCAATGTATACTAACTATAGTCCTTTAGTTTAAAAGATATTAGGTTTTTATTATATTATAAAAGTAATTCAGGAGGAAATTATCATATTTAATTAATTATTGCATGAAATATATTGCAAACCTGGGGCAAAACCAAAAGGATTACTAGTGAATTTCATAACAAAGTCCTTGCTCATAGTCGTCCTATTCGTCCCCCTGCTCAGTCCCCACAACCTACACACACTTTAACCCTTGCAGTGCTGGGTTAAACGTATGCAAAAGTTCAAATTCTGCAGACCAGAATTGACTAAGCTGATTTTTAGAGTAGGCAAAGCTCAAGGCTGATGATGTAATGTGTGGGGACTTTTAAACTATTATTATTTTGGCGTTTTTGTTTTTGTGTATTTTTCTAAAGCATTATCTCATCCTGCATTAAAAAAGGTCAGTTCCACTTCCCAATTTCAGTAACATTTGTTGTGGATGGGGAATGAGTAATGAGAATGAGAGTTCCGCTTTAATGTAAATGGTTGACAATCCTTTAGAATTATTTGCATTAAAATGTTATAACCGCGGCAAGAACAAACACCAATTTATTTACTTTAATCATGCACAAGGACGTTTTTTAACTTAAAAGTATAACAACCTACCTGTTTTACGACAGCTCGCACTTACGAACAAGCGTAAGTGCGAGCCGTCGGGGGGATTCTCTGCTATGGTGCGCATGTCTAGGTTCGGGGAAATTTCCACGAACACATATGAACGCACGAGAGCAGAGATTCCCTCTAATCTATGTTCAGGTTTCCCCGAACATTGATGAACGCCCCAGAGCAGGGAATCCCTGAACTGTTCACTTACCGACCAATTCGTTCTACGACCGGGTCGTAGCAACGGAACCCAGTCGGTAAGTGAGGAGTGTCTGTATTAAGTTAAAAATAACACTGGAAACATTCTTCAACTCTTTTTTTTTATTTTGAGATTTGTTGGCAATTTGGTATTGAATTCACTGTTCAGTAAATAAACACCTACAGAATTATTGTGAAAGAAAAATTAAATATGATATTCATGCATACATTATACAGTAGTCTCAAAAGTTTGCATACCCTGGCAGAAAATGTGAAATTGTGGCATTGATTTAAAAAAAAAATTAATGATCATGCAAAAAATATATATTTTATTGAAGGATAGTGATCATATGAAGCCATTTATCATCCTATTTATTATCACCTTTTTAAATCATAATGATAACAGAAATCACCCAAATGGCCCTGATCAAAAGTTTACATACCCTTGAATGTTTGGAGGCCTCGTATACAACTATTACAAAAGACTGCAGGCGGTCATTGATGCTAAAGGGGACAATACTCAGTATTAAGAACTAAGGGTATGCAGACTTTTGAACAGGGGTCATTTAACTGTTTTCTTTGTTGACATGTTTTGTTTTATGATTGTGCCATTCTGTTATAACCTACTGATGACTATAAATCCCATAAGAAATATAAGAAATGTATTTTGCCTGCTCACTCATGTTTTCTTTAAAAATGGGACATATATCGTGGAGAGTGCTCCCTCGCCGCCTGTGGCCATTTTGTTTTACAAAACTTTGGCGGAACCTCATTTGTGTTCTCACAGAACCACAGGGTTCCGCGGAACACCAATTGGGAAACACTGCTCTAAGGGTATGCAAACTTTTGAACACAACTGTAGCCATAGCCATCACCATGGAAACAATGGATTGTTTTTACTGGTTCCATTGGTTTCCATGGTGATTGCTGCACTTTTAGAATTACCCACAATTTTTATCTTATTTGTATCCACCATAATTTTTTTAATCTAATTTGAAACGCTGAAAATAGTTTTCCTGACTGCAGGCCAGTGACATCAGATAGTCTGCAGTAAACATAGTCAGACTTAATGCCAGATTTGTTTTGTTTGAGTATAATTTTGTATGGCGGAGGTGAGAAAAAATTATTCAGTTTTTGTTCGTAAATATGTGTATATTTTACTAATTGTCTGGAAATGCCTCTTTGTTATGTTATTATTACAACACCATTGTTACTGTTATAGAAAATAAAGAGGATAAAAATGCTTAAACATGACCGACAATACATACTTCTCTTTCTAAAGTTATGGCATACAAATATCCACCCTTCCGTTGCTTGACCTTGTAATGTGACAAAAGTAACAGTAATTCTTCTATGTGATGTTGCGTCAAAGTAACAAAAAGGTTAAAAATAAATGTGTGTTCTTTGAATGAAATAAAGGTCATTTTAAAATGCTATTCAAATGGTGAAAAAAGATCAAGAACTTTTCAAAGAAGAAATGTCAGTTCCCAGGAATGTCAGTATTGGATTTACTTATCACTATGTTTAAGAAATATGTATTAGTGAGCTGTTTAAAATTAAATTAAATGTAGAAATACAATCCTATTGCTTTCATTAATAAATAAAACTGAAAGGAAAACTGTAGGGTCAATTCTTGACCCTGTAGTGTTAAAAAGGCATATGGGGTCCCTGCCCCCTCTTAAAGAATAAGGAAACTTGCCTTATTTTCAGCACCGCACGGGTCCGTTTGTGCTGGCCTCACCCCTGATCCACCTCCTTGGCTTTTTTTGTCATTTAAAAGGGACACTATAAGCCCCAGACCTACAGAATAGCAAAGAGCGAATTGGATAGAATGTTGATACTTGGTCTTGACATTATTTTAAGAAACAACTGCTATGGGCATGAAGGTAGCACCCAGTTATGCTAACCTCTTTATGGCCGACTGGGGGGAAACCTTAATTTGGTCTAACTGCAAATGTAAATCTTTTCAAATGTTTTTTTTATTATAGATAAATTTGTTTCCATAACAGTAAAAATAATGATATAATAAGAATATATATGTAAATAGCATACATAAAAAAAAAAACAAAAAAAAAAACAGGTGCAGAGCCAGTGCATGAGAGAGCAAGACACATAGTACCGCAGCTCCGTTTGCTATATCTGCTAGCGGCTGATATCAGACAAAATGAGGCACACCAAGTCCTAAACAGCTCCACGTGTACCCTATGACATGGGGAAGAAGACGAAAAAGTGTCGAGCGGACCCCGGGTTCCCGAGATATTGGGGCTTTTATGCGCACAGCCATGCGGCCTGATCCCTCAATATGTCATATTATACATTGCTACTAACAAATGTTAAAAAGAGATGAGTTTTGTGTCTAGAAATAAAATTATTGAAGTGCGCGTCAGTCAGTTTAATGTGATGTCACTTCCTGTATTATGGTAAACGCATGCAGTTTTATTTGGTTTCAGCAATGAATGCTGGCAGGCCTCCAGTAATCTATAGCACTGCTGTGGGGGATGTTTGCTTTAACATATGTAGAAAGACGATGATCTAAAACAGACGTTACTTATTGAATAAAAACAGCTTGCATTTCCATTATACGTCTTCAGCCTGCAAATTTACATATACTTTACTAGAAGCCGGTTAGCCTCTGACATGCTATGTTAAGTTATGCCAATCTCAGACTACTGTAAAGGTTTTAAGAGGCTTTGAACCATATGGTTTCTTTCTGCAATCAGTGAAGCAAGCAGACAAACAAGTAAAATATGTTTTAATGAACAAATGTACCAAAATTGAATGTTTTGTGACTTCCTGGTTATTGCATAGGGTTACTGAACAATGTAAAATGTATGTTAGATTTAGCTCTGTGAATGTAAAACATTGTCAGAAGCCTCCTTTGTAAGTACATTGTATTAACAAAAACATACCAATATTGCTAAGCCTGTCTGCCTACGTCATTTGAAAAGACTTAAAGGGACATTCCATGTTGGAGTTAAGCCATTTAGTTTTAATGCATAATATAAATAAGAAGAAAACAATACAATATGTTTTGTAATATTCACCCCTAAAGCATCTGAGCTTGCTGAAGTGCTTTATGTGTGGAGTGTGTGTAAATGTACCTGGTTACACCCCCTGCAGCTGTCAATCAGATAACAGGTCCTGTTACTTCCTGGTTGTTTAGCGCAGTGGAGCTGCTTTGCAAAGACTTCTCATTGAGCTGCATTGGAATGTCTGTGATTGGACAGCAAAAGAAAGTCTGGGCTGGAAAGAAGACTTGCAGAGGCTGCAGACAAGACAACTGCAGCTTTTTATTATTTGGGCATTGGAGTAGCCTTTTAATGTTCATGCATTTTCTGTCCAGCTTTACAGCTTCTGTAGTGAGTGAACTATGCCCAGACCATGAAGTGATCAATCATAACATTCAGAAATATTTAGACAGGAGAAGCATTAACAAACATGCTACCCTATATGTCATTCATGATCAAATAATACATACAGAGGCTATTTAACTTGTAATCTTTTATCTCAATAAAAAAATGTAAGACTTATGTCAGGTTTTATTAAAATGGATCATGTCAAGGGAGTCACATGTCTGATTGAAAGGGGCACTATAATGTTAGGAATATAAAATTATATTCCTAAAACAATAGTATCCCTCTGCAGTCCCCCCTCTCACTAGTCATGAAAGGTTGTGGTTCCTCTGTGCTTGTTCTGTCTCCCACAATCCTGGAACCTAATGGACGTGTGTGGCAAATGCTGCATGCACATTAGGGCTCTCCTGTAGGAAAACATAAAATCATTGCCTTTCTACAGGGATCTTCAAGAGGATATCCAGCGTCGCTTCACGGACTTAAACTCCGTGAAGCGCCAAGAAGAACTTCAATGAGATTAAATGATCGATTAAATGATCGAGATGCCTATAGTGTCCCTTTAAGCCTTTCCCCGTCACATACCCCACTTTGTAGCCGCACACGCACCTATTGGTAGCTGAATATTGGCAAATCCTGTCTTGTTAGAACTTGTTTTAAGTAATTTTTTTCGATCACAAAATTGCTATTCCACAACAGCTGGAGAGACATATGTTGCATTGCAGAGACTGAGACCAAATTTAGAAAAAAGAATTATCTGTGACAAACACATCTCACATTACTATATCACGTTACTCCCAAGGCAGCAGTAATTCTCTTTATTCAAAGACAGTGAAACAATAAAATATTCACATTACTGGGAAAGAAGCAATTACCTAGCCAAGATAAGTATAAATATGTTTAAAAAGTTAAATGTGGCTGGGTGGGGCCTGACTGTCATGGTGGAGAGACATGTTTTAAGCAAGCTCCTCTCCTAAGCTAACATTATAAACATTTTTCAACCTCATTAAGCATGATTTAAATCAAACTCAATGACCTACCTGGTTATTGTCTTAGCTACTATACCCTGCTGTGGTTAGAGAATCGACAGAGGCTCGCTTTAAGTACAATTTGGAACATGTGGCCTGGAGCTCAATGGGTGGGAGAGGCGGACGATCTCCCAGACTGGAGCAGCCCAGCAGCACTCAACATCGTTCAGTTGACCTGCTATCCTCCCCCCTTCCCATGAATCGGCGGGGGTGATCCCGTTCCACCCCAGGGAGGCTTCCCGGAGCTACAACACACTAGTGAAACCACACAGGCCGATGGAAACTTTAGTGACGCACCAAACATGGCTGACGCCTCATGGCCCCCTGGCACCACCAAAGTAAAGCATGACATCCTATCCAAGTTGGTCGAAATATTTAGAAAATTCTGACAGAAGCTGGAAAGTAGGCTGCATGAAGCTGCCCCACAACAACCGAGAGGACACTCACCCCATACACCAACTCCACTCCTGCAGCTGAAGTCCACGACCACGGCTAGGACAAAGGCCCCAAATTGATGGTGAAGCAGAAAGCATTCATCGCTCTCAACACGAGTAGTGCACACTAAGTCACAGCAACGATCTAGCACTGGGATCCCAGACCTGCCGGAGATACTGGGGGAAACTCAGATTGTGGAATATGGCTTAGCCCTCCTACTCACCTCAAGGGTCACAGGCCTGCGGTATCTCTCCAGGTTGCAGGGGAGTGTTATACCCACAGATAGTATCGACTGAACTGTGCTGGCTTAGAGGAGCGTGTGGCCATCCATTTCACTCTTTAACCATTACTTCTGTCAGGGAAAGTCACTGCTTGCAGCCCCTTCTTTACCTTAATTTGTTTGATTATAACCAGCTACTCTGAATCTCATACGGGCATTATATCCTACTGTGCTATTTTTCCCATTGCATGCTCCACTGCAAGTCTGTTCCTGTTATGTTTGTTTATTTCTTATTTTACTTGGTTTTACCTCTTAGTTACTCCTACTAACGCTGCAGCACAAAACTGGAGAATATAACTAGAATCGTTAACCATTCTAGTGAGATCCTGCGGCCGGGGGTGATTTTTCTCTGAATGTTTGTCCACTATACCTATTAAACATTACTAAGCTTAAATCAATCTATGGCTTAAACTTAGGCTGCACTTTCTAATTAGCAGTTAGTATTGTTAATCTAACTACTTGTACAGCTACAAATGATTGGCCAGCCATACTTCCTACTCAGGCCCATATCTGGCAATATCCCAGTGTTTGATGCCATGCCTGAAAACATTGTATATCACAGCCTGCGTGCAGCTAAATATGTCTAGCCTGTCATCAAGCATGTTTTATTATACTGAAGCACTGTCAGTTAGAGTAGCCAGACTGCTATTACTTGACTCCATACTGATATATTTACCATTCTGTTTATTGATTAGCTTGATTTTACTTATAGGGTTAGGAGTAGGGCATGTTTAGGGTTAGGGTCGGGGTTAGAGGTAGGGTTAGATTCCTGTCATCATTACCTTAATTTTCCCTCCCTCTACTGTTTTGCCACTTTTCAAAAATCCGAAGCACTTCGGCACTTCCGAAATTCAGTGGTTCGGTTCGGCACTTCAGCAATTCGGACATGTCCGATTTGCCGAAATTCATCGAATTTACATGTCTAGAGTAATTAACATCTTTTGTTTTAAAAGAACACAACAGAGTTCAATGATATAAATTATAAATAATGATAAAAATTATAGATAAAATTAAGCTTATATTTATTAATATCTCCAACAAATGCAATACATACATACAATACATACACACAGACTGCTGAATGCAGTCACAGACTGCTGAACACATTCACACACTGACTGTTGAATACATACACACCGACAAACACACAGATTGCTGAATACAGGGCAAGCCGCCAGGGCCCTTTGTAGTATCGGGTCCTCGGGTCATGGACCAAGGACCCGGCACATTAGTCTGCCCCAAGGCGATTTAGGTGGCAGCAAAGCTCCAGTCACCATGAGGCCTTAGGCGGCTGCCTAAATCATCTAAGTACAGAGCCGCCTCTGGGAGTAGCATTATGCAGAGCTTTGAAAGCAAGAACCAGAATTTTATATTGAGCCCTATCTCTTACGGGAAGCCAATACAGGGACTGACAGAGGGGTGAGGAGTGGGAGGTGCGGGCAGACAGGAAGATGAGCCTTGCCACCGCATTCATTATAGACTGCAATGGGGCAAGTTGGGAGCACGTAAAACCAGTGAGAAACGGATTGCAGTAGTCAGTAGTCAAGGCAAGAGAGGACAGTGGCATGGACTAGCATAGTGTGTATCTGCATGTATGTCAGTGTGTGCCTGTTTATCTGCATGTGTGTCTGTGTAACTGTCACCCCACAAAACACACTGTCACCCCCTTCACCCTGCCACACACAATAATCCTGTCAATCACCCATGCCATACTCACCTCCCATCACTCTACCATATTCACCCTATCACACTTACCTTCTCTAGCACTGTAACACTCATTCTCCATCACTCTGTCACAGTCGCCTCCTTTCACCCTATCACATGAGCCCCTCCAAGTCTGCTATACTCATCCCCCCCACCATGCCACACCCTGTGGGGTGTGAATGAAACACATAGCGGGTCTAGGGGGCGTGAATGTAACACATGGATGGGCTGGGGGAGGTGACGTATTGGGGGGGGGAGGGCAGGGCAATTTTTGCACCGGGGCCCCATTGTTTCTAGTTACGCCTCTAGGCAGGGGCACCCTGACCACTTCAGTGAGATGAAGTGGTCTGGGTGCCTTTAGTGTAATGTTAAAGTTGCAATTGACCAGTGAACCCCAACAATTCAGTGGTAAATAACCATGTATGTGTGGCACTAAAGGAAATGCAAAATTTAGGCAAAAGAGTTGGAAAAATTCTCCAATTCAGATTATTTTCAAGCTTGGCTACTTTAGCCTTGGTTTTGCACTATGTAATAAATAATACCCCATTGTTCAAATGTGTTTTGTTCTGACATTTGAATTTACATGCGTATTTAGTGTCACTACTTTTCACAATCTATTGATATATTGATAGACACCTGTTTTTCCTTGAGTGTGCTATTTTATTATATTTTAAAATTCTTTAGATGTACCAATTTTTCTTTTCTATTTTGTCCTAAGGTTTGCAATTCCCAAGTCATCTCCCGACAATTTAGTGGATAATCGTTAGAGAATTCACTTATTTTCTTCCAAACACTATAATGGTAATAATTAATTAAGCCGTGAATTGAGGAGGGTCAGCAAGTGAAATAAAATCAAACTCCAAAATATATGCATTGGGGAATACTTCCCAATAAAGCTACTTTGTAATGTCCATACCAATTCTTACCAAATTCCTGTTTAGTGAATAAATGCCGTAAGGGTTTCATCTGTGCGTTGTACAGGTTTCAGAAATAGGTTTGTGTCTCCTTGCTCAAGGGAGACTATAGGGTTTGTTGGACTCTGGAGAATACAGGAAGTCAGAATCTATTAAAAGCAGGATGTTCTCACATCTGGCAGAACAACCACATCCCCAGGACCAAGGGACATGTGACTGAGTCACAGTCCTAATTCGATAAACCATATACACTGATGTAATGCATGTGTGATCATAAATGACATGATAAGAATAATGAACCAGTTCCTACATACTCTTGCAAATTCAGAATACTTTTTCAAGTTATATATATATATGGTTTATGTACATATTCAGCCTCTGTGATAAATTATTTTTGTATATAAAGTTCCAACATACACTCCAACCCTCCCATTATTAATATTATTTTTATTATTGGTATTTATATAGCGCCAACTAATTCTGCAGCGCTTTACAATATTACAAAATGGGGAAATTTACAATAAATAAGACAATTACACAGTGACACAGGAACAATAGGTAGATGAGGGCCCTGCTCAAATGAGTTTACAGTCTAGAGGAGGTATGGTACAAATACACAACAGGGCAGCAAGGGTGACAGCCACCAAACAAGGTGGAAAAGTAGCAGCGCTGGAGGTGAGAGTGGAGTATGGCTCTTTTAGGAGATTTGGTATAGGTAAGTTACTCTGGGAGTCCATAGGCATTCCTGAACAGATGTGTTTTGAGGGACTTCTTAAATATTTGAAGACTAGGGGAGAGTCTGATGAGGGTAGACAGGCTATTCCAAAAGAAGGGAGCCGCCGCGAGAAGTCCTGCAATTGCGAGTTAACAGTAAGGTTGCGAGCAGCAGACAGGAGAAGATCACCGGCAGAGTGGAGAGACCGAGAAGGGGAATACCTATGAATAAGGGAACAAATGTAAGAGGGGATAAAGTTGGTTAGAGCTTTATAGGTAAGGTTTCGAATTTTTAATTGACACTTGTAGGATACAGGAAGCCAGTGTCAGGATCAACAGAGGGGCGAGGTATGGGAGGAGCGACGGGTGAGAAAGATCAGCCTGGCAGCAGCATTCATCACAGATTGTAGGAGGGCAGTTCGGCTTTTGGGGAGACCAACTAGGAGAGAATTACAGTAGTCCATGCAAGAGATTACCAGAGCATGAACAAGCACCTTGGCAGCATCTTGCTTGAAAAAGGGGCAGATGTAGGCGATATTTTTAAGGTGGAATCGACAGGTTTTAGCAACATACTGGATATGTGGGGGAAAGGTGAGGCCAGGATCACAAATATTACCAAGACACCGAGCTTGCAAGGAAGTATTATCAACTTGCAGGGAAGGTGAAGGAGGAGGATCAGCATTATGAGGGGGGAAAATAAGAAGCTCAGTTTTAGAGAAATCGAGTTTCAGGAAGCGGGAGGACATCCAATCAGAGATTGAAGAAAGGCAAGCAGTGACACGTTGAAGGACAGTGTGGGAGAGATCAGGGGCCGAGAGGTATGTATGAGTGTTGTCGGCATACAGATGGTAGCGGAATCCAAAGGAGTTAATGAGTTTGCCAAGAGAGGCAGTATAAAGAAAGAACAGAAGGGCACCAAGAACAGATCCTTGGGGGACTCCAAACGAGGCAGGGCGACAGGAGGAGGTGTCTTTGCAAAAGAAGAAACTGAATGAACGTTGGGAAGAGATAGGAGGAGAACCACGAGAGGACAGTCACAGAGACCGAGGGATTGAAGAGTTTGGAGAAGGAGAACATGGTCAACAGTTTCAAAGGCAGCAGAGAGGTCAAGAAGAATTAGTATGGAGTAGTGGCCTTTGGATTTAGCTGTGATTGGGTCATTTGCAACTTTAATAAGAGCAGTCTCAGTAGAGTGGAGGGGGCGAAAGTCAGATTGAAGAGGATCGAGGAGGGAGTTGGAATTTAGGAAGTGAGTCATACGAGTAAAGACAAGTCTTTCTAGATGTTTTGAGGAAAAAGGAAGCAGGGATATGGGACGATAGTTGGAAGAGGAAGATGGGTCTAGGGATGGCTTTTTTAGGATGGGTATGACAGTAGCATGCTTAAAGGGAGCAGGGACAACATCAGATGAAAGAGAGCAGTTTATGATGTGTGTTAAGGATGGTACAAGACAAGGGGAGAGAGATCTGATAAGGCGGGAAGGTACTGGATCAAGCGGACAGGTGGTGGGACGAGAGGAGGAGAAGCAAAGCCACAAACTGTTCTGTAGCTGGGGAGAAGGCCTGTAGGGTAGGGAAGGTACGGTCCAGGTGTGGTTGCAAGAGGAAGGAGCAAAGGGGAGAAAATTATTTCCTTAAAGGACCACTCAAGGCACCGAGACCACTTCAGCTTAATGAAATGGTCTGGGTGCCAGGTCCAGCTAGGGTTAACCCATTTTTTTATAAACATAGCAGTTTCATAGAAACTGCTATGTTTATAAATGGGTTAATCCTTCCCCCAAAGCCTCTAGTGGCTGTCTCATTGACAGACACTGGAGGCGCTTGCGTGATTCTCACTGTGAAAATCACAGTGAGAGCACGCAAGCGTCCATAGGAAAGCATTGATAATGCTTTCCTATGCGACCGGCTGAATGCGCGCGCAGCTCTTGCCGCTCATGCACATTCAGCCGACGGGGAGGAACGGAGGAGGAGAGCTCCCCGCCCAGCACTGGAAAAAGGTAAGTTTTACCCCTTTTCCCCTTTCCAGAGCCCTCAGGGCACTATAGTGCCAGGAAAACGAGTACGTTTTCCTGGCACTATAGTGGTCCTTTAAATGTTCAATCTTGCCGGTAAAGTAGCATGCAAGGCTACCTGCTGAAAGGTCAGTTTGAGGGGTGGCTCCAATCTACAATCTAGCAGAGATTTAGGGGATAAGTCTCCCAGATGCAGTTCCAGGCATCAAATAAGATGAGCAAAACTGCTCAATGTGCTGATAGTCGACATACTACAGCTGCTATCAGAGTATAGACAGCCTGGCTCACTTTTTTTGTGGAGTGGGTTGTGTTTTGCTTTCTGCTGAGCTGCCAACTGTACAGCTGCGGTTTGCTTCTCTCTTCGCATACACAAGTTAGACAGATCTTACACTGCTAAATAGAAAGTGGAAAAAAATGTCCTATGAAGTCTGAGTCCGGAGGAATGCTTACAGCTGCTGTAATTTCATTATAATCTGTGAGTAGGGTAATACTAATTTTGTCAAAAAAAAACTGTGTAATGAAGCAAAGTCATTAATGTACTTAGATTGCCTACTTTTGGTACTATAACAACTTAATTGCAATGGAAATGTTATGGTTCAAAGAGGTCCCAGGCACCGTCTTACCTTAAAGGAACACAATATATGCAAAACCATATTCCTAAAACTATAGTGTCCCTCCTCTATCTCTGCTCTATCCACCCCCCTTTCAGGAATTGGTTAAAAACTCTTTCTTTCACCTGCCTAATTTCAGCATTGAGGTCCCTCGGTGCTGGTTTGGGATCCTCCTCCTGTTACGATGGGGCGGTACCTAATGCGTATGTGCAGTGAGCGGCTCTCCTGCATTATGGCTAACCCATCATTGAATTAATGTTTTCCTATGGGTTTTTCAAGATGCTGGACATCCTCACCTCATGCAATCTGTTAGGACGTCCATTGTCATTTCACGGAGTGAAACTCTTTTAAACACCAAGAAGCGCCTCTAGTGGCTGTCTGGAATACAGTCAGTAGAGTAGGAGTTTACCCTTCAATATAATTATTGCATTTTCCCAGAAACTGCAATAACTAACATTACAGGGTTAAGGGTACCAAGTACATTGAGATGAAGTGGTATTGATGCCTATAGTGTGCCTTTAATGTAAATTAATGGTTTAATCCCCTGCAATCCTGTGTCCTATCTGTTTGTCTACTTTCTCTGAATGGGTGCCACTGATCTCAGCGTACCATTCACAAAACAGAGTAAAAGAGATTCACTTTTCTGAATGGGGAGATAGTGAGAAAGTTTGAGGCTGATCGTTAATGGTTTATCCCCTTATAGTAGGGCAGCGTCTGATACCTAACGACTTCATAACGATGAGTGCCTCTTGAAACAAGTGGGTTTCCTCATTAAAATAGGAATTATGGAGAATATACAAGGGGTCAGGGACTTTTGTTTGTGTAATAACAGTACATTTGCAAATTGTAATCCAAAATAGCAGTGGTGGAAAACAATTCTCCAATTAGACTAATTCTTCAGCATTGGCTATTTTGGCCTACTATTTACAATTCCTCTATCAATTCTTCACAGTTCACCAGCGCAGGAAATAGCGCCATTAGTGTATACATAATACTGCGTACAATAACATTCATCTGCAGAACAAAGATAGTAAACTATTTCATAGAGAACCTACCAAACTCTTTAAAAAAGGTAATATAAAGGATGTATTTAAAACCAGGGTGTGAGTGCAGTGGAACAAGTAAGGAACACTGTAGACCCCTAAAGCACTTTAGCTTGCTGAAGTGCTTTAGGTGTGAAGAGTCAGTGCTTTTGCTGTGGGGGTTCCGTGTCACATGGTTTTACTTGGTCAGTGCAGCCAAAGTGCATCTAATAGCTGTTATTCTTACAGCCACTTGAGGTGGCCTTAACCCTGGAATGTAAACATTGCAGTTTCTAAAAAAAACAGGACAGGGACATTGCACCCAGACCATTTCATTGAGACGAAGTGGCATGTGTGACTATAGTGTTCCTTTAATAAATGTGATTAAAATAATGACATTATTTACCCGTCACTTTTCAGAACATTTTGATAAATATCCCCAGGGCTGCCATAAAGGGGTGACAACCATAATGGTTGTCACGGGCCCCGCGGGCCCTGGGGGGCCCGGCCACCCAGGCCCCACGTGGAGCGGCGAAACTGCCGCAGGTGCATCTGTGTATGTCAGTATGTATGTGTGTGTGTGTATGTCAGTATTACATAGTTACATAGTTACATAGTTACATAGCTGAAAAGAGACTTGCGTCCATCAAGTTCAGCCTACCTCACATTTGTTTTTTGCTGTTGATCCAAAAGAAGGCAAAAAAAAAACAGTTTGAAGCACAATTTTGCAACAAGCTAGGAAAAAAAATTCTTCTTGACCCCAGAATGGCAGTCAGATTTATCCTTGGATCAAGCAGTTATTACCCTACATTGAAAGATTATATCCTTGAATATTCTGTTTTTGCAAGTATGCATCTAGTAGCTGTTTGAACATCTGTATGGACTCTGATAAAACCACTTCTTCAGGCAGAGAATTCCACATCCTGATTGTTCTTACAGTAAAAAAACCTTTCCTTTGCCTTAGACGAAATCTTCTTTCTTCCAGTCTAAACGCATGGCCTCGTGTCCTATGTAAAGTCCGGTTTGTGAATAGATTTCCACACAATGGTTTGTATTGGCCCCGAATATATTTGTATAATGTTATCATATCCCCTCTCAGGCGACGTTTTTCTAAACTAAATAGGTTTAAATTTGTTAACCTTTCTTCATAGCCGATATGTTCCATTCCTTTTATTAATTTTGTAGCCCGCCTCTGCACTTTTTCTAGTGCCATAATATCCTTCTTTAGAACAGGTGCCCAAAATTGCACAGCATATTCAATATGGGGTCTTACCAGTGATTTATAAAGAGGCAAAATTATATTCTTGTCCCGAGAATGAATGCCCTTTTTCATGCATGACAATACCTTACTGGCCTTGGCCACTGCTGATTGACATTGCACATTGTTGCATAGTTTGTTGTCTATAACAATTCCCAAGTCCTTTTCGTGTGTTGTTATCCCTAATTCGCTTCCATTAAGGGTATACGTTGCTTGTGTATTCTTTACGCCGAAGTGCATAACTTTGCATTTTTCAACATTAAATTTCATCTGCCATTTGAGTGCCCAGTCCCCCAGTCTATCTAAATCCCTCTGCAGCAAAGTAATATCTTGCTCACATTGTATTGTTTTACAAAGTTTGGTGTCATCTGCAAACACTGAAACATGACTTTCAATGCGGTCTTCAAGATCATTTATAAACATGTTAAATAGAAGGGGTCCCAGAACAGACCCCTGAGGGACACCACTTGCCACCTCTGTCCAGCTTGAAAATTTACCATTAATGACAACTCTTTGTACTCTGTTTTTAAGCCAATGTTCTACCCAAGAACAAGCATTTTCATCTAGACCGATTTCCTTGAGTTTGAACACTAATCTATTGTGTGGAACTGTATCAAATGCCTTGGCAAAATCCAAATAGATCACATCCACGGCAACACCCTGATCTATACTTCTACTTACTTCTTCGTAGAACGCAATCAAGTTAGTTTGACATGACCTGTGCTTCATAAAACCATGCTGATTTTTGCTGATAACCATGTTCTTCTCAAGGAATTCTTGAATATTATCCCTTAATAACCTTTCAAATATTTTACCAGCCACAGAAGTTAAGCTCACAGGTCTATAATTTCCAGGCAAGGATTTTGAACCCTTTTTGAATATAGGAACCACATCTGCCTTCCTCCAATCCTCCGGAACACTTCCTGAAAGAAAAGAATCTTGAAAGATTAAAAACAGAGGTTCACTTATTTCTGCACTTAGTTCCTTAAGTACACGTGGATGGATACCGTCAGGCCCTGGAGCTTTGTTTATATTAACTTTCTTTAGTTGCTGCAGCACCTTGTCTTGAGTTAACCAATTACAATTATTCTGCAAGTTTTTAGTAGCAATCATTTGCACATCTATTGCCATGGGTTCTTCCTTAATATATACGGAGGAGAAATAGTTATTTAAAATTCCTGCCTTTTCCTGGTCTTCATTAACTAACACCCCCGTTTCAGTTTTTAGTGTACCTACACTTTAATTTAGTTTTTTTTTAGAATTTATGTACTTATGTATGTATGACTGTGTGTATGTATGTCTGTGTGTATGTCAGTATGTATGTCTGTGTGTGTGTATGTCAGTATGTATGTCTGTGTGTATGTCAGTATGTATGTCCGTGTGTATGTCTGTGTGTGTGTATGCCTGTGTGTGTATGTGTGTGTGTGTCTGTATGTCTATGTGTGTGTGTGTGTGTATGTCTGTATGTATGTCAGTATGCATGTATGTCTGTGTGTATGTCTGTGTGTGTGTATGTCTGTGTATGTCAGTATGTCTGTGTGTGTGTGTGTGTGTGTGTGTATGTATGTCAGTATGTATGTCTGTCTGTGTGTGTGTATGTATATCTGTGTGTGTATGTCTGTATGTGTATGTCTGTATGTATGTCTGTTTGTCAGTATCTATGTCTGTGTGTATGTGTATGTCAGTATGTATGTCAGTATGTATGTGTGTGTGTATGTCTGTGTCTATGTCAGTATGTATGTCTGTGTGTATGTCTGTGTATGTATGTCAGTGTGTATGTCAGTATGTATGTCAGTATGTATGTATGTCTGCCAGTACGCATGTGTGTATGCCTGTCAGTATGCATGTGTGTATGTCTGTCAGTATGTATGTATGTGTGTGTGTCTGCAAGTATGTATGTCTGTGTGTGTGTGTCTGCAAGTATGTATGTATGTCAGTATGCATGTGTCTGTGTGTGTATGTCAGTATGTCTGTGTGTGTGTGTATGTCAGTATGTGTATGTATATATCTATCAGTATGTATGTCAGTATGCATGTATGTCTGTGTGTGTATGACAGTATGTCTATGTGTATCTGTGTACGTATATATCTGTGTGTGTATGTATGTATATCAGTATGTATGTCTGTCTGTATGTATGTGTGTGTGTCAGTATGTGAGTATGTATGTACAACAGTGAGTGTGTGTGTGTGTGTGTGTATCTGTGTATGTGTCTATATGTGTGTATGTCTGTTTCGGTATTTGTGTCTGTTAGTATGTGTGTGTGTGTTCCTATGGGTGGGATTTGGAGACGGGCACACGGGGGCTGTGTTAGGGGCCCCACAATTTCTGATGGCGGCCCTGAATATCCCCATTGTGTTCAAAGTGACCTGGCACATGATATACTGCTCCTTATAAAAGGGGGTAATTTTCTACCCTAGAATAGCACTGCTCATTGTAAGCATGGTTAAGTACACTGTTTCTGTATATAGCTGCATGAAATAGGACAATGACATGTTTTGAACCAGACTATAGGAATACTGTTCTGAAGAGTTTATTTTGTATTGTGGGTTTACTGCTATTTAGGACAGGATGTAAGACAGTATTAATATAAAGTGGCCATAGACAGATATTATTTTAGAAAAGAAAAAGCTACTAGATTTCTAAGAATTGATGAAAGAATAAGGAGCAACGAAAGCACATGGTTAAAAGAAAAATGGAAGAGTTGGTCCTTGTTTTATTTAGTGCAGTCTACCCCCACCCCTTCCCCTTTAGCCTGCAGGATCTCTGCAGCACTTGGTGATGAAATCCCTGTGACAGGAAGTGGGTGTGAGATTAGGCAGAGAATGAAGTCATTGTTACTCCTCCAACCCTATCCCCAGTTAATCCCTGCTCCAATCACAGAGCAGGCCTCAGAGTCTGTATACATTCAATTGCAAGGGCTGGTCTGGGGACAGACAAGGGGAGAGGCTGCATTAGATACAGTATTACAGAGCACAGAGTGAGAGACAGGGGGGAGCTGTGATACATTGTGACAGAGAGAGCAGTGATAGTGTTACTTCAGTGAGTGACAGAGGGGAGCTGTGCCTGTGATACATTGTAACAGAGGGGGAGCTGTGATACAGTCCCATTGGAGGAGGTGCATAGTAAGATTCTAGGTCTGCAAAGTGGGTGCAATGGGGAAAGGTGACAAAGACACCCCATCTTTCGAGATGACCTGGAACAGCACTACTAGTAGCGGGTACTGCAGCCAGGAGGAGTCCGACCCGGAGTTGGAGCTCTTCTACACCGCCAGGACCTCGCTTTTCCCTCGGAGAACACCAGTCAAGAGCCAGATCCAGGTTAGACGTGGGTTCCTGGGACACTGGGGGAGGGGAAGAACTGTATAACATAAGGGGGGCCTTTACTATGTATGGGAAGCACATTCTATTTAATTGTTTAATAGGAGAAAGGGGTTACTGTAATAAGTGGCAGTGATGGCACACCTTAAAATAAGTTGTGCTGTACCAGAAGGGGTGCACTGTGACAGGGAAAAGGGGGGTGCACTGTGACAGGGAGGTGTAGGATGCTAGCATCAATAGAAAAAGTGCAATGTGACATGGAGGAAAGGATATCCTAGTACAGGAATATGGTTGAAGGGTTTAGTGAATAAACCCCTCTCTGAGTTTAAGAAATTAGATGGTTAATCAGTGAAGAGGTGATGCAGAGTGAATCAGAGATAGAATCAGAGATGGGGGAAGTAAGTGGTCAGAACTAAAATACCAGAATGTATTACTGAGACAGGGAGCTAAGTGTTTATTCCTAGTACAGATAGACTGGGTAAATACCTATCTGACTGGTTTATTTAGTGGGAGTTTGGGGATTATTCACCTCTGACTAATTACAGGAAAGATTCACCACCAGAGACAGAAATTACAAAGATACTGTACAGAGGAAGAAATTACTAAGTATGACACGGTGTTCTGTGGAAACCATATGTCCTAATAGAGGCAGGGGCTCAAAATAATATAGGGTATATTCATAATCAACATGCAGAGATAAAGGGTATATGAGGCTTAGGTTCTGCTGACAAGAATTAGTCATCAAAATAAAAATTGCAAACAAGAAATTGCACATTTAGTTTAAAATAACCACGCTGAAAAAAATAGCTGATTTGGAGAATATTTCTGTTTTGGACTAAAATTTGCCATTCCAAGATCATTTTCTGATTAGGGCAATACATTTCATGGAGGTTTATGTAAAGGATAAGCACATTCATGATTTAATGGAGTCTTTAATAAATCTCTGTATAAAATATTGACTTTGCTGTGTATTTCCCACTGTTGTAATCTATCTGTAGGCCAGCAAGGTGAACGATGCAGGTTTGTTAGGCTTCATCTTCATCAAGATTATTACGTCATTATTCAATGGAACACTCCAGACCACTGAATCCTGTGCTTTATGTGTGAAAAGTGTGTCTTTTTTTATTTTATTTTATTTCATTTTACAAAAAATGCAGATTTCAAAAGATATTGACACTTTTATGAAATTAACCTTGTTACACCCCCTAGGCTGTCAATCAGACAACAGGTCCTGTTACTTGCTGGTAGTTTAGCTAAGTGGACCTAAACTCAAGGCAGATCAACGGGCCAGTTTACCTCCATTGCTATCGTCATATAATATTTCTGTATAGAGCTGGATGGGCTAATGCGCAAGTCCACTTCCACATTAGAAGAACTGAAGAAGATGGCCTGAACTTTATGTGCCACACAAACAAAAAGATTCACGAAAAAAAGATTTAGTAGAAATGTTGTGCAAACCTTGAATCAATTGGAACATTCTATTGGTTTCTGCGATTACTGCTCAGACTTTTATACATCTAGCTCTCTTATAAATGTAAAAAGGAGCACTGCAAAACAGGGCTACCATTTTATGTTACAAAACAGGGCAGAATGAGAAACCATCAAAATCTAAATTTACATATAAAACAGGAAAGTGTGGTCTTATCCACCATCTTCCACTTTTTGGTGTTCCTATAGAACATCCTCTTTTACAATGCTGCTTCCTCAATCCCTTGTTTCACATAACACAATTAACCTCTGTCATGTCGTCTCCAGTAATCCTGTTCTCACACACCATCATTCATTCTCTTCCAAGTTATGCCATTGTTTATCCCAGGCCTATCATTAACCCTAATTGCGTTTGATCCAATGCTCAAATTGAACAGTACTTCTCTTTCCGACAGACCTATAGTAATTGGCCTTTAGATCAGACAAACTGACAAGCTTGGATATTATTATTTTTTTTTAAGCCAAGGGCTGCATTTTTTTTTTTATTTTTTTTTGCACACTTAGAAGTTGACCACGTGGATAAAATGTTACCATGTTCCCCAAACGGAGGTTGGAGCTAAGTGTGTATATGTGTCCATTAATTCTCATTGTTCCAATTGTTCTTGGCACTGCAAAAATGATGGTGTCTTTATGCTGGTTTATAAACTAATGAAAAAAGGGTTAAAACTAACCTTCTGCCCAAAAAAACAAACAAAAGAAAAAAAATAGATCATTGTGGATAACATCTGTGAACTTCAATAAACATAGGTTTATTTTCTAACATGGAAACGGCACATTTTTATCTTAAAATAGACATTGGAAACATACATTTATACAAATAGTTGTGCACCGTTTCCAGTTTACTGGATAAGCAACAGTATTCTTCACCTTCATTTTCCCAAGTGTTACTACGAAAACGATGTTCTACCCAAGTTCCCATACTAATAGTTACCAAGAGATAATATCAGACATGAACAAGTACTGATATACCCCTGGCCATTATCAGTATGATGGGTGAGAAAGCCTGCTATAAAGTCACTGTTTTTCACTATTGGGGTCATGTAAGTAAAGAGTTACTTTGAGTAGATTTGGACAGGGAAGGTGTTCACCATGTTTCCTTCCTGCCTGACTTCCTGAGCTCACAGTTCCCAGGACTAGGCAGTTAAAAAGTGAGAATGACCCCACCACACCATCCCAAACAATGGCCATGTCTGCAGAAAGATTGGAGGTTTCCTACGGATGCAGGCTTCCCCCTCCTTCTCTCTAAAGCTGGCTCCTTACCAAAAGCCACTCTCACCAGGCAGCAGAAACTGATGCAACTGCTGAGCAAGAGAAGGCGGTGGGAGCACCACATGGGAAAGAGGGGGCACTGGGGAGAGCATTAGACATTACATTACCATGACTCTTTGCTGGCTAACACAGGAAAGTTACATTAAAGAATCAACAGATGTACTGGTTTTGCCCTCCGAGGGATGAGAGTCTTAATTTTCTTACTTGGTTTCTTTTGTATAAAGCATCCCGTATAGATTATAATATTTATGTTTACATATAGCTTTATGTTAAACAGTTTAACATTATCCTAGTAACTTAACGCTTTGATATAACAGAACCGATTTAGATCTTCAGGCTGGTACAAAATTACTTGGGGCCACATATGAACAGTACTGATGTAAAACATTTATTTCGGTGCAAATCTTGTGCTTCTTACACATATTTTGAACTCTGTTGTTAATCGTAACTTTTAATGCGCCCCTAATTTTATGTTTTGTGTTAATCAAAAGATATGTGTGTGTGTATATATATATATATATGAGAACTTTATTTAAAGGTAATGAATTTTCACTTGGTAGTGTAAGGTAGATTCTAAAAGCCCCTAAAAATGTATAGTATATTGTTTATGAATCATAATAAAAATAAAACCATGTATTGTGATCTTCCCATTAGTTCAATAAGTCAATAATTTTTTCAAATACCTTACTGCGTGTTGGGTGACAACGCTCTATGATGTGCCTGGTATTGTGAAATGCCCCTAATCATCTATGTCACTACTGGTGCATTTTGATTTGTCATTGCAAAAATATGAATGTTAACACAGATATGTTCTTTTCACAGGATGAAAAGCCTGAAAAACAGCCAGAAGCGCTCAGCCAGAAAGAGATTGAAAAGAAGATCAAGGACTTCAACTCCCAGATAAAAAGCAATCTTTTCATGAGTATGGTACGTAGCATGTGACCTTGTCATTAACAGGGAAACCAATTTCAGCTACTTGCAGGCAAATTGTTACCAGTTCAGTTCCGAGAACTCTTAACTGCTTACTATTCCAATTCCAAGACCCCTTCACAAAGAATTGTCATCAGAGAGAATAAAAATTAGACTGAGCTGGCAAACAAGCATTTATTTAGTACAATTAGTTTTTGTTTGCTTTTTTCCAAGATCCCAAATCATGCATAAGATAGTTTATCAGTGCATCGCAAATTAATTCTGAAGCCATATGACACCTACTATAACCCTCAAATAGGTTATAGGTTTAAAGATCTTTACAATATTATATTTTGAAAGCAATGTTTTAACCATGACATTGATACAATAAACACATGTAAGCAAGACCAACTGACGTAAAATGGTTCACCAAATTTAATTAGAATTACAGGTCAGCGATAACAAACCTTTGAAACTCCAGCTATTGTGCACTGCACCTCACATCATGCTCAGTCAACCACTTCTCTAGTGGTATGTGTGAGTTTAAGATCATGATAGCAGTCTTTACATGTTCCATGGTAGTATATATTTGCTAAACAACATCATATGGTAACTTGAGAAACAATGGATAAATTGAAAACAAAATAAAAGAACTAGATTAAAAAATCCCAAATTCTGCATCGTTGGATTTAAAAATAAAAATTATTCCTCCAAAATTGGTTCTTCCTGTAAGTTTCCAGATCTTCTCGACTCGTAGATTGATGAATAAAACCCTGTATTTAAAAAAAGCTGGCATTGTATTTTTTTTCTTTGCAATTGTGACTCATTCTGTGTGGGTTTTATTCACTAAAATGGTAATTGTAGAGAACTGACAAGATGATAACATATTTTAGACCCAAATAGTTAAGTTGAAAAAATAGCCGAGTTGAAGAGTATTTTCACTTTGGTTATTTTAACCTAAAATATGCAGTTACAGAGTGAATTTCATACTATTCCAGGTTTTGTGAATAAAACCCTTTGATACACACGTGTTCCATTCCATTAATTCCACTCTGTACTTTTCCAGAACAGAGACGGTTCTTACACTGGATTCATTAAGGTTCAGCTGAAACTTGTCCGCCCAGTTTCTGTGCCTGCCTCTAAGAAGCCTTCAACTGTGCATGATCGGAAAAGCGTAGGACGGTCCCAGCCAGTGAAGCGCCGAACTTCTTTCTACCTCCCAAAGGATGCTTCCAAACATCTACACCTGAGCTCACGCACACCAGCAAGTGAAGTCATCCAGGCACTGCTACGAAAGTTCACAGTGCTCGATAATCCCCGAAAGTTTGCACTGTTTCAGAGGACCGAGAAGGACGGACAAGGTATGTAATCGAGTCTATAACGCTAACAATGAGCGTCACCCATAAATCACAGAATATACAGAAAATGGCTCACAAGACAGACTAATATTACACACATACAACAGAAAAACCTGCATTCACAAAATATAGATGGACAAACAGTGAAATACGTATTGTGGGGAAAAAGTACCACCAAGGCTGTCAAAGATACATCCTAATAAACCTCGAGACTTGGGCTAGGATTGCTGTCTCCCCAGCTCTGTCACTATATCAGTAAGGGGACAGGGATTGAATTAATGACAGTGTATCTCCCACAAATCTTGGACAGGCTGCAATACAGATGTATATGATTTTCTCCATATAACATTTGCTTTCCTGTAACGTACGGTGAATGTTGTTCTATCTTGAGATAGCTCAAGATGGATGTGTTTTCATTTTTTGTCTAGTACTTTGATTTCTTGTTTTAGCTGCACATCTTGTTATATTTCCATGTGCATTTTAAATGATTAAAGCAAAACACATCAAAATTAAAATACTGCTGTGACAATTGGCACTTGGAATGTTATATCTCTAAGCTACTTATTTCACCACACTTCCAAGTTGCTTTCTTATTTCATCTTATTTTAGGCATTTTGTATACACTGTAGAGCTTGTTTCTGTGTGTTTCCTGTGTTGAGGACTGTTAATAATGCATCGATCTGTGGGTTTCCTTGTAGTGAACTTGCGAAAATTGTTAGACGATGAGGAACCATTAAAGCTCCGACTGCTTTCTGGGCCCTGTGACAAGACACTGAGCTTTGTGCTGAAGGAGAATGAGACTGGAGAAGTGAATGTAAGTCATTTTTAAGAAATGTTGCCCCATAATATAAGGACCATATGTAAACCCAGCGTTTGTTTCTCCTGCACACAATTCCTAATCATTACTTTGTTCTTCCTGTGCAGTGGGACGCCTTCAGCATGCCAGAGCTTCACAATTTTTTGCGCATTCTACAACGAGAGGAAGAAGAGCATATGCGACAAATTGTGCAACGCTACAACCGCTGTCGGCAGAAAATGCAAGAAGCACTAGCATCACACACACCTGGCTGAAACACGTGCTCAAGCAAAGAAAGGAGAGCATGAAGACAGCGAGACTGATCCCAATGATGCAAACATAGTATGACTGGAGACTGAGTGTGGGATGAAGAACTCCCAGGTGTTCAAGGGGGGCTGACAGATTCCCCCCAGGAGCGATGTGAGTGAAGAATGGGTGCCTGCATGGGACACGAGGAGGTGCATCTATGCCTGTGAGTGATGCACAATATGAATGAGGCTGGCAAGTGGCAAGATCTGTGTCACTTGCAGAAGCCTCCGAGCTGAATAGCTGATTCAAGAAGAAACATTACTTTTATGTTTGTGTTGTTCTTTTTGTATGTTTGTTTGTGCTACATTTACATTGTGAGGACTCTACGATAAACTGAGCCTTTAAAATACAGCTGGCCAATCAACTGGTCACAGAAGGGGAAGTAATTATTTGTGGTCTTGAACCTGGTACCGTTTCTGTTTTTCACTGTGCACTATACACCCATAAAAGGTTTTTGCATGGCATATGCTCCGTGTTTATATTATTGCTACACTACCTAACATTAATTTAGGGACCCTTTTTCAGCAAATGTCTGCTACCAATTCTTTAAGTGTCCAATAAAATGGTTGTGGAAAATTTAACACCTTCAGTCATTTCAAAATATGTGATATTAATAAAGAATTTATGAACAATAAATTGAGGATCAACTGCACATCACCCTAATGTCCAGGACACACACATAAGTTCAAACATGTAAATCTTCAGTTGCTTGCCTCTTTGTAACTTGCAGTGAGGAGTAAACCAAGAATCAGTGACATCTTGGTGCCAGATATATATTTGTTTGTACCCTCTGTGCGTGAGGCTAATGCATGTGGATAAATGGGTGAATTTGGCTGAAGGTAGGTGACTTGATATTTTACTTAGTGGAACTGGATGGCTAAGTAAATGTAACTGGATGACTCCGTGAATAGGCCTGTGTGGGTACCTTGGTGAATGTGACTGGGTGGCTTGCTGGATGCATGTATTTGACCAGGAGGCTTGTTAAATGAATGTAATGCCCAAAGCAACAATATTGATGCATACTCACACTTTGTAATCAAACGCACTAGACATGGAGAAGCTAAGGCCAACAGATGAGAGATGGCCCTGTTTTTTATTTTTTTTTAAATTCTTTATTTTACTCGTGCAAAAGGATAACAAGGAACAATGTGCCACAACAGCACGCTTTCATATAACAACAATGGGTTTGTACAGGGCACTGAGCGAGCTGCACATTTTTATTTTTTATAGAAAAGTGAGGGCTATGTTAACATCTGGCAGGCTAGCCTATCAACCTAGTCTTCAGCATGGTGTTAACAGTAATTATAAACTCTTTATGTTTCTGTGCGGAGGGAAAGGATCATTGATAAGCAGTATCATTGGTAAGTCTCCTAATACATGTGTTTTGGTTAGACGGACCACACAGATTGAATTTTAGAGGTGTACTCATGTGTCACAGTTAGCTTAAGTCCTGTAGGGGTTTATGAGGGCCAGTGGTCGTCTCACATGTGGTAGGATACCCTTCTAGGTGGGGGCGTTCTGGGAGTGCGCCTTGGGCCTATGGTGGTAGCCTGTGGGTGAGGAAATAGAGGTAAAGTATAACCGAGAAAGGAACATAAATGAACACATAAAAAAGTCAATTAGTGCCTTTAAACGTCATCTGTTGGTGTGGTCACCTCTCCCGGCAGTTCGGGATCAACCGGTTTCAGCAGATTGTCCAGGGCCATTCAGGTAGTGACTGTCTCATAGGCATCTGGCTTTGTCCCCCTGGGTACAAAAGGGCGCACTGTGTGGGTTGCTGAGACCATGGTGTGTGGTTGGGCTGTTTTCAGAGCATCCTTAGGTAGTCCCAAGCTAGGCAGCAGGCAGCTCGCTTCTCGTAAGTCCCGGACAGGGTGTGTTGCGGTGCCATGTTGGACCTCCACCATTGTTGTGATTTCCATCTGTATGAGATGCCTTTGGCTCGGAGCAGGAATGTGAAGGCTTGTAACGATCTTCTCCATGCCATGGTATATCCTGATAAGTACCTATAGAACGAGAGCTGCAGTCCTTCAAAGGGGTAAGGTGAATGGTTCTGGACCATTCCCATGACTGCTGATCTATCCTTGCTGCTCTGGAATCTCACCAGTAAGTCCCTTGGTGATGGCCCTGTTTTTAAACTAATGTCAGAGGTTACAAAATAGGCCAATGTGCACTGCAGTGAGAATACCCAAACATGCATCATAGCAGCTCCATGCCTGAAAAACCCATCACCTGGAGAGAGTGGAGAAGCCACGGAAAGGCATGGAGTTGGGCCACTTTGCAGTGCAGCTGCACCCATATCCTAGTGTGTTCACTGCAAATTTACACTGCCCTGGGCTTCTGGCTCTTTTCCTTACAGCCATACAGAATACAGCGCACTCACTCAACACCAACTTCAGAGTTCACAAAATGACTTAGGCAAAATAATGGGCATTTAGTTACAGTATATGATCATACACTACATAACCCTGCCTCAAGGCCAATGTACCCTTTTTTTGTCAGGTCCAGCTCTAGAACCTAATGTCTGCTCTTATGAACATGCTTACTTTGAAAATCAATGTTCTTGAGGTTCTTTGCAATGCAAGATTAAACACAGTCCTGGAATCAGGCACAGGGAGAGGTGCAAAAGTAAGGGAGTTGGTCTGGAGTCCAAAATGCATACATATTGTGGCAAACCTAGCCTAGACAATATACAGAGACTATGGCTTTAAGGGTTGCCTATATGGTTTTGGTGATGTGTATGTTCCTGGGTGTAATGTACTGTGATTGTATAGTATTGTATTGCCTGCATTGGCTATCTGCCGAAAGCAGATAGCTGTATTTCATTTCGTTTCACGAACAGCACCTTTGCGGGCTGTTCATGAACCGAATAGACCAACCTGTAATAGCCCACACATTAAGAGACGTGTGGCGCTTGTTAACATTGTTGCAATCGGTAATTAGAGGCTCTCCTAGGTGGCCGTCGTTCGACTACCAACCACGTGGCAGGCGGCCATCTTGGATCCTTTTTTCCTCCAGCGGTGTTCGGTCGTCGAGCGCATGGTACTGAAAACAGCTACTCGACGTCGCGAACCCCGCTGGACTTCCAGGCCGTTCGGGAGTTACGGGACTTTCGGTAATTTACTCCCTGTATGGCAATCAGTCGTTTGAATGTAAATGTTGGTGAATATGTTTTTTGTGCGGCGTTCGGTTGTTTTAGCTGGGATCTGAGCGGTAATCTCACGAATTATGTGCTCAGACCCCAGCTATCTACCGAACGTCCATTCGTTAAAATCACCCCAATATTGGGGAAGTTATGCATTTTTATGTGAATTGTCGGTTCTGCTGCACGGAGGGATAATCCACTTAACTGTACATTCCAGTGGGAGGATCCCTCTTGTGCAGCAGTGCCTGATGGGAGAAATGCTCTGTACATTAAGTTTCCCATGTAGTCCACTCCTGTAATGCCCCTGGGATGTGACTCAGGAAACCCCTTGCATGGGGAATTGTATAAATTCTGGAGCATGTGAATAAAGCCTCAGTTGACTCTCAGAACTGTGTTTCGTCCGGTTACTGGGAGATTTGGCATATTGCCTTACTTTTCAGCGCTTGACTGTGGATTACCTTTTTAACCAGCGGAGATCGTGGGATTTAATATTGCCGCTCCACTACAATTGGTGGCAAGCGATGGGATCCAACCTTACAGCCGAAAAGCGCATTTGGATGAAAAGAAACAACCGAACAAGGAAAGGGAATGGCAATTCGTATGCAGCAAACAGCCGAAAGAGAACAGTGAATGGAGACTGATTACGCTACATTGAAAAGGCAGACACTGAAGGAACTGCTGGAAGCTAGAGGAAAGATAGCTAGCAACAAATCCAAAGCCGTGCTGATCGCTGAACTGATGGAGGGCGACCGGGCTCACAACAGCACAACCCCACCAGCCAGGGAAGAAACCCCGTACCAAAGGGAACTGAGAACCCGGCTGGAGTTTTTACCGCAGCCAGTACCCCTGGATATCCTGACGGTCCTGATGGCTGATGTGCAGGAGTATATGATGGCACAACACCACCCGGGGGCACGGTCCAGGGCAGAATCCATTACTGCCTCCATCTGCAGTCAGGTAAAACCAAAAATACCTTACCATGCCTTCAAAATGTTCTGTGAGGAGAAGGATGAAATTGATGGATACTTGCAGGACTTTGAACGACTATGTGACCTGCACGACCTAGAGCAGACAGTGTGGGTGCCCCTGCTAGCAGGAAAATTGGCAGGGCGGGCAGCAGAGGCCTATCGCGCTGTCCCTAGGGAAGACAGCAAAGACTATTCCAAAGTAAAAAGGGCCATACTTGAGAGGTATGCCATTACGCCAGAAGCATATCGGCGCAAATTCCGTGGATTGCGCAAACCAGATAAAGATTCGCACGCAGAGTGGGCGCACAAGCTGGACCAAGCCTCTCAGGGGTGGATACAGGCAAGCCAAGCCACCACCATGGAAGAACTGCGCCAACTTATGCTGTTGGAACAATTTTTCAACGGACTATCCCTGGAAGCACAAGAATGGGAGAGAGACCTGAAGCCGCCAGGTTGGCGGACCAACATTTTGATGCCAGAAGACATCATGGGCCGGTTAATCGGAGCTACCCAAGACCTCCTGTACAACGCAGCACGGTAACCCCCGCAACCGTCAACCTCACTCCGTTTAGACCAGCCCAAGGGAACCCACCACCTCCCTCTCGCTACAACGGCCGATCTAATATTCAGTGCCATACCTGCCGACAGTGGGGACATATGTCCAGAGAATGTACACAGAACCGGAGCAGACAAGCGTGGAACCAAGTGAGGCAGAACTCAACACCCAGGGCAGCGGCACATCACTACCAGGTGGAACCTGACACCCAAGAGTTGCTGAGCCTGCAGACAGAGGAACCCCTGGGCATTTTACACGAGGTGATGTCTGTACAGGCCACTGACAACAGGCAACACCATCGCCAAGTCGTGTTTGTAGGAGGCAAGGAAGTACAGGCACTATGTGACTCAGGAGCCACCTTGACTCTGGTGGCTCCACATTTAGTTCCGTATACCGCTCACACTGGCGGGTCTGTGGCAGTCCGGGTGGCGGGGGGAGCAATGTACCGCCTACCCACTGCAAAGGTGCATTTGAACTGGGGTGCTGGGGAGGGGGTCGTGGAAGTGGCTATCATGAAAAAATTACCCGCGGATGTGGTATTGGGGAATGACTTGGGCTGGATGACTTCTGCATTTGTACCTCAGGCCCCTCTACAAGAAGCGCATCCTGTGACCACTCGGCAACAGGCTCGCACCACGGTTCCACCAACGCACTCTGAGACTCAGGTAAGAGACCATGACCCACCCTTGACCCATATGACCTGGGACACCCCGACCACTTTTGAAGCCGAGGTTCAGACAGACCCCACGTTACAGGTATACCGGGATAGGGTAAGCACTTATCAGGCCGGGCTAGAGGGGGAATGGTATATCTGGGAGAAAAGACTGTTATACCGGGTAGCAGAGAGAGTGATAGGGGGCTCTGTCACGGTAAAAACCAAACAGCTAGTAGTTCCCCAAAAATATAGACAAGAGCTCTTGAGGATAGCTCACGATATTCCCATTTAGGGATGACCCGTACCTGTTATCGGCTGACACACGCCTTCTTCTGGCCGGGAATTTCCAAAGACGTGAGGCATTACTGCACCTCATGTAACATATGTCAGCGAGTAGGTAAGAGGGGGGACCGCCACAAAGCGAAACTGTGCCCCCTGCCCATTATTGAGGAACCTTTTTGCTGCGTGGCCGTAGACATGTGTTTTTATCTTTCATATACGGATTCCCTGGAAATTCGGAAGGATTAACCTCTGAGGACTATATATACAGTTTATCTACATATCAGTGAGACGCCTTTTATGTATTTTATTGGACTTTTTAAGTTTTATTCTTATTAGTGCACGAACTCTGTTTTATCCATATATTTATTATCTTTTTTACTGTTTATTCTATTTGTATTATACCATTTTAATATCCACTTATTTTAAATTTTTTAGCGCATTCCCTTTTTAGGGTTGCAGCTCCCATTTTTGCTATCTAGCGCAGACTCCTCCCCCCTTTTTTTCCATAGTAGGGCCACTACCTAAGCCTAGTCCCTCTGGGAAACGGTATATCCTAACCGTGGTGGACTATGCCACCCGGTACCCCGAAGCCATCGCTCTGCCCAACATTTACGCTGAAACAGTAGCAGAGGCCTTGATGAAAATCTTCTCTAGGGTAGGGTTCCCTCAGGAGATAATCTCTGATAGGGGGACCCAATTCACAGCCGAGGTCACCCAGCAATTATGGAAGATATGTGGCATTAAGCCGATCGTCAACTCTGCTTACCATCCCCAATCCAAGGGGTTATGCGAAAGATTCAATGGTACCCTAAAGCAGATGCTCCGTACGTTTGGAGAGGCTCATAAGGACTGGGAATGATTTCTTCCCCATCTGCTATTTGCTTATAGGGAAGTACCACAAGAATCAACTGGCTTTTCCCCGTTTGAGTTGTTATTTGGGAGAAGAGTACGGGGACCGTTGGACCTAATTAGAGAGCATTGGGAGGGAGAGAGTAGCACAGATGGGACCCCTATTGTACCATATGTGCTGGCGTTCAGGGACCGCTTGGAGGAATTGACCCAGGCTGTCTGCACCAACCTCCAGACGGCCCAACAAGGGCAGCGCCGCTGGTATGACAGCGGGGCCAGAGACTGTAGTTTTCAAGTGGGACAGAAGGTGTTGATTTTAAAACCCGTCCGCACAGACAAAATGCAGTCCGTCTGGCAGGGCCCATACCAGGTGGTAGAGCAGAGATGCGACACCACCTATGTGATCGGCCCATGCTGCGGGGTAGGGAAGAGACGCATGCTCCATGTGAACATGTTCAAACCCTACCACGAGAGGACTGAAGACGTGGCCACCATATGCACACCCGCCTCGGAAGATCAGGAGAATCTGCTCCTACCTGATCTGCTAGAGCAGGACGAGCAAGCAGAGCCCTCCAAGGGGGTTCAACTGGGGGAGCGGCTAAGCCCTCAAGAGCGAACCCAGGTACAAGAGTTGATAGTGGCGAAAGGCACCACTTTCTCCAACTTGCCTGGGTACACTCCGCTGGCCACCCACCGAGTTGAGACCCCTGGACAGCTACCGATGCGGCAAACCCCATATCGGATTCCTGAATCCATCAGGGAACACATGAGAAAATAAATTGATGAAATGTTGCAGTTAGGGGTTATCGAACACCCAGATAGCCCCTGGGCATCACCAGTAGTCCTGGTACCCAAAAAAGGATAGTACAACCCGGTTTTGTGTGGACTACCGGAGGCTGAATGACAAAACGGTGTCTGATGCCTTCCTGATGCCCCGGATCGACGAGCTGCTAGATAGGATGGCAAGGGGCCAGATTCCACTAGCCGAGGATGCCACCCCCAAGTCGGCGTTTGTCACCCCGTTTGGCCTGTATCAGTTTAGGGTCATGCCATTCGGGATGAAGAACGCCCCGGCAACCTTTCAGCGGATGGTAGATCGGCTACTGGATGGGTTCCAGGATTATGCATGCGCATACCTGGACGATATCGCCATATACAGCCAGACCTGGGCCGAGCATCTACAACACATAGGGGCCGTAATAGATCGTATTGGAGAGGCAGGATTGACACTGAAGCCTAGCAAGTGTCACATAGGGATGGCCGAGGTGCAGTATTTAGGCCACCAGGTAGGAAGTGGGCAACAAAAACCTGAGCCAGCGAAAATTGAAGCCGTAGATAAGTGGCCCACCCCTAGGACCAAGACCCAAGTCCTCGCTTTCCTGGGTACCGCCGGGTACTATAGAAAATTCGTGCCCAATTACAGTGCCCTGGCCAAACCCTTAACTGACCTGATGCGCAAGAACTTACCCCGACAGGCTGTCTGGGCCCCAGAGTGTGAACAGGCATTCAACCAACTTAAGACGGCTCTAACTAATGCACCTGTACTTGCTGCTCCTGATCCAACTAAACGCTTTCTTGTCCACACAGACGCTTCAATGTTTGGATTGGGAGCAGTACTGAGCCAAGTTGGAGCAGATGGCGGAAAACTTATTTAAGCCAGAAGTTGTTGCCCCGAGAAGTGAGCTACGCCGCCATCGAAAAAGAATGCCTGGCCGTGGTGTGGGCCCTGAAAAAGTTACACCCATACCTCTATGGGCAACCCTTTTCCTTGCTCACAGATCACAACCCGTTGGTGTGGCTAAACCGTGTGGCTGGAGACAACGCCAGGCTGCTGCGCTGGAGTTTGGCGCTGCAGCCTTTTGACTTTACAATCCATTATCGCCCTGCGAAGCAAAACGGTAACGCCAACGGGTTATCTAGACAAACTGACCTGGAGAAGTGATCTGTGAGCCCTCCTCCAGACATCCCCAAGCCGATCCGTTGGGATCAGACTGTGTATGCCGGCTTGGTTCTGGGGGAGCATTGTGGCAAACCTAGCCACTTTGACAATATACAGAGACTATGGCTTTAAGGGTTGCCTGTATGGTTTTGGTGATGTGTATGTTCCTGGGTGTAATGTACTGTGATTGTATAATATTATATTGCCTGCATTGGCTATCTGCCGAAAGCAGATAGCTGTATTTCGTTTCGTTTCACGAACAGCACCTTTGCGGGCTGTTCGTGAACCGAATAGACCAACCTGTAATAGCCCACACATTAAGAGACAATGTTGCAATCGGTAATTAGAGGCTCTCCTAGGTGGCCGTTGTTCGACTACCGACCACGAGGCGGTCGGCCATCTTGGATCCTTTGTTACTCCAGTGGTGTTCGGTCGTCGAGCGTGTGGTACTGAAAACGGCTACTCGATGGCCGTTCGGGAGTTACGGGACTTTCGGTAATTTACTCCCTGTATGGCAATCAGTCGTTTGAATGTAAATGTTGGTGAATACGTTTTTCACGCGGCGTTCGGTTATTTTAGCTGGGATCTGAGCGGTAGTCTCACAAATTATGTGCTCAGACCCCAGCTATCTACCGAACGTCCATTCGTTAAAATCACCCCAATGTTGGGGAAGTTATACATTTTTATGTGAATTGTCGGTTCTGCTGCACAGAGGGATAATCCACTTAACTGTACATTCCAGTGGGAGGATCCCTCTCGTACAGCAGTGCCTGATGGGAGAAATGCTCTGTACATTAAGTTTCCCATGTAGTCCACTCCTGTAATGCCCCTGGGATGTGACTCAGGAAACCCCTTGCACGGGGAATTGTATAAATTCTGGAGCATGTGAATAAACCCTCAGTTGACTCTCAGAACTGTATTTCGTCCGGTTACTGGGAGATTTGGGATATTGCCTTACTTTTCAGCGCTTGACTGTGGATTACCTTTTTAACCAGCAGAGATCGTGGGATTTAATATTGCCGCTCCGCTACACATATAAACAAGGAAGGCTTAACTCACATGAACATACATAAATTATAAACATGCACTGGGTGAATACCAGCTACTAAGCTTTTAAAATGTAATTTAAAAAAAATTAAAAAATGTAAACACCGGACTTGGGCAAACATAATGGGGATTTAATTATAGTTTGTCATCATACATTGCATAAGCCTGCCACCATGTCAATGTAGTCCACTTTTCTTTACAGCCACCAGTGTTCTTAACAATTTAGCTGGGCAGGAGTGTGTAGTGATAATCGACAGGAGCTGCTGACTTAATCCATTTTCTATTAAAGTTGTGATTAATGTTATTTGGTAAATCAAAATAAATGATGGTGGGTGGGTGGCCTCCCAATGGATTTCAAAGTTGCACGGGGTTGGGGGAGAAGGGGGGGGAGGAGTTTCCTAGGTTAAGGAACACTGTACTCACTATAACAAGTTAATCAAATTAAAGTTGTTATTTTGACTACAGAAGTTTCCTCCTTTAATTTGCTTCCAGAATGTAATATTTTTGACTTGAAAGTGCAGCATCAAGCCAGACCTCCAAGCCCTCTGCATAGGAGAGCCAGGCATATCGTGACCACACACATGATATGTTACACACCGAGATGAGGGTGGAGAAGTATCTTTGGTGAGAAAGAGGATACAGGTGTAGGAATGCAATATAAATTTTTAGTACAGAAAGTAAGGCTTCCTCCAGTAACGTTCCAACACCCACAAGCACCTTTGGAGGTGTTGGGTGGATTTAGTGTGCCAGCAGTGGCGTACATACCAGGGTCGCAGGGGTCGCGGCTGTGACCGGGCCCGGCCCACCAGGGGGCCCGGCCGCCCCTGCGACCCGGTATGTACCCAAAGGGCCAGCCTCTTCCCCTGGGGGGCCCAGGAGCCGACCACCCCAGGGCCCCCCGAGGCTGGCCCTGCTGTCACCCGGAAGGCGGGTGGCCGGTCGGGCAGGCAGGTGGGCGCACGAGGGAGCACTCACTGCTTCCTCTTCAGCTCCCCTGTAGCGCGCCGCACTGATACGGGCGAAGATGGCGTCATCTTCGGCGCGGCACATACAGCGATGATGGCGAGGGAGCTGGCGAATATCGCCCTTCCCGCCACTCCAACAGCCCACCGCCAACAGCACTGGACCCCAAGGGAATCCCCAGCACTCCAAAAGGTAGGGAAGGGGGATTACAGCTAAAACAAAACAAACGTGTTAGAGTGAGTGTTAGTGTGTGTGTTAGAGTGAGTGTTAGTAGTGAGTGTTAGAGTGAGTGTGTGTTAAAGTGTGTGTGTGTGTGTGTGTGTGTGTGTGAGTTAGTGTGTGTGAGGTGTTAGTGTGTGTTGGTGTGTGTGTGTGTGTGTGAGTTAGTGTGAGTGTGTGTGAGTGAGTGTTGGTGTGTGTGTGTGAGTTAGTGTTAGAGTGAGGTGTTAGTGTTAGTGAGTGTTAGAGTGAGTGTGTTAAAGTGTGTGTGTGTGTGTGAGTTAGTGTGTGTGTGTGTGTGTGTGAGGTGTTAGTGTGTGTGTGTGTTAGTGTGTGTGTGTGTGAGTTAGTGTGAGTGTGTGTGAGTGAGTGTTAGTGTGTGTGAGTGAGTTAGTGTTAGAGTGAGTGTTAGAGTGTGTGTGTTAGAGTGTGTGTGTTAGAGTGAGTGTGTGTGAGTTAGTGTGTGTGTGTGTGTGTGTGAGTTAGTGTGTGTGTGTGAGTGAGTGTTAGTGTGTGTGTGTTAGTGTTAGAGTGAGCGTTAGAGTGTGTGTGAGTGTGTGTGAGTGTTAGAGTGAGTGTTAGAGGGAGTGAGTGTTAGAGTGAGTGTGTGTGAGTGAGTGTTAGCGTGTGTGTGTGAGTTAGTGTGAGTGTTAGAGTGTGTGTGTGTTAGAGTGAGTGTTAGAGTGTGTGTTAGTGTGAGTGTGTGTGAGTGTTAGAGTGAGTGTTAGTGTGTGTGTCTGCTAGTGAGTGTCAGCGAGTGTGTTACTGTGTGTGTTAGTGAGTGTGTTTGATGTCTGTTAGTGAGTGTGTTTGTCAATGAGAGTGTATGTTTTGTAAGTGAGTGAGTGTGTATGTATGTCTGTCGCTGAGTGTGTCTCTGTTAGCTAGTGTGTATGCGTCTGTAAGTGTGTGTGTGTGTGTGTCTTCAGCACTTACCTTTCTCTAGCGCCGGACTCCCTTGTCGCTGGGGATCCCTCAGCCTCCCAGCTCCGAATGCGACCGCACATGCATTCAAACCGACGTTCAGTGTGCTCCTCTAGCGGCTGTCAGTGAGACAGCCACTAGAGGCTGAATTAACCCTCAGTGAAACATAGCAGTTTCTCTTAAACTGCTATGTTTTCAGCTGCAGGGTTAAAACTAGAGGGACCTGACACCCAGACAACTTCATTGAGCTAAAGTGATCTGGGTGTCTGTAGTGGTCCTTTAAGTGTGTGTGCATCTGCATGCACTGGCGTACATACCTCGGTCGCAGGGGTCGCAGCCCTGTAACCCCTGCGACCAGGTGCCCACCGCCATGTGTTGCGGCCCGCGCGCGGAGGATGGGGGCCCACGGATCAATTTTCGCAACGGGGCCCCATGGGTCATGTGTACGCCACTGTGTGCCAGTGCTGGTGTTTAGTCTGATGGAAAGGGGGCAGGCAGTGATTGAATGTAGCTTATCTAGGGTACTTGATAAGGTAGAGTTGTAGAGGGTAGTTGCCACAGAAAGACATGTGGCAGTTGGGATTGGTGAGAGGAAAGGCTGGAAGTCAATGGGAAGCTGCTGCAGATCAAGAGATTTCAGTTTCCTGTAGAGTTTAGGTGTGGCACTTAAGGGTGGTTGGAAGGGGACAAGATAAGAAAGCAGCTTAGATAGATACAGGAAAAGGTGTGATAATTAGTAGTTAGTGATAAAACAAAGATTTGAGAAAATAAGGTCTAAATTGTTGCTGGCTTGATGCGTTGGGGAATTGGACCACTACTGAGAAATTTAGTGCCCTCAGAGGTAGTCACTGAATAGTTGGCCAGGAGGGTGGTAGATAACCTTAATGTATAGTGAGAAGGGGTGCAAAAAGCAGATGGCATGGATCAGAAAGAGAATGAATGTACAAATGGAAGAAGTTAAAAGGTACAGAGAGGTGAGAGGAGACCCACACTGCCACCCTTGCAGTCACCAGGTCTGGGAGTAGTCGAGAGTTGAAGGCGCCCATAAAAGTGTAGCAGTGGTAGCACCACCAGAGGGGGAGAGCCACGTTTCAGTGCGGGCCAGAAGATGGAGGTAGTAAGAAATAATCAAGTTGTAAATAAAAGCTGATTTGAGAATGCTACAAACAGAAGTGATTACAGAGGGTGCAGTAAAAAGGGGGAGCAGAGGTGGAGCCAGAGGGAATCTGTATAACATTAGAAGGGTTCATATTGGAAAGCAGGGCCAGGGGGGATGTCCTCAGCTGCCAGGAAGAAGTGAAGAGAAAGTGGGAGTGATATTTGAAGGTGCAATTTAGTATTGGGGTCTAGAAGAATGGGTACAAGGAGGAGGGAGAGCTTGTGTAGAAGAGTAGGAGAAGGGTACGTTCCAGTTTTTAGACAGTAACTTATCTTTGTGTATTTTTCTTGTTTTGAATCATATGTTTCTTTCATGTCTTATTATTATCGCTTATAATTATATAGTGCCAACATAGTCTGCAGCTCAGCATAATTGGTAAAAAATACATGAAAGTAAAAGTGACACAACAGGTTAGGCAGACAGGAGGAAGAGGGGATAACTGTCCTGTTCAAACAAGCTTAATTTCTAAAGGGAGTGGGATATAATTATTCAAAACACATTTAGCACTAATCTATCACCTGTCTCATTAAGAAGGCAAGACACTTTTAGGTTTATTCATTAAATAGGGTGTTTTAGATAAATGACAACAAAGCATTTTCTAAATCAGATATTTTGTTTCCAAGTCAGATGTTTTAACCTAATATTTGCTTTTTCATTAAAAGTCTCCACACTTTCTTGTTTACTGAATCTATGTAGCACCTGTCCATAGACTACATTATTATTTTCTTAAAAGCTTTATATTTTAAATTTTATTAGTAGACCTTCTTTTATTTCAGTTTTCATTCTTTATCTTTTATTAAATTGTTTATTAGAGAAATGTCAATAGAACAGACCTGCAAGGAATAGGACTTTTAGATTTGTCATAAAATTATGACAACAAAAATATGGGCATAAAATAGAACATGGTTTACATCTTTAACCCCTTTATCAGTTTAAACATTTTTATATTCATGTATTTTTCAGTATGACATTTACTCTATAAAAGCTCACTCACCCTCATTTCAACTCTATTAATGATTAATAGTCTGTAGAGGAACACATTTTTCTGCCATAAGCAACTAGTTACTGGTAATAAATTTACTGAAAAGGTCAGCCCACCCCTGCTTCCAAACAGTACAGGAAATTTAAATGGGACATATCATTTCTACAGTCATGAGAGCCAGTGGCGTCTCTAGGATTCATTTTTCGGGGGGGCACATGGAGGGCCAGTGACAAAAGTAGGGGGGCACATTTAACCCCGCCCTCGTCGCAGTTTGACCCTGCCCCTGTCGCATGTTAAGCCACACCCCCAACACAATGTGTGTTTTTTTTTAATAATACCTGGTGGAGGATTCATTTTTTCCACCAGGGATTATTAAAAAAACAAACACATTATCCTTGATACAGTGCCATAGTTGCCAACATTTGAAAAAAAATGTCCAAGGACATTTTGCAGCACAGCTATCAATTACTGTCTGGGTATAATTTCCCTGGACAGTCAGTGCTCTCTGTATAATACAGGGTTGTGTGTATAATAAATTGGGACACTCAGTGCTCCCTGTATAGTGCTGCTCTCTGTATAATACAGATCTGTTTGTGTTTAATATCCCAAGACAGAGAGCAGCACTATACAGGAAGCACTGATTATCCAAGGATATTTTATACACACAGATCTGTATTATACAGATAGCTGAGCATAAACCCCAATCTCTAGACTACTAGTACCTGTCAACAGCAGCTCCCAGACGCGTGTAACAGGGCTAAAGTGTGCGGCAGCTCACACAGATTATTCAGCGGTAAAGTACACTTGCTGGCAGAGCCAAACTGGGAATCCCTGGGAATCCAAAGCAGCCCTGGAAAAAAAACGTATGCCATTCCTACAAGTCAAAAAATATATATATATATATATATATATATATATATATATATATATATATATATATATATATATATATATATATATATATATAGTACAGTAAGCACACAAGCTCACTGACATGCGCAAATAGGCTTACTGACAGACAAAACTCTCTGACTCACACACAAGCTTACTACAGACACTCACTTGTATAAACAGAAGGCTGCTGAGTCCATACACACACACACACACACACACACAGACTGCTGAGTCCATACACAAACACACACTCTGCTGAGTCCATACACAAACACACACAGACTGATGAGTCCATACACACACACACACACAGACTGATGAGTCCATACACACACACACACACACACACAGACTGCTCAGTCCATACACACACGAACTGCTTTGAGGATTTTCGCCCACACACACACACACACGCACCACTGAGTCGGCACACACACACAGACTGCTGGGTCCATACACACACCACCCACAGACTCTGCTGCGGTCCATACACACACCACGGGCGCTGAGTCCATACACACACACACAGACTATGCTGAGTCTACTTCACACCCCACGAGAGACTCGCCGCTGAGTCCATACTTTTACACACACAGGAGCCTGGCGAGTCCACATACACACACACACAGACTGCTGAGTCCACATACACACACACACAGACTGCTGAGTCCATACACACAGACACAGACTGCTGAGTCCATACACACAGACACAGACTGCTGAGTCCATACACACAGACACAGACTGCTGAGTCCATACACACAGACACAGACTGCTGAGTCTATACACAGACACAGACTGCTGAGTCTATACACAGACTGCTGAGTCTATACACAGACTGCTGAGTCTATACACAGACTGCTGAGTCTATACACAGACTGCTGAGTCCATACTCACACAGAGACTGCTGAGT
>OW240919.1:104815963-104838916 GCA_933207985.1 Pelobates cultripes
AATGGTCTGGGTGCAGTGGTCCTTTAGTTTTAGCCCTTTAATGTAAAGCATTGCCTTTTAATAGATACGGCAATGCTTATATTGCAGCGTTAATGCGGCGACTAGAGGTGCTTGCGCTGTAAAAGTTAAACTTTGTTCTCAGCTAACCTTTTTCACTAGATTACAGGAGGAGTGCATGCGCTTTTCGCCCCCCGAAAGCTTCTCTACAAAGTGCGCCCGATTGGACCAAAGAAGTATCAGCGTGACATCGTGGAAGGCGGATCAAGTAGATGCAGGGAGTCTCTGTGTTGGACAAAATTGTAAGTAATACTGTTTATTCCAATTTTTATTTAGATTTAGGAAGGGCCCTGATATAGCATTAGGAATACAGGTTTGTGTTCCTAACAGTATACAGTTATTCAGTAAAGTGAATTTTGAATTTAAGGTAAAAATATTAATAATCTGAAAAATTCTCTAATCAGCAAATCTTTCCCGTTAGCAACTCTGGCCTTAAATTTGAAATTTACTTAGAATTTTCCCTTTTGTGAATAGTCCTACATAGTGTTCCACTTCCTTGAATATCTGTAAACGCGATCCCATATGGTGACAGTGACCATAAAATTTGACATTTACAGCTTTATAGAAATAAGCCATGAATTTAGAATCCATTTTGAAGACTAAAGAAGATTCATAATTTGGAGTAGGGCTCAAAATGTACCAATGTTAAATATTTTTTCTTTTTAATCAAAACTGCAGTAAGCAGTCTCCATGATGTTGTTATGGTGCCCGAGCATCCTAGGCATTACCTTAAGGGGTTTAACTGCTTATGAATGGTTTAACTCCAAACTTGTAAGAATATTGCCGGTCCACTCTGCACAACTCCTTCTGCTGATTGCCTGAGTTATCAATTAGTAACCATTGAACTGGGTGCTACTGAGAGTGTTGCCTTAGGCACTCAACCTATCACTAGCTGTACATTTACAAAAAAAAAAAAAAGACGAAGTTATGGTGCCAAGATTGTCCCTTTAATAAATATAAACTATATGATTTTATGTGAACAATATTAGTACTAGCATAGTTAGCCAAATTCTTTGAAAATTGTTTGTCTTTATTTTAATTATATTGCTACCTATGGACTTGGTAATAATCCAGGCACTTTCTAAAATCTTAATTTCTTTTCTATGGTGAAAGCATATGCATCTGGAACTATTACAGTGTTTGACACTTGTTTTATTCTTTTTAAATCATGCCCGTGTGTGGAATGTTAATTCCAATGTGCAATAATTTATCTGTTTTAACACAGATGTTGATAGTTCTAACCAGATCGAGAAAGGCACAACTGTGAACCAAAATGTGATATATATTTTTAAATAATAGAAAAGTCAGTGCTTATTACCGCATACTGCCCATGATATTTTACTTTCTGTTTGTGGAGTTAGCCACTACAATTGTGGAAAGAATGATGCAAGTATCATATCATATGTCATCTCCCACCCAAATAGACAAGCCCAAAATTCACTAATTAAAATAAAATCTAATTAGTGAAAAACATGAGACTTCAGAGGACAGGGCATCACCTGTAAAGCAACTAACGTGATGTTTCAGCAACACAGGGCCTTTCTTAAAACCAGGTTTTGAGAAAGGCCCTGCAGGGCTGAAATGACACCTTTTCCTTTGCCACATTAAATAGAGGACCTTTGGATTTAAAGGTTTGTGCTAGACATTGCTATTTTGCTGTTGGCTGTGGGTGGAGCCAGGCTCCGTGCGCCCTAAACTGAGTCTTCATTGTTATTACATAACAGAAAGAGAACATGCAAGGTATTAAAAGGACCACTATAGTGCCAGGAAAACATACTTGTTTTCCTGGCACTATAGTGCCCTGAGGGTGCCCCCACCCTCAGGGTCCCCCTCCCGCCCGGCTCTGGAAAGGGGTTTAAACTTACCTTTTTCCAGCGCTGGGCGGAGAGCTCTCCTCCTCCTCTCCGCCCCGTCGGCTGAATGCGCACGCACGGCAAGAGCTGCACGCGCATTCAGCCGGTCACATAGGAAAGCATTCATAATACTTTCCTCTGGATGCTGGCGTGCTCTCACTGTGAAAATCACAGTGAGAAGCACGTAAGCGCCTCTAGTGGCTGTCAATGAGACAGCCACTAGAGGAAATAGGGGTAGGCTTAACCCATTCATAAACATAGCAGTTTCTCTGAAACTGCTATGTTTATGAAAAAATGGGTTAACCCTAGCTGGACCAGGCACCCAGACCACTTCATTAAGCTGAAGTGGTCTGGGTGCCTAGAATGGTCCTTTAAGTCCCAATACCAAACTAATGTGTTACCCTTTCAATTAATCAAGGAGGGTATGTACGCACTAATGTCCAGCTACGGAAACTGTGGTGATTAAATAGGACTAGTGCTGACTAATTTTCTGAAGAAATCTAAACATATCTCAAAAGGATCCAGGCCCTAGATTTGTTTAATTCACTTGTGTATTTATTTTCTTTCATTGGTGCTCCCATTTCAGTTTCCATCATCTTATTGCCCACCCCACCCCCTTTATTCAGTCACTTGTGATGTGCAAAGGAGAGTAAGGTACAATATCTTACTATTCACTTCCCCTCTTCTTCTTCACCCCGATAGGCACTTATGCCCTCCGTTACAAATCATCATATCCAACCTACTTTGTCAGGGGTTTTTTGTTTCTAGTTTGGAGATAGCTTTATGTTAAACATGACACCTCTTGGATTCCCATCACCAGCACACATAGCCAGCACAGCTTTAGAAACATAAGTTTTATTGAGGGCCATTCATTCCATGCTGCCAGTCTGCCACTGCCCCATCGGCATAGAATGAATGGGGTAACAGTACCAGGATTGGTACAGCAGCACGGTGCGTTTCTCAGCTCACGTACATGGAACACAAAAGTAAAACATACATGTAATAAATAAACATTGATGGGAAGAGCCCTGGCACAGGGTAAACGTACACACTTGATTGTATTGTAGTTGTTAGAGGAGTGACGTGACTTCGCACCTCCTACCAGAAACTCATTACGTCACATAGACACAGAGATACATTGGTGATTGTCCTTCTTAGTGCAGAGTGCCCTGGCTAATTAAGGGTTAATAAAAATCCTACTATAATTTCACATTTCACCAGCATGTGTTAGAGCATAATACAAGCAGACGGGTGCAGGATTCTAACATCGGTATGTGCACTGGGGGTGCTAAACCTAACACAGCAATAGACCATGCCATGCTTAATTTATTAAAATAAGGGGGTGAGGGGAATCAACTGCGTGTTGGCTTATCCAATGCTAGAAGTACATAGGCACCAATCATCTATGATTTTCTATTGTGGACTGCAACAGGAAGCCAAGTGGGTCAGTATTAACTGTCCAGGGCAAAGGAGTCTAGACTAACACAGCACGGCATCCTGGAACTGACCAGTTTCTTTCTCTCACTTCTGGTAAGGGCTAAAGTGAGGGAGGATTCAACTTTGGGGAGCCAGCCATTAACCGACTCACACTGTCTCCAGGAATTTCAATAAAATATCACATGACCACAACCTAGCAAGGTCCCGGTGAGGTGGACAACCATTCAGCTTGTTGTAGCAGCATAGGACGGTCATGTCTCTCGACCACACACGGGGGCAGTGTCTCTGCACAAGCAGCACTTAGATCTCTAGTTGAGAACTGTTGGTGGATCCCCGCATATTAATATAGGCTCCTGTCCCCTTGTCAGGAGTACGGCGAGGGTCATAGAGGTTTGTGGAGCAGGGCACAGCGTGGCAGGCAGGGGTGGTAACCTGCATCAGACTTCACATAGTACAACAGGAAAGTCCACATGGATGCACGGATGGTCTAATTTAATTGTGCCCTGTATGGGAAGAAAACAAAATGTATTTAGTTTCAGCTTTCAACAGAGGAGCATTAAAGTATTTATACTAAAATATCAGGAGGTCACCTCTGGAACAAAAAGCTTCTAAAAATAAAAATTAAGTAATTTTTCAACTCACATTGCTGACCAACTCCATAACATCAAGGCTTAACATTTAAACACCCACTGAAGGGCAGGCTATGTGGGCTGTTGTCTGTTCACAGTACTCTCTTGTATCTTGTTTTTTGCTCTCCCTAAGTTAAAAGGGTAATCTAGACGTGTACCCCTTGGTTACGGTGCCTACAGACATATCATAACAGAGAGCCCAACAAGGGTGAAACGATCGTCTGGGGATGCTGTATCTCTTGTGCAGAGAGCCGGCCTGCGTTTTGGATCTGGACCCCCCCCTTTTGGAAGGGATTAGTCTGATATGCAAATGACCCTGGTTCTTTTTTTAATGGCACAAAATTAGCTGGAGTTCTGAGCGGGGACCCACTGAAGTACAGGTTATTTGAGCTGTTGTCAGTTCACAGTACTCTCTTGCTCTTAACATTGAAAGTCCTAATAGTTACAGACAAGAACTGGGACACTGCAGTGTTAATTTCATTGATTAATGCTTTCTTATCTAAGAGTAGAGATGAACTTGCTCTCTCCCCGCATACATTTCTCAGCTAGTCTTACTGGCTGTTTGTTGTGGTCTGTGCAGTTCTCCCTGCACCTTGTAGGACCTGTTTCAGTTGAGGGCTGCTGGTGAACTGACCGTTTTCTACTTTCTGCAGTGCCTTGATGTACTGTTCAACCCTCACTGTGAAGGTGAATCATGCAGTCTGGGAGCACTCCTGGGAGCAAATTAAAGTACTTCCTATAAGATAGTGTCACAATGACTGTCTGGATGGTGGGGACGAGGAAGCAGGTGGTTACAATTCGCACAGGCAGGGGAAAGGTGCATGGCCTGGGCTGTATTTCTACTTTCCAACATTGAATGGGAATAAATATATATCCACGAATAATGCTGAGTGATGCATCTTTAGAAGCCTTTTTAAAAGGGAGACATATGGAACATATCAAGACCTGCTGGTGCAAGACATGGATCCAAATTTAGCAATGCTTTTAAACCATTGTCCTGCAGCAGACAGACTTTCCCTGAACATCTTTTGGCTTAGTATTGTGGGGCTGGTGCGGACCACTGTATGCTGAGCCAGGTTGGAACAGTAAGACAGATGAATTATGCTGCATAAAGGACTTAGGCAACATCAGTGGTAGGTACATACCACTCCTCTGGCACATAGGTGGCACTACTTGCTAACCCAGTCCCATGCACAGAGTGCTTTTGCAGCATTTTAGGCCTGGACTAAAAGCACAAAATGCATTTTTCATAGCTGGAGCACATATTTTGATGTACTTAGGCAATGTAGATTGGGGACATTCCATGGTGTCCACAGATGTGGGAGATGTCCCTAAATTTAGGACAGTACCATCAAATCCAGAACAGTTGGGAGGTATGTCGTAAGAATGTATAGGAGAGAATTTGCAAGAGTACTTAATCGTGTTTGCACCTGTAAAAATCTATGAGAGTTTGTAAAAAATATCCCAGTGTCTGTATGGACCCGGCCTAGTTAACCCTTTTAATTCCCTGTAAAAAAATTTTACTCAGCATCTCCCATGCTCACCAACCCATCATTTATTATCAACATTCAATATGACAAAGAATCATTATTTTTAAATTATTTAAATAAACATTGAAACTCTCACAGGCACACTTCAACATGAAAACGTTGCTGTTTGTTTTTTTAAATGCCTTTCCATAAATAATTCAAATATTTTTTATTTTTTTTATTTTGAATGACACTCATTTACAGTAATTATAAACAAACAACCAGTTGACTGTTTAACCCCTTAAGGACCAAACTTCTGGAATAAAAGGGAATCATGACATGTCACGTGTCCTTAAGGGGTTAAGGCGAAATAGTGATTGTGCCTTGGAAATTTTAGTATTACTGAATTGTGCCTCAGTCCAGAAAAGTGGAACAGTATCACTGAGTGCCAGAACGAAATAAAATGCACATTTCATTTCTGAATCCCGTTTCTTGTTAAATACCATCTTTGATGGGGTTTATCTACATTGCAACAATTTGTTAACCAATCTCTCAATCTCTGCTGGTTAAAAATTAATCCCACACCCTGCCTAAAGGACTGATAAAAAGTAAATGGATACAGAATTCATGAGCCAACCTCTAGACACATTTATAGGAGCTGTTGAGAATGGAGAACAAGTCTGTATAAAATACTTACAATCAGGTTTCAACGTTCATTGCACTTTATTATTAAGATTTTTATTTATTTTTGTATCAGTTTTAAAATAAATTAAATCAAAGGCATTAATTTTCACAGTAATGCGAATCTTGACGTTTAGCAAGCCCTGTTTAGAAATACATAACTTAAAATAAATAATTGATGGAATAGTTTTCTGTGAATAGGAAAAAAGAAAACCCCACACATTAACCCCCAAATAAACCAGGAAATAAATAAATAAATTTAAAAAAAGCCAGTCCACAATAAACACTAAAATTATTCGGGTATCTAATCTGGTGTGCCTGCGTTCAAGGACTTCCCTGGAATATAAAGGATTACAATTCAGGAGAATACTCTCTATAACCTGGATCCACACCAGTCAAAAGATACCTAAATAGCTCACCTGGACAGCCAACAGAGGCTGCAAGCAAGTAGATGGGTCTACACTCTGCAGAGGCATAAAAGAGATACACTGTTCCCTTTTACCGCTGTTCGTTGTACAGACATTACATCACATTCTCCAAATACTGTTGGGTGTCAGGGACAATGTAAGTATTTATCTTAACTTTGTTGCTTTGCAAATCACAGCGACACACAAGTCACCTATCTAAATTGATATTCTGCTTGTAAAAAGTTTTCAACAGATCCTCCCCCCCCCCCAATAAATAAATAAATAAATAAATAAAACAGACTACAGTGGACCTCTACAATCCTATCACAATCCTATCAGATGATTAATCTGTCATCTGTCTGTATCTGCAAAGAAAACAGGAGAATGTAAGGAAAAATACCAATGAAGAGGCAATGCCAATATTGACTTATAACCAAACCAAGGAGATTGTTGCATCATAAGGTCCCTGTAAGTCAAATGTCAACCTCTTGACTTTCTATGTGACATAAGAGCACAGAGCGACAGAAAAGAGTTCTGTTACTCAGTCCCCCTTCACTCAAGTCTTCTATTTTGACTTTCCACGACCTTCTCTAAATCACCCCACTCTCCCTTCATCCAGTTTGCTTTCACTAAGATTTGCATTTAAACATGCTAGTTACCTGGGGTCTTAGGTTCTTCTGAATACGTTTCAGCTTTGCACGTTTACGGCCATTCTTCGTCACAATTGTTTCTTCATAGAACTCATGGGCCAGATCACCATCCTCATCAAAATACATGGAGCTGTAGAAAAAGGAAACATACATAAAGAACATGCACCACACAATGATTACACAGAATATAGTGGAGGCATACATATGTAGATAAGAACTATAGGCACCTAGATCACATCATCTCCTGTCCCCCCTGTTTTAACCCTACAGCTGAAACCATTGCCAATCTGCAGGAAAGGCAATGTTTTCTTTGCAGGGTTCACCTGCCCTAGTGACTTTCCATATGACAGCCACTAGAGGTGCTTCCATGAAATAGTGATTTAAAACTCCACTATTTCTATCAGATAGTCTCAAAGAGGCGATCTGATTGGCACAGTATGGTGTTTGGCTGTGCATGTGCAGTAGCCTCCCAGATCTTTCATATGGGAAAGCATTGGATGGAGTGAAATCATTGACAACTATTATCTCAGCCAAGTAGGCAGGATCAGCCGCACAGGAGCAAGGTAATTAACTCTCAAGGAGTTAACTTTGAACCCTAGGGCTCTATAGTGTGCGTAATAAATATTTATATTCCTAGCGCTATAGCGTTCCTTTAAAAGAAAAAACTGTACTTCATCAACAAAAATAGTTAACACATGTTTAGGCAATTTTCAACATTAATTCAATTGTGCAAATTCCAAACAAGTGACAATCCCCATTTTAATTTAATATATTATCAGATATGGACTGTTCTGATTGGTGCTCTCCCTTATCTGTTGAAGGCACTTATGGGTTACACTGAACTATTGTAACCCAACTCCAAAGATGTTGATAATAAAATTGTTAACAGCCATTTCCAAAGCTTCACACGTGTTCCATGTAAATTTATGTATTTCTACCTATAATTAAGGAAAGGACTTTGGCCAGATCTGTTGATTTAACTAGATACATAATTAGACCTGCAGAATTGATGTCAAATGTTAATCATAAACTAGTAACCTGTCTAAGCAAGATGACAAAGGGAGAAATATAATCTTCTGTTAAATTTCCATCAACGCTTCACTGCCCACAGTCTGGGATATCAGATGTACTCACAGTTAACCCTGCTGTGCGGTGTTAGTCTTTATTTTTATTATCATTAGGGCATATACCAGAAAAAAAGGTTTATAAATTCTGAGCAGTTAACTGGAATGGCATCCAGAGCAGGGTGAAACTAGATTCTGAGCTGAGCACAAGCTAAACACAGGCTAAATAATTTCCAGGGGCATTTCTAAAAGGAAACCCAAATTAATAAAGTTCTGGAATGCTAGAGAGCCAATCATTCTCACACACTACAGTTTGCTCATTGTAGGAACTATATTCTAAACTATGAATGGGCAAAACCTCTGTCAAGTCAAGTTTGATCAAATATCTGCTGAGCCAAACCGCTGCTTATTTTTGTTGTGGAATAAAGCGAGTTAATTCTCCCATTGAGGGGGTGGGGCATCATTAAAAAAAATAAACCAAAAACTGAAATGCTTTTGTATTTTTACATCACAGTTGTGCAAAACCTGCAGCACCATTTCTAACTTCAAATAGAAAGCTGCAAATCACCCAGCAGAAAAAAAAAAAAAAATGTACTGCAATACACCCACAGACAGCCACCTAAGCATTATGTTTTATCATTCAAATGCAAAAGAAGCATGCATAATCATTCACTATAATTCCACTTAAAGGACCACTATAGTGCCAGGAAAACAAACATACTCGTTTTCCTGGCACTATAGTGCTCTGAGGGTGCCCCCACCCTCAGGGTCCCCCTCCCGCACGGCTCTGGAAAGGGGAAAAGGGGTAAAACTTACCTTTTTCCAGCGCTGGGCGGGGAGCTCTCTGCCTCCGATCCTCCTCCGTTCCTCCTCGTCGGCTGAATGTGCACGTGCGGCAAGAGCTGCGCGCGCATTCAGCCGGTCGCATAGGAAAGCATTATCAATGCTTTCCTATGGACGCTTGCGTGCTCTCACTGTGATTTTCACAATGAGACAGCCGCTAGAGGCTTTGGGGGAAGGCATAACCCATTCATAAACATCTCTTTCTCTGAAACTGCTATGTTTATAAAAAATAAAAAAAAATGGGTTAACCCTAGCTGGACCTGGCACCCAGACCACTTCATTAAGCTGAAGTGGTCTGGGTGCCTAGAGAGGTCCTTTAAGTAGAGTCAACAGCATTGAGCATGGATGAATTTTGGTTATTTAACCCCTTAAGGACACATGACATGTGTGACATATGATTCCCTTTTATTCCAGAAGTTTGGTCCTTAAGGGGTTAAAATGTATCTAGAATCCAGAGCCCAAGGAGAATCATTGATATGCTAACTGATAATGTTGACATTGCCTATAAAAAAAGGCACTTCACAATTAAAGTTCTTCACCGCTCTTCAGGGTCTCCACACTCTGCATGGAGACATTTAACGTTTCCCATAGTGATACATGGAGTTATTGCATCTCTACAATAAGATGCAGATTGCACAGTGTGACTATTGCTACCCTACAGGAAGCATTGGATTGGCTGAGAACATCATTTGTGATAATCTCAGCCAGAGGATGAGCGTCGCCCACGGTGAGAAAGGCAGGCCAGGGGATAGAAGGTACATAAAATGCTTTCTTTTCTGACTGGGCTGGCATAACCCAACTAGCTTTTAAAAAACATCTTCCCGAGTGGAGGACAGTAATGTTAGTTTAAAACAAAACAACTTAAACATCATAATGCATGACCCTGTCAAGGTTTTAGTTTACAATATTTACTTGAATATGAAACAGGCAATGTGCAATGGGAGCATGTAAGGCAGTGAGGCCAAAAGGCAGCCCACTTACACTGTAATAAAACTCCAACTCTCAAGAAGCTTCCTCAGCCTTACCAAGTGTCACTAGGAGTTCTAGAACACTACTACTTCATGCACTCATGTTCACTGCATGTCAGAACCAAACTCCAGCACCAGCCATAGTTAACCCCAGCTCTGCCCACCCTGCACAGTCACCCCCCCCCCCAGCTCCGCACAGTCACCCCAGCTCCGCAGTCACCCCAGCTCCGCACAGTTACCCCCAGCCCGCACAGTCACCCCCCCAGCTCCGCACACAGTCAGCTCCGCACAGTCCGCACAGTCACCCCCAGCTCCGCACAGTCCCCCCCAGCTCCGCACAGTCACTCCGCACAGTCCTGCACCCAGCACAGCCCCCCAGCTTCCACAGTCACCCCAGCTCCGCAGTCACCCCCAGCTCCGCACAGTCACCCCCAGCCGCACAGCTCCCCCCAGCCCGCACAGTCACCCCAGCTCCGCACAGTCACCCCAGCTCCCGCACAGTCACCCCCAGCACAGTCACCCCCAGCTCCGCACAGTCACCCCCAGCTCCGCACAGTTACCCCCAGTTAATCCTCCCTGGGTTTCATGGCATGCAGGGCACACAGTGCGCCCTCTGTGAGCAGCTCCTGCCATGGACACAGCCAGCCCCCACCGCCCCCTCTGCTGCCCCTCCGCTCCTCACCCGCGCCGGGTAAAGATGAACGGGGTGGCCTTGCGGATCCGTGCCAGGCTCTGCTCGGTGTTGGGTGAGGTCTCGGGTCCTGGGGAGGAGAAGGGCCACAAACCTCGGGCCCTCGAGCTGCTGCCACCCATGACGGGTCCCCCTCCCCGGGGAGCTGATGGAGCAGTTCGCACAGCGCTGGATACTCCGCCGGCCGCTGGGTCGCTCCGTCCGGGGCCGCCGCTGATCGGTCGCTGAGGACAGCCGTGTCCGAGCTCGGACTGCCCGGTGTCTCCTCGGATCGAGCGTGCCCTCCCGGTGCCTTCTGTCACAGACGCACCGCTTCGATCTGACGTCACTACCGGCGCCGCAGCAAGCCTGCTGTCACGTGACCCGCACAGCTCCACTCACCAGCCAATAGGCGCTCTGCTCGAAGGCGAACTCGCCAAGGAGTACCGGCGATCACGTGGTAGATAGACACGCCTTCTGTCATTGCATTGACCAATCAAAACTCCGAATGTGGGCGGGGTTACAGCTCAAGGCGAATGGGGGGGGGGGCGTGAAGATGAAAGCACGTGGCCGGAAGTAAGGGCGGTCTGAGCTATAGAGGAGCGTGCTGTCAGTGCTGGACACTGCATGGCACATGGTCATAGGCTCAGGGGTCACAGAAAGCACCATAACCACTGCAGCATAGTGTTGTGGTTATAGTCCAAAGCTTGTGTGAGTGCTAACCCTGTACCTATATAAATTAATAAAAATGGTCAAATACCTTACGGCTATTTGCAAGAGCCCCAAAGGCGTTACTAGCAGTACCGCTTACTGAAAGTAGAAACTAAATGTAAAAAGAATAAATGTATTTATGCACAAAAAATACCGTAAATATGAGAAAAGTGGTTTGTGCGTGAATAAGGCGCTTAAATTATAAATTTAAAGGCTTACTATAGGGTCAGGGACACAAACTTGTATTCCTGACCCTATAGTGTTAAAACCACCATCTAGCCCCCCTGTGCCCCTCATGCCTCCATAAATATAGCAAAATCTTACTGTATTCGAGCCAGAAGCTGTAACTCTGCATGCTGTGTGTCTCAGAAAACAAGCAGTCTGCTGACATCATCAGAAGTGGTGGCCTGATCCAATCATAATGCTTCCCCATAGGATTTGCTTGAGACTGACAAGGAGGCAGATCAGGGGCCGAGCCAGCATGATTCAAACACAGCCCTGGCCAATTAGCATCTCCTCATAGAGATGAATTGAATCAATGAATCTCTATGAGGAAAGTTCAGTGTCTGCATGCAGAGGGAGGAGATACTGAATGTTTGGATGCATTTTAGGCAGCCATGACCCAGGAAGGATCTCTAACAGCCATCTAAGGAGTAACCAGTAAAGTTATCACTAGGCTGTAATGTAAACACTGAATTTTTTTCTGAAAAGACAGTGTTTACAGCAAAAAGCCTGAAGGTAATGATTCTACCCACCAGAACAAATTCAATAAGCTGTACTTGTTCTGGTGACTATAGTGTCCCTTTAAGACCCTTTTGTGAAGTAATGATGGTTCAACTCACATGGTTGTGAGCCAGATATGACAGGCTCAGGTCATATTTGCAGTATTGTACACAGGTGACACAATACCCCCCTCAGATACTATGATGTATACTCTCAGGGAGACAAAAGGTGAAAAAAAAGGAGATAATCCTCCTAGTGTTATACAGCAAAACCTCCAGGTAGTTTCATATATACCATAAATGACTGCTCACCTTTACTAGAGCCCATTGAACCTGGCTCTATGTGTGTTCGCTTGTGTGCCTATAGAGCTGGCACAGCCCTTCTTTTGGAAGCAGAGAGATTGAGAGGCTTGAGGGACCTTTGTAAAAAATTATTAAGGTTCTTGACAAGGTTTAAAATAACAAATAGTAAAATACAGCAAAAGTGCTTTAAAGTTTTACGGCTCTCCTCCTCCCGAGATGTGTTTCGCCCAGGGCCGGATTAACATAGGGGCTGATGGAGCTGCAGCTCCAGGCCCATGCCAATGAAATAGGCCCTTAGCCGATATTGCAGTCATACTGACAATACAAATGCTGGTATTTTTCTCAGTATAAACAGAGATTACGGTGCAATACCAGCACTGGCCAGTAGGGTGTCGCTGTGTGTGTGGAGAGAGGCAGGGATAGGAAGTTCCAGCATATCCCTCCCTGCCTATCTCTAATCACTGATCCACAGGGAAGCAGCTACAGAGAGCCCAGACAGCAACTCCCACCCTGCAAAGACATCCTACAGCTCAAGAAAGTGAGGGATGGGGAAAGGCTGCAAGAAGACATGGGGGCACTGGGAGATATGGGGACATTGAGACACTAAGGGACATTGGGAGACATTATGACACAGACACTTGGGGACACTGAGACACTTGGGGACACTGGGAGATATGAGGACACTGAGACACTATGGACACAGTGTCCCCATGTCTTCAAGTGCCCCCTAGGTTCCCAGTGTTCCCTAGTCTTCCAGTGTCCTCTTATGTCCCAGCCAGTGTCCCTAGTGTCTCAATGTCCCCATGTCTCCCAGCCGGCACCCCTAGTATCTGTGTCCATGGTGTCTCAGTGTCCCTATGTTTTCAAGTGCCCCCTAGTTTCCCAGTGTCCCCTAGACTCCCAGTGTCGCCATGTGTCCTAGCCAGTGTTACCTAGTCTCCTGGTGTCTCAGTGTCCCACTGTCCCCATGTCTCCCAGTGTCCCCAAGTGTCTCCATGTCTCCCCGTGTCCCCAAGTGTCTTAATGTCCCCATTTCTCTCAGTGTCCCTAAGTCTCCCAATTTCCCCTGTCTCAGTGCACCCATGCCTCACAGTGTCCCCATATCTCTCTTAGTGTTCCTAGTGTCCTAGTGACATGTGGACCCTGGGAGACATTGGAATACATATACTATGGGACACTGGGAGACATGGGGACATAGACACTAGGGGACACTGAGAGACATGTAAATACTGGGGGACACAGGGAGACATGGGGACACTGGGAGACTTGGGGCATTGAGACACTGTGATACATAGGGACACTGTGATACATAGGGCCACTGGGAGACCTGGAGACACAACACTAAGGGATACTGGGACATGGGGACACTGGGAGACATTTCCCACTGAGACACTGTGATACATAGGGACACTGTGAGACCTGGGGTAATTGACACATGGGGGCACTGGGAGACACGAGGGCACTGGGAGACATGGGGGCACTGGGAAACTAGAGGAGACTGAAACACTGGGCAACAGGGGGACAATAGGAGACATGGGGACACTGATACATAGGGACACTGAGACAGTGGGAGATGAAACACTTTGGACAGGGAGACACTGGGAGCAATCCATCTATACAGCAAAATCAAAGTAGTTTTTTGGTGATTTTACAGCATTTTCTCATGTCACTCCTTGTGATTTACATCATGTCACCCATACATAATTAATTATGCAAATTAGTAAGGCCTGTATGTTTTTCAAAGAAAGGTGGCAACCCTAACTACTTTTCACATACTCTTGTTTAAGTATGGAAACTTAAGAGGGATTGTATAGGAACAAAACTTGTGTGGACTGGCTGACAATGAAATTAGTAAAGGTAATGCCGACTTTGGTCTCTCTAACACAGTGGCATGTTCCCTTTCTTCTACACTCACTACATACAGTTTTCCTCTGTCCCAGACTATATACCAGGAGCTTCTGCTTGCTGGTAAGAAGTTAAGGAGACAGGTGGACCAGCAATTGCTTGGGGACAGTCCTTAGAAAGCATTGAGTGAGTGCATCATTAGACGCATTTACGCCAAGCTCAAGGTGCTCTCTGCATAGTATGCCCTTAGTTGGCAAGCTTGCATGATTGGCAGGCATGTTCGCCCTGTAGCAGAGAGACTCTGGCGGTCCAGTGTAGCAAACTCCAGTATAGCCACTTTAAAGGAGTTTGCCCTGAGTTCTTGGAGGGGGCTGCTTGCCAGCCTCCTGCCCAGGGATTATGGTCCCGGGAAGATGTAGCCCTTTACGTACAATGGCTGGGCTCAATGAGATTTTGTATAGCACTACTGGCGCTTTAAGAGCCAGCCAAGGACATATAATATAATATTACAGAGACTTCGGGCTATATAACTTATGCAGCAAAGGACATTGAGCTGTCTTCAAAACTGTGTGTTTTAAAATGCTTTCGGTACTTTGCTGGTATATATATCTTCAGTGTATGAAGCATTCGTTTGATTGTCCCCATAAAACTGTATTGACTCACTGCATTCGTCATACGAACTAAATCTACCGAACACCAGACCACCCTGATACAAAGTGTGGCTCCAATCAACCTCCCAATTCGTTTTATTACCTCTTAAGTGGAAACTCACAAACGCTCGATTAAGTCCCTAGGTGGCCGCCATTTCAGGAGTTTAACACGTGGCGGCGGCCATCTTAATCTCCCGAACAGCGGTGTTTTGCCGTCGAGTGTCTGGAACTAAAATCGGACACTCGACTAAGCAAACACCACTGAGACATCCAGACTTCCATATCTTTGGGCTGGAACTACCGAATGAGCCGCGGTTCAGTAGAAAGACTCCTACTAACATGGGGATTCCCACGAATGCCAGCATAGCCATGTGTGGACTGCCTTTTGGGACTTTTATTCCACAAACAGAGACCGACCGCAAGGCCAAAATTTATGGAACTATTCTCGGATACTGTTGCCTGTGCGGTCGGTCAAAACTTTACTTGCCCATAACTCCCGAACCCCTGGTCCGATTTGGGTGATTTTTGAATATGTCATTCACCCAGATCAGGGCTATCAGGGGATACCATATTTAGGGGTGTATCCTTTGTATTTGGGGTACATCTAGAACTTGGGGAAAAATATGTACATTTTAATTCTCTTAACAGATAATTTGATGGGAGGAGATGTGTGGGTTGTACCTTGTACTTTATTGGTTAATGTACTAATTATTGTGGGTGGCTCCCTTGCACGGGAGCATTGCATAAAAGCAGGGGTTGTCTGATTAAAAGTTAGTTAAGTTTTGCTCCTGATACTGTGTGTCGTCCAGTTATTGGGAAAGGTGATGGGAAATTCTTGGATTATACAGGGAGTGCAGAATTATTAGGCAAATTAGTATTTTGACCACATCATCCTCTTCATGCATGTTGTCTTACTCCAAGCTGTATAGGCTCGAAAGCCTGCTACCAATTAAGCATATTAGGTGATGTGCATCTCTGTAATGAGAAGGGGTGTGGTCTAATGACATCAACACCCTATATCAGGTGTGCATAATTATTAGGCAACTTCCTTTCCTTTGGCAAAATGGGTCAAAAGAAGGACTTGACAGGCTCAGAAAAGTCAAAAATAGTGAGATATCTTGCAGAGGGATGCAGCACTCTTAAAATTGCAAAGTTTCTGAAGCGTGATCATCGAACAATCAAGCGTTTCATTCAAAATAGTCAACAGGGTCGCAAGAAGCGTGTGGAAAAACCAAGGCGCAAAATAACTGCCCATGAACTGAGAAAAGTCAAGCGTGCAGCTGCCACGATGCCACTTGCCACCAGTTTGGCCATATTTCAGAGTTGCAACATCACTGGAGTGCCCAAAAGCACAAGGTGTGCAATACTCAGAGACATGGCTAAGGTAAGAAAGGCTGAAAGACGACCACCACTGAACAAGACACACAAGCTGAAACGTCAAGACTGGGCCAAGAAATATCTCAAGACTGATTTTTCTAAGGTTTTATGGACTGATGAAATGAGAGTGAGTCTTGATGGGCCAGATGGATGGGCCCGTGGCTGGATTGGTAAAGGGCAGAGAGCTCCAGTCCGACTCAGACGCCAGCAAGGTGGAGGTGGAGTACTGGTTTGGGCTGGTATCATCAAAGATGAGCTTGTGGGGCCTTTTCGGGTTGAGGATGGAGTCAAGCTCAACTCCCAGTCCTACTGCCAGTTCCTGGAAGACACCTTCTTCAAGCAGTGATACAGGAAGAAGTCTGCATCCTTCAAGAACCCCATTGAGAACCTGTGGTCCATCATCAAATGTGAGATTTACAAGGAGGGAAAACAGTACACCTCTCTGAACAGTGTCTGGGAGGCTGTGGTTGCTGCTGCACGCAATGTTGATGGTGAACAGATCAAAACACTGACAGAATCCATGGATGGCAGGCTTTTTGAGTGTCCTTGCAAAGAAAGGTGGCTATATTGGTCACTGATTTGTTTTTGTTTTGTTTTTGAATGTCAGAAATGTATATTTGTGAATGTTGAGATGTTATATTGGTTTCACTGGTAATAATAAATAATTGAAATGGGTATATATTTGTTTTTTGTTAAGTTGCCTAATAATTATGCACAGTAATAGTCACCTGCACACACAGATATCCCCCTAACATAGCTATAACTAAAAACAAACTAAAAACTACTTCCAAAAATATTCAGCTTTGATATTAATGAGTTTTTTGGGTTCATTGAGAACATGGTTGTTGTTCAATAATAAAATTAATCCTCAAAAATACAACTTGCCTAATAATTCTGCACTCCCTGTATTGCTTATTGTGTCGCTACTCTATTGGATTTACTACTTGTTCCTGAGCCTTTCTAGTTTTGGCAGGTTACGTGATTTGCGTCAGTGGCACACCCTTTTACCGTGCCCACTGACTTCCTGCTTCACTGGACACTGCTTTTAGAGGTTATGGATTAGCATAGGGTATGTGTTTTCTTATAGCTGCTGTTTTCTTTCTCTCCAGCACCATCTTCATCAGATACAGGATGCTTGGGAGTGTTTTTGAGTTTTTGGTCAATAAGATTCTGAATTAGGCTCATCATAATTGTCAGCACCAGGCCCACTGGGCTCTTAATCTGGCTCTTTTGCCTGTCCACCGGGCTTTTTCAATTGGTACTGCACTGCTTCCTTTTCCTAGTTTAAAAACCCTCCTCCTTCTTCCTCATTGGTTGGTAGTCCGTTCATGTATCCAATCAAGTTGGGGGCGTGTGAATGTTCAGTTCTGTTTCTTATGATTGTAAATTAGAAGTGACTGAACGTGTCTATTCACGTCACTTCCATGTTGCATTCCGCCATTTTGATTAAGGGCTTATTCCCTCTTTCATCATTAACAACACATACATGTCTTGCCGAGGTTCGTCTACTTACAAGATCGGAACTGAGTATTATGGTCTTCATTGTGAGAACAGATGTTACACTCTCCTTACAATATTTGCCAATTTCAGTGCACATAAGGCAGAACAAAGGTGAAAAAAACCCCAAAAATATAAAAAAAGATATAAAAAGATTGGTTACAATATATCTTTAATACCAAATGTCACCAAAAAAATGGGTATTACAGGAAGGAATATATTTGGCCCCTGTATAGGGTTATTTTACTGTTGTGATATTCATATATAAAAATATGGAAATACAGATGTATATAAAAATACATAAAGAAATGTAAAAATATAAAGTGCATATGGATAAGATATATAGTAATAATGAATTCTATTCCTTCCTATATTGAATACATAAAAGATGTGAAAATTATATAAAAAAGTGACAGATAGGCTATAAAAAGTGGCAGATTTCAAAATCGCTATTAAGGCCAAATGGTAATGATGAATTGAGATTGAATATCCATCTCATTTCTAGTTGACCCATCTTTTTAATTAAATCCTCTCCCCTCCAACTTGTTTCAACTTTCTGAATTTCAATACATTTTAGATGATTTGGATTACATTCATGTTTCAGTTTAAAGTGTAGCGAGAGGCTTTTTCTAATCTTTTTTTTTTTATATTTCGTATATATTCTTGTATTCTAGTGTTCAATGTTCTTGTAGTTCTTCCTACATATGCTAGGCCACAATTACAAACTAATGGAGAGCAAAAAAAACAGGCGCAAGAGTATACTGAGAACGGACAGCAGCTAAAATAGCCTTCGGTGGGTCCCCGCTCAGTTCTCAAGCTGGTTTTAGCTCATCTTGTGCCATTACAGAGAGAACATATCTGAAGCATATCAGACTGGTTCCACCCATACGGGCAGTCCTTATCCAAAATGCCAGCAAGTTCCCTCTGCACGAGAGACACAGCAATCCCAGACGATCGTTTCAGCCTTGTTAGGCATCATCAGTGAGGCATAGCTGATATCTCTCTAGGCACCGTGAGCAAGGTGTCCACATCTGGATTACCCTTTAAACTTATGGAGAGAAAAAAAACGGGGCACAAGAGTATACTGAGAACAGACAACAGCTCAATTAGCCTGCCCTTCAGTGGGTCCCTGCTCAGATCTCAAGTTGGTTTTAGCTCATCTTGTGCAATTACAGAGAGAACATATCTGAAGCATATCAGACTGGTCCCACCCATACAGGCAGTCCAGATCCGAAATGCCAGCAAGTTCCCTTAATTAGAAAACTATCAGGTAAATCACTTTCTTGGAATTACAAGTTATTAAATGGTTTATTTTATAGCTTTCTTCTTCATTTTGAGGATGGTTGAAATTCTTTATATGTCTTTTTGTATATCCTGAATTTTTGCAGGCTCCACAATAGCCACATGCATAAAAGCCCCCCTTTTCTTTAAAGGGGTTTGTGGATATTTTATGGGGGTTTATGTGATTACTAGTAAGATTGGATATCAAATTCGATACCCCTCTATACGTAAATATTGGTTGTTCCAGAAGTATTTGATTTAACGTAGCGTCCTCCTTTAGTAACGGCCAGTATTTTTTGAAAATCTTCCTAAGTTGGTAACCCTTACAATTAAAATTGCATATAAATTAAATCCTGTTTGTAGTCACATCTTGCTTCGGTTTATATTTTAGTAGGTCTATTCTATTTTTAGTCTCGACCTCTTCTAATGCTTCATTTAAAAGTGTATCCTTGTAACCCTTCTGTTTAAAATCATTCTTAATCTTAAGTGCCTGTGTTTTAAAAACCTCATTATTTGAACAGTTCCTTTTTATCCTTAGCATTTGAGCTTCAGGGGCATTGAGCAACCACAGTGAAAAGGGACAGCTACTTTCTTCAATGTAGCTGTTCACATCTACTTGTTTAAAATAGGTTTTAGTTTGTATTGCACTATTCCTCAATATAAATATTCAGATCTAAAAAATTGATGGAGGTTTTGCTAAAAACACTTTCCCATTTGATGCCCCAGTTATTGTCGTTAAGATATGTCAAAAAAACAAGTAAGAGAGGATTCATTCCCATTCCAGATAAAAAATATGTTGTCTATATAACGGTGATAGAGCACCAGATTCGTCTCCTATCCACATGCATCGTATATATAATCATGTTCCCATAGGAACATGAATAGATTTGCCTAACTTGGAGCCAACCTAGTGCCCATCGTCGTTCCGCAGATCTGAAGATAAAATTTGTCTCCAAACCAAAAGTAATTGTTTTCTAGGATCCTTTTGATTCCTTCTATAATAAAATCGATCTGCATTTTAGCGAATGCATTAAAAAAACTCTAAGAAATGTTTATCAGCTCTGCTTTCTTGCTCATGTGCTATGTTGGTATATAATGAGCTTACATCTGCCGTCACTAAATAGTATCCCTGATCCCATTTTTCGTTTTGCTTGTCATTAAGAATACTTAAAGTGTCTTTCAGATGGCTTGGACATTTGTGTACTGTAGCCTGAAAGCATCTATCTATATACTGAGATAGTCTGCTAGATATAGAGCCGATCCCGGACACTATAGGTCTGCCTGGTGGTTTTTCCCTGTTCTTGTGAATTTTTTGGTAATTGATAAAAAAAAAAAAAAAAACAGGAATCTTTGGATGGGTCATATTTAAAAATTTAAATTCTTTATAATTTAGGATACCCAATGTCCTACCTTTTTCTATCAATTGGTTAAATAATTTTTTTAATTTCTCCAGTTGGGTCTTTTGTCAATTTTTTATAGGTATTTGAGTCTCCTAGTAGTCTGAGTAATCTCTTCCTAGTAATTTCCTCTGTAGTATAGTTTAGCTCCTATTGGTTAGGTTAAATATACCACTTTGTTTTGTGGTTTGTCCCTGTCCCTTTTTTCTCTTCTGAATACGAGTTCCTTCTCGATTTCCCCTTCTTGTTCCATACTCCTCCTCCTTTTTCCTGGTGATTTTCTCATATTTAGTTGTTCTTTGTGTTTGTTCTTGGTACTTAGTTCCCAAAAATCCTCTTTCCTTTGAGATCTTTCTAGATGTTCAAACTTATTTTGTAGTGGAATTTCTCTATCATGGGGAATATTGTGACTTCTTCTATGTTGTTCCCTTGTTCTGGTGCGTTCTTTTGTGGTCATATTTATTTTTGGAGTCCTCGTTTTGCCCCCTATAGCTTTTAAGGGTTCTTTCCTTCTCACCACTCTGTCCGGTGTCCTTCATTCATTTAAGCGGCTGGATGCCCATTGTCTTGGTTTCGTTCTTTGGGTTGTCAATGTTCTTCTGATTGTAGGATTAGGATGGACATAGTTGCTATTCTTTATTTTTTTGTTTGGCATATTATTATGTTTTTGCTATTCAAACCTTCCTGTTTTTGTGAGTAATAACCAGGGCCGGACTGGGGATACAAAGCAGCCCTGGAAAAAAAATTTGTGCCAGCCCCATAAGTCACTCCGCCATATATTGTCGCGTGTAATATGTAAGGCTATGTCTTGCCAGGACAGATGATTGAGTAATATATATATATATATATATATATATAGCTTTTTCTAATATAAAATATTGGTCCTTTCAGGGTAAAACGTTTAATTATACAGTAAGCATACTCACATGTAGACACAGGCAACTTCACTGACATTTCAGTGACACACACAAGCTCATTGATACACAGCCTCATAGACAAACAATCTTACTGATATACATCAGCTCATTGACATAAAAACACAAGCTCACTCACTAGCAGGCACACGCATGCAAGCAAGCTCACTCACTAGCAGGCACACGCATGCAAGCAAGCTCACTCACTAGCAGACGCACACACACAGCTTAATGTGGTGGTACTGGTGTCTATAGCATGTCCCTACAGGCTTTTCAACGTAAACACTGACTTTTCAGACAAAAGGAAGTGTTTACATTGCTTCAAAGTGACACTGCTAGTGACAGTCACTCAGACGGTCACTAGAGGTGCTTCCTGTGTTAGTGCCCTCCCGCGCTGCTGAATGAGACTGGCGCCGGAATATGACGTCATATTCCGGCACCAGTCTCATTCAGCTGCGTGCTAGGGAGCAGAGCCAGCGCAGCTCACGCAGCTCCCTCCCTGCAAGGATTTTTGCCGCCCTAGACAAAATAAAAATTTGCTGCCCCCACATGTCACATCACAATGCCCCACCCATATGATCTGCCATATGAACTAACGACAGTGCTGCACACAGTGTGTGTTTACATTAAAAAGCCTGCAGGGACCAGCTGTAGACACCAGAACCACTTCATTAAGCTATAGTGTCCCTTTAATGTGAGGTAAATTATAGATTAGTGTCACTAATAATATAATAGATTGCCTACTTACAAGCAGATGAGGATGATGATGGGCTGCAGTTTGGCTCCACTGGTCTGGTGTAGAACAGGATCTCTGGAGGCTGTTTGCAACTGTGGTCACAAAATTCAATGTTCTGGGAGAATTGGAAGTAGCTCCATTTTTTGGGGGCCCCTTACACAGCTCAAGTTCTGGGCCCCAGGGCCTGACGGTGAGTATGCCCACAAGGCCCACTCATAAGTCCACTTATATGTTCCACCTACCCATGAGTTCGCTCACAGGGAGTGGAGTGTGTAGGGGATGTGTTATGTGTTATTGTAGAGGATCTAATATGTGTGCTTATGGTATGTAGTGTTTAGGGTTACCAGTTTGTGCAGGTGATGGAGTGTGTTTGTGTGTAGTGGAAGCAGTGTGTATTTGTGTATAAGGGATGTATTATGTGTTTCTGGTTGTGTGTAAGGGATGCATTGTGTGAATCTGTGTTTGTATGCATAAGGGATGCAAGGTGTGTGTCTGTATGTGTGTGCATGAGATGCATTGTGTTTCTGTGTGTATGTAAGAAAAGAAGTGTGTGTGTTTGCATGCGTGTGTACGGGTTTGTATTGTCTGTTTCTGTGTATGTGTGCAAAGGATGCATTGTCTTTGTGTGTAAGGGTTGCATTGTGTGTGTGTGTGTGTAATGGATGCATTGTGTGTTTCTCTGTGTGTAAGGGAAGTATGTTGTGTTTCTGTGTATGTATAGGGATGCATTGTGTGTGTGTGCGCGCGTAGTGTGAAAGAGCTCCCTGTCTTGGCCCCTGTCCTATAGAGCTG
>OW240919.1:104841940-104864213 GCA_933207985.1 Pelobates cultripes
AATGGTGTGACACACCGGGGATGGGGGATTAATGGTGTGACACACCGGGGATGGGGGATCAATGGTGTGACACACAGGGGATGGGGGATCAATGGTGTGACACACCGGGGATGGGGGATTAATGGTGTGACACACCGGGGATGGGGGATTAATGGTGTGACACACCGGGGATGGGGGATCAATGGTGTGACACACCGGGGATGGGGGATCAATGGTGTGACACACCGGGGATGGGGGATCAATGGTGTGACACACCGGGGCTGGGGGATCAATGGTGTGACACACAGGGGATGGGGGATCAATGGTGTGACACACCGGGGATGGGGGATCAATGGTGTGACACACAGGGGATGGGGGATCAATGGTGTGACACACCGGGGATGGGGGATCAATGGTGTGACACACCGAGGATGGGGGATTAATGGTGTGACACACAGGGGATGGGGGATTAATGGTGTGACACACCGAGGATGGGGGATTAATGGTGTGACACACCGGGGATGGGGGATTAATGGTGTGACACAGCGGGGATGGGGGATTAATGGTGTGACACACCGGGGATGGGGGATTAATGGTGTGACACACCGGGGATGGGGGATTAATGGTGTGACACACCGGGGATGGGGGATCAATGGTGTGACACACAGGGGATGGGGGATCAATGGTGTGACACACCGGGGATGGGGGATCAATGGTGTGACACACCGGGGATGGGGGATCAATGGTGTGACACACTTAGGGATTAATGGTGTGACACACGGGGATAGAAGTTAATGGTGTGACACACACGGGGATGGGGATTAATGGTGTGACACACGAGGATGGGATTAATGGTGTGACACACACACGGGGATGGGGATTAATGGTGTGACACACGGGGGATGAAGTTAATGGTGTGACACACGGGGATAGGGGATTAATGGTGTGACACACGGGGATGGGATTAATGGTGTGACACACACGAGGATGGGATCAATGGTGTGACACACGAGGAGATGAGGATCCAATGGTGCTTGACACACAGGGGATGGGGAATCAATGGTGTGACACACGGGGATGAGGATCAATGGTGTGACACACCGGGGATGGGGGATTAATGGTGTGACACACCGGGGATGGGGGATTAATGGTGTGACACACCGGGGATGGGGGATTAATGGTGTGACACACCGGGGATGGGGGATTAATGGTGTGACACACCGGGGATGGGGGATTAATGGTGTGACACACCGGGGATGGGGGATCAATGGTGTGACACACCGGGGATGGGGGATCAATGGTGTGACACACCGGGGATGGGGGATTAATGGTGTGACACACCGGGGATGGGGGATTAATGGTGTGACACACCGGGGATGGGGGATTAATGGTGTGACACACCGGGGATGGGGGATTAATGGTGTGACACACAGGGGATGGGGGATTAATGGTGTGACACACCGGGGATGGGGGATTAATGGTGTGACACACAGGGGATGGGGGATTAATGGTGTGACACACCGGGGATGGGGGATTAATGGTGTGACACACCGGGGATGCGGGATTAATGGTGTGACACACCGGGGATAGGGCTGTTACTGGGGGTGACACATAGGGGATAGGCCAGGTTAATCAGGCTATACACTGGGGATGGGAGGTCAGGGCCGCCATCAGGGGGTGACAACCATAACGGTTGTCACGGGCCTCACATGTGGGGCACATCGGGTGGCCCACACACTTAGGGCCACCCGATGGGCCCTATATCTTAAAAAAAAAAAAAGCTGTGGTCATTTCCTCCCAGCTCACTCTGCGCGGGAGGAGTGCGCGCCGGTGAAAAGGGAGAGCCAGGCAGTGAAGAGGGAGCCGCGCAGACTCCCATCATCCCCAGCCACCCTCCTGCAAAGAAATGGTAAGAGACAGGAGGGTGGCTGCAAAATGAGCTGTGTGTGTGTGTCTGTATGCATGTCTGTCTGTCTGTATGCATGTATGTCTATGTATGTATGTGTATGTATATGTATGTATGTGTATGTATGTCTGTATGTGTAGGTATGTCTCTCTGTATGTATGTATGTATGTCTGTCTGTATGCATGCCTGTATGTCTGTATGTATGTCTGTCTGCATGCATGTCTGTCTGTCTGTCTGTATGCATGTATGTCTATGTATGTCTGCATGCATGTATGTCTGCATGTATGTCTGCATGCATGTATGTCTGTCTGTATGTATGTCTATGTATGTCTGTCTGTATGCATGCATGTCTATGTATGTATGTATGTGTATGTATGTATGTCTGTCTATGTCTGTCTGTATGTCTGTGTGTATGTCTATGTTTGTCTGTCTGACTGTATGCATGCATGTATGTCTATGCATGTCTATGGATGTCTGTCTGTATGTATGTCTATGTATGTATATATGTATGTCATTATATATGTATGTCTGTATGTCAGTATGAATGTATGTCTGCATTTCATTATGAACGTATGTTTGTTTGTATGTGTGTATGGATGTCTGTATGCATGTATGTCTGTCTGAATGTATGTATGTATGTCTGTATGCGATTATTAATGTATGTCTGTATGCCATTATGAATGTATGTGTGTATGGATGTCAGTATGTCTGTATGTATGTATGAATGTATGTGTGTGTGTATGTATGTATGTCGGTGTCTGTATGTATGTGTCTTTATGTCCTCATGCATGTGTGTCTGTATGTATGTTAGTATGTGTCTGTCTGTCACTATGTATGCCTGTGTGTATGTCTCAGTATGTGTGTGTCAGTATGTATGCCTGTATGCGTGTATGTCTGTTTCAGTATGTGTGTCTGTTAGTATGTATCTGTGTCCTTTTGTATCAGTGTGTGTGTTTGTGTCTGTGTGTGTATTCCTGTGGGCTGGTATTTGGAGGCGGACCCAGTGGGGGCGGCAGTTTGGAGGGGCCCCAAAATTTCTGGTGGCGGCCCTGGGGGGAGGGGGGGGTTAATGGTGTGACACACAGGGATGGGGGGTTAATCATGGTGATCCCCTGACTGTCACTCCACAATCCCACATCCTCTGTCACCCCATTAACCCCCCAATCCCCAGTGTGTCACCCGAACCAAAATTTTTCCCCATGCACAACCCTTGTGGATAGAGGCAGCTACTGCTGGAATTAAACCAAAGAACATTTCCAGTTCTTGGAGATCTGTATGCACAAGATGGATACAAATCTGGTGCCTCGCAGGGCTCCCATAGAGACGAGCAAAGAAAGACGAATTGTGAAGTTCTACTCTTAATGTACCTGCGTACATTTTAAATGTGTTTTTAACAGAATGTCTGAAAAAAGGGTAAAGATACACTATGACCTTTGCTATCTTGTTTCTTGTATATCCAGTATGGTTATATTTTGGATTTCAAGATTTTGAGATATTTCTAACCTACAGATTATGGAATTTTTGTTTTTAGTTGATTAGTATTAGATGTGTCTCTATGTATTTGTTCTTGGACAATTTTATATAGCATACTGTATATTTTTTTATGTTATTAGTGTATTTCACCCCATTGAAATAGGTTGCTTGTAATGAACCAAAAACACGTCAGGCAGCTTTTTTTTGTTTAATGTATGTTGGGACATTCTGCACAGGCACTTGTATAGTTTGTGGTGAGGAAGGTTGTACCAAGTTGCTAGCTTTGTCTCAAGGTGTAAGTCGGTAAAGTTGGTGGTTGGAGAGGTAGTGATGCTGTGGGTAACTCAGCGGCTGGTGGTTCATCTATTATTTGATTGTAGCTAAAGCTCTTTATATGATCCTATATAGGTATAGGATAAACAGGTTTTCTTTGAATACAGTGTCTCCTTCTACTCACGAGCTAATAATACTTTTTATTTTTTTTTATTTATTTTTTTGTAGAATGTTATTCTAGTTATTCACCAAACACAGTTCTTACAAACACATTTTATAACCTGTATCTGAGGGTCAGACTTTTGCTAGTGCACTTCTCATGTTTATTACAATTTTCATATATGATTTTCATATTGATTTTCCCAATCAAATTTACTTTCTAAATTTGTGGATTCCCTTAGGTATGCTTTTGTGTAGTATAGGGTGAAACCCTTGTTGGAGTTATTTAGTAACAATGAGACATCGCAGTTAGGTCTGCAGTTTATATATTTTATTCTCTTTGGTGATATAGACTGTTGGTTTCATTGTGGTTTCTATGAGGTAGTTCTCTCATGTCAAGGTTTCAGTTGTTTAGATTGATAATTGGGGGTGCCATATGGTCACTCTGATAGCCCCATTAACCTTACTTTATGCTTAGTTTTTTTATGTTTTATATGTCAGTCTTTTTTTTTTTTTTGTAAATGAGAAGCACAGCGCAGTTTCGGCTGATAGGCCCTGTTGCAGGTTATACTTGGATTATCTATATTTTGTAAAGAAGGATCTACACACACAGATCAGCCACAACATTAAAACCACTGGCAGGTGAAGTGAATAACATTTATTATATTCTTACTATGGCACCTTTCAATGTGTAGGATATTTTAGGCAGCAAGTGAACAGTCAGTTCCCGAATTTCAAGTGTTGGAAGCATTAAAAATGGGTATGTACAAAGACGACTGGGTCAGAGCATCTCCAAAACAGCAAGTCTTATGGGGTGTTCCTGATATGTAGTGGTTAGTATCTACCAAAACTGGTAAGAAGAAGGACAACCAGCAAACGCTCAGTGATGCACTTGGAGAGTGAAGGCTTGTCTGGTCTGATCACAAAGAAGAGCTACAGTAGCTCAAATTGCTTAAAAACGTAATGCTGTCCTTGAAAGAGAGGTGTCAGAACATACAGTACATCTCAGCTTGCTGAGCATGGATCGTGGAGTCAGTGTTATGCTCTTAGCAATGTTCTGCTGGGAAACCTTCGGTCCAGGCCTTCATGTGGATGTTACTTTGATACGTACTACCTACAAATAGATTGTGGCAGACAATGTACACCCCTTCATGGCATTGGTATTCCCTGATGGCAGTGGCCTCTTTGGGCAGGATAATGCACCCAGCCACACTGCAAACATTGTTCAAGAATGGTTTGAGGAACATGACAAAGAGTTCAAGGTGTTGCCTAGATCTCAATCCGATAAAGCATCTATTAAATGTGCTGGAACAACAAATCCGATCCATGGAGGCCCCCCCTCGCAACTTAAGGACTTAAAGGAACTGCTGCTAATGTCTTGGTGCCAGATACCACAGGACACATTCAGAGTTCTTGTTCAGTCCATTTGGCTGCACAAGAGGGACCTACACAAAGTGGATTTAATGTGGTTGATCAGTGTATATTATGGTCAAATGGCTTGAAAACATTTTGACAATAAAATACAGGGCACCATAACCACTACAATATGCTGTACTAGTTATTGTGCCTCAAATGTCATGAAAATAAAAGCTAGAAATAATTTCAGAACGCATACGGACAGATTGTTCAGTGGTTTTCAAGTTAATGGATAGTATTGGACAAATGCCAATAGTTTTCCATATGTTATTGTAAGGCAGTGCGAATTTTAATATGGAAAAGAGGAGGTCAATTCTGCTAAGACATGCTTATAAATGACCTGCTATGTTCTCCACAAAACCTGGAATTTCATCCCAAGGATTATTATTATTCTGTTCAGAAGGTTATGGCATGCTATTTTCTTCCTGGTGTGGTGAAGTAAAAGATGCACAAGGGTCGCTGTAAGAGAAAAAAAGGAGACAATTGGAGACAAGATCCACTAAACGAGGTAAAGGTAATAGACGTAAATTGATGTGATCCTGACAGTAATGCACACACATATATATATGCATGTATATTGATGTGTGTATTAGTAACATATAATTATGCCTATAATATTTACACATATAGTAATATACATTTATTTATGCATAATACACACATAAATGTCATTAAATATGTCATTTTATATATATATATATATATATATATATATATATATAATGAGCACGTATTGGCCCTGTCTTGTTGCTAGTTGCATACTCATGCACAATAACATATTCAAAGTGAAGAGCGCACCCATAGAACTTCAAAATAAACAAGATCACTTCATTTTTTAGTTGTGCAACTGCAGACATTCAGCATTTCAGTACCATTACTAAAATGTCCTTAATAGGCCAAAGTAGTTGTACTGAAATATTACATGCAAATGTACGTCTACTTAAAATAAAGGCGCTCTTTTGTTTATTTTGAAGCCCTATATGCGTTCCTTCGTTGGAGTAAGAGTTTTCAATTTCAAGTTATTTTTTCACCCTCTTTATCAGCACACTATGCTGGCGCGACGCATTATTGGGCTGGTATAGAATTTTTTTCCAGGGCTGATTTTAGGTCCCAGTCCGGCCCTGTGTTCTCCACAAAACCTGGAATTTCATCCCAAGGATTATTATTTTTCTGTTCAGAAGGTTATGGCATACTAGTTTCTTCCTGGTGTGGGAGTGTGTCTGCCTGCAGTAAAACCCACTAAACAGAGCACCATGGGAAAATTGAAAAGCAGTTTTCTTTGCATTATTTTATTCAATGCATCATCATTATGACCATTACCATATTCCACCTAATAACGTTTTGTCTGAGAGGGCTTTTTACTAAAGTGGGAATTCAAATTGCATTTCAAATTCAAAGGAACACTCTGGGAAAAAGGTTCGGGCATGCACGCTGCTGATTGGCTTAGAGTGGCCAGCTGACGCTCTAAATCAGTAGCTACCCATTTCTCAAAATGACTTGAAAGAGGTGCATACATTTTTAAAGCTATTTTTATGACATTGGAGCTCCTGCTGTTCACTCTAAGCCCATCAGCTGCACCCCTGTCTGTGCCTTCCATTCTGAAGAATTTTAGAAAGCTGAAGTACAGTGGAGCAGATGGATCTGGAGCTGGAGCACAGACTTTGGGCTTAAACCACTCGTGAACAGTTTGACCCCTATTGATAAAGAAGCACCTGGAACCTCACGGCATCCCAACAACTTTATTTAGATTAAGCTGTTAAGGTGCCTGGACAGGGCCAGATTAAGAGCGCAGTGGGCCTGGTGCTGACAATTATGAGGGGCCTAATTACATAATCTTGTTGACCAAACACACTAAAACAGTCCTACCTCCCAAGCGTCATGTATCTGATGGAGATGGTACTGTAGAGAAACTCATAGGATGCAGCTATGAGAAAACACATACCCTATGTTTATCTCACGCTTTCACCTTTCAAGTAAATCCATACCCTCTAACAGCAGTGTCCAGTAAAGCAGAAAGTCTATGGATGGGGTAAAAGGGTGGGCCACTGACACAAATCACATAACCAGAACTGCCGAAAGGGACGAACATACACAAAAAGGGGGCATTTCTGTGTCTCCATGTCTCCCAGTCCCTTAGTGTCTGTGTCCCCATGTATCCCAGTGTCCCCATGTCACTGCGACACTGGGGGACATTGAGAGACCTGGGGAAACTGAGAAACTAGGGAACACTGGGAGACGTGTGGACACTGGGTGACTTTGAGACACGAGGGGACACTGGGAGACATAGGGCACTGAGACAATGTGATACATAGGGCACCCTGTAATATATAGGGGACACTTGAGACTTGATAAAGACCTGGGTACAGGTGTCCAATAAACCTGCTTAAATCTATCACAGTGAGTGCCTGCTTTTATACTAGGGGACACTGAGATACTTGGGGGCACTGTGAGAAATGGGGACACTGGGAGACTAGGAATTCTGAGAGACTAGGGACACTGAGACACTAAGGACACTGAGAGACACCAGAGACACTGGGAGAGATGGGGCACTGAGACATCCTGATACATAGGGGACACTGTGATACATAGGGGACACTGGAGACTTAATAAAGACCTGGGTACAGGTCAAAACGTTGCGTTGTCCAATAAACCTGCTTAAATCTATCACAGTGAGTGCCTGAGATTTTTTCTTTTATACTAGGGGACATTGAGACACTAGGAGACTAGGGGACTTTGGGAGACTAGGAAACACTGAGACACTAGGGACACTGGCACACTACGGACATTGAGACCCCAGGGACACTAGGAGACATGGGGATACTGAGATATTAGGGATACTGGCTGGGAGACATGGGGATACTGGGAGTGCCCCTTGTCTCCCAGGTCTCAAAGTCTCCCAGTGTCTCCATGTGTCCCCATGTCTCCCAGTGTCCCGATGTCACTAGGACACATGGGGACACTGAGACACTGGGAGAGACATGGGGACACAGATACATGGGGACACTGAGAGACTAGGGGACTCTGGGAGACTAGGGACACTGAGAGACACCAGGGACACTGGGAGACACCAGGGACATTGGGAGACATGGGGACACTGAGTGACTAGGGGCCATTGAGAGACATGGGGCCACTGTGTCCCTAGTGTCTCAGGGTGCCCATGTTCCACAGTGTCCCTATGTCTCCCAGTGTCCCAATGTCTCAGCGTCCCCAAGTTTCTCACCGTCCCCATGTCTCACAGGTTCGGAGTTGCTGTCTGACCTCTCTGTGCAGAGCTGCTCCCCCACGGATCAGTGAGTAGAGAGAGGCAGATGTTGTAACTTCTTATTCCTGCCTCTCCACACAAACAGTGACCCCTACTGGCTGGTGCTGGTATTGCAGAAATACCTGTCAACCATAAGAAATACATGAGACATACCTGGCAACCCTAAGAGTAGTGAGTAAAAAGAAAAAAAAATGTTTTTTTTTTAAAAATCAATGGGCCTATTCCATGGGCCTGGGCCTGGAGCTGCAGCTCCATCAGCCCCTATGTTAATCCGGCCCTGTGCCTGGAGTGTTCCTTTAAGATCAGAGAAGCCAATCTGAGAGCATAGCTGACTTAAATTTGATGTTCACGTGGAAATCTAATTTAAAGGGACATTCCACTGCCTAAATACAATGAAATAAATACTATTTAGTAGATATACCCCAAAATGAAAACATGCATGCATTTAATTTTTTTTAAATATAATTGTGGGTCTAAAACAGCTTGCAAAAGATGCAGATCTTTCGAGAGCAGTCTCTGCAAGCCTTGCCCTTCTAACCCCACCCAGACTATCTGTGGCTGTCCAATCACAGACTTCCAAATGCTGCTAAATGATGAGTCTTTGCAAGGCAGGTGTTCAGAGTAATTGCTGCCTCTTGAGTTCAGTTCCACTGAGCTAACCAAACCAGGAAATAACAGAGCTGTTTGCTTGTTACGGCCAATGGCTGTCAAAATGCTAATTTCCATTGAAATCTGCACTTTTTGTAAAAGAGGACACCTACTTTACACATAAAGCGTTTGAATAAACGTGCAATTAACCAGTTCTAACATGGCCATATCCATATTACAGCTAATTTTATAACATGACAGAAGGCTTCGTATTTGCATTAACTTTCTTCACTAGCTCCACAGCAACAAAGAAAAAAAAACATTAAAGAAAGAACCAATCAGAGTAAAACAGAGGATATATAAGTCCCAGCGTAGCCAACCATTTCCTCTTTCTTTGCTGCTCCATCACAAGTCAGGTCAGAGTACTGATTTCTTTAAGATTCCTGTCAGGTTTCTTTAAAGTGTTATTGATGTATGTTTTGCTTTAATTGTACCTGGTTGTTTTTCTACTGTTTTATTTGCTGGTATTAGGGTATTGGGTGCCAGGGGGACCTAAGTGGGTCTACTCCCTCCTGTCAGGGGAGCTGTGGTTTTGCTGCCGCGAATGCATGTGTTGCGCGAACGGACAGTTTCCCGAATTTCTAAGGGAATTCAGTCCGTTCGCGGATCTGTTCCACACTTAGCATTCGGCGGTTTTAGCCAGGCGAACGGCCGTTCGCGGCTAAACTGCCGAACGCTTAAAGGGCTCCATTTTCGCGGGCTTTGCGCCCGTTAGTCTCGCGAGACCCGTGCGGCCATTTTGTGGGTAATTCGTTTCGTGGAGTGCAACACCTATCAGGAGAAGGCTCTAGCTCTAACAAGCTCGTTTCTCATACTGCTGAGGTGGAATTCGTTTGGGACCTTCACAGGTTGGTGTCATTGCCCCTGGGGAGTGGGACTGCCAGTAGGGTTTAACCCAATATCCTGGCTAGGGGTGAGCCCCCATTGAGTGCTGCATAGCGGGAACTGTTAAAGCAGTTCCCTGTGACCCTGGGTGAGCCCCAGCGATTAGGAGTCCAGTACCACGCCGCTGAGCATTATTTAACCTGAGTCCCTCCCGTACGGTCCCTCACCTCTCATAACTATACCTGTGCCTGTTAGTGCCCAACATCATGGAGGACACAATTAATACCAATGACCTTCAAGCAATGATCAACGCGGCGGTAGCTGCGTCTTTGGAGAAGGCGCTAGCAAAAGCGGCTCCTGCACCCGCTGACTCTAACGCACTGTCTAACAAGCCACACCAGGCTCACGAAGACTCCTATGAGTCGGATGACTCCACTAGAGAAAAGAAGCGCCCGGCGAAACGCCACTGGAAGGGCGAAGGTTCCAAGAGAGCCGCCTTCAAAGGCAAGGCCCCTATGAAGCGTGATAAACGCAGTACTCAGATACCTCCTGAGTACGTTGGGGAGGCCTCCTCAGATGAGGATCAAGACGTGCCCCACTCTCTCTCCGTTCTGGATGAGTGGCAGGCTGAAACCTCCGACTCTGACGAAGGCGGTTGGGGCTCCAACGCCTACGTCACTGAGACATTTCTGGGTGAGCCCCAGCAGAAAGGAGATGCGGAACCCCCCGCCACGGCCACGCAGGAGCAGGAGATATTCCTGGACTCCACAGGCCAGAGAATGTTTGATCCCAGGAAGATTTGCCATCCTCGATCGGGTGAGTGGGCCCCTCCGGATCATCTCCTCCACTTCATGCATTTCTGGATCAGGAAACCTTTGGAAAAACATATCCGTAAGAGGATGCGGGCAGAGTGTCCGAGACCAACCCTGCCAGATAAAGTGGCCTATACGCCGGAATTTGATCAGCTTATGCTGACCTTTATGGAACAAGGGGGGCGCGACCCACGGAGGGGGATCGAGAAAAGTTTTAAAGGAGCTCAGGATAAACTCCTAGACACGATGGGCCCATTGGCCCGAGTTATGTACCTGGCGGACGAAGCATACGCCAGAGCGGACTCCTTCACGGCAGACATGGTGCGAGAATGGGCACACGATATCCGAGAGTGGGCCCAGAGGGGCTTTTGTTTCCTCGGTAACACGAATGCGGCCCTCTCTACGGAGCGGTGCCGGGCAGCACTTTTTCGTATCGACCCCAAATTGGTTGACCTAGGGGTCAAAGAATTGGGCCCACAGGCACAGGGCAAGCTCTTTGATGAAGCTTTTATGAAGGAACTAAATAAGCACGTAAACATCTTTACATCCTTGAATAGGGCCCGCACGTCCATGCGTAAGGTCTTCCGAGGTACCTCCGCAAAGGGTGTTTTTTCAAAGGCTGGTCGGCAGCGGGGCCGTGCCGCCAGCAGTTTCTGGCCTTCAGGCCCCCGCGTGGGCTTCCAACATCAATTCTTCCCTCAACAAGGTTATCAGGGCATCGGAGCCAAGCAGCCATTCCCCTATTACGAAAGGGGTTCTGACAAAGGACGAGGTGGTCAGGGACGAGGCCGTGCACGCTTCCCTACAGGTAAGAGACCACCTTTGTTCGATACCTCATATAACTATGATTGCAGGCCGTGTCTCACTTTTTTCCCAGAATTGGGCCCAACTGTCCACGGACGCTTGGGTGCTACAGACCATCCAAGGATACCGGATAGAACTCCGATCACAGCCCATTCAAAGGTTCCCCCGTCATCCTTTGCGTCTCTCGGCTGCGGACACTCACCTCATAAACAGGGAGCTCCGCGAGCTTCGCGTAAAGGGCGCTATAGAACCTGCGCGCACAAGGGGAGGTTTCTTCAGCAACATGTTCCTCGTCCGCAAGAAGACCGGGGACTTCCGGCCAGTGATCAATTTGAGAGGCCTGAACACGTTCGTGACCTACCGCCACTTCAAAATGGAGGGCATCCATTTATTGAGGGACCTCCTCCAAGAAAGGGATTGGTTTACGCGTCTAGACCTCAAAGACGCTTATCTGACAATTCCAATCCACACGGACAGCCAGCCATTTCTCAGCTTTCTCTGGAACGGCACACCATGGCAGTTCACGTGCCTTCCGTTCGGAGTGAGCTCAGCACCGTGGTGCTTCACGAAAATGCTAAAACCAGTGGTATCGCACCTCTGAACACGCGGGATCAGATGCATAATTTATCTGGACGACATTCTCTTGTTCTGCAGAACAAGGGAACTGGCCATCTGGCACACTACGTATACAGTGCGACTGTTAGAATCCTTGGGCTTCGTTGTCAACAGGGCCAAGTCCGCAATGACGCCCGCTCAACTAATTCAATTCCTGGGCTTCGAGATCGACTCCAGGTCCTGCACCCTGCATCTCCCATCCGCCAAAGTGACGGCCATCAGGAAGGAGATCCGCAGGGTTCTCAAATTGGATTCCATTCTGCTTCGTCAACTGGCGCGGATTGTGGGCTGAAGGCCAGCCTCCTCCGCCAAAACCCCACATACAACCAACCGGTCCCGCTGTCGGAAGAAGTATATCAAGAACTCCAGTGGTGGCTCCACTGCATGCAGGCCTGGAATAGTTGGGCCATCTTCGGCAGTCAACCGGACTTCGTCCTGGAGTCGGACACGAGTCACGTGGGATGGGGCGCCACGGATGGAGAAACGTCCACAGGGGGCACGTGGACACCACAGGAATTATCGATGCATATCAATTGCCTCGAACTGCTAGCGGGCTCCTTTGCTATCCGCAGCCTTACCAAAGGGCAGTCCAATTGCTGTATACTATTAAGAATGGACAATGTATCCGCGGTACGGTACATCAACCGCTTGGGGGGCACCCGGTCGAGAACCCTGGTGCATCTGACAAAGGAAATCTTCGAATACTGCCTCCTGTGCAATATCACACTACGGGCAGAACACCTGCCGGGAGAGACGAAGCTCATGGCGGATTGGTATTCCCGTCGTTGGAGGGATGCCAGCGACTGGCAACTGGATCCGCGAATATTTGCGCATCTGCAAGACCAGAAGGGACCCTTTCTACTGGATCTCTTTGCCTCACGAAACAACTGGCAGGTCCCGCAATTCTACAGCTGGCTACCGGACCCGGATTGTATAATGGTAGATGCATTCACTCAGCACTGGCCACAACAGGGAGCATATGCCTTTCCCCCATTTGCCATGATTGCCAGAGTTCTCAATCATCTTCGCAGACGGAGGGTCCGACTAACCCTGCTGACGCCCCTCTGGCCGAGTCAGCCCTGGTTCCCGGACCTTCTCGAACTGTCTTATCAGGACCCGATACTCCTACCGAACGACGACATGTTACTCAGGGACCCGGCGGGGAACGCACATCCGATGGTGTCAGACGGCCGTCTGACCTTAGTGGCCTGGACTCTTTCAGGGGAACCTGGTGTACCGACGAATTATCGTCAATGGCTAAAGACCTCCTGTGGGATTCCTGGGCCCCAGGAACACGGAGAAGCTATCTATCCGCATGGAGAGCTTGGACCAGTTGGTGCGTGGGACGGGACTTTTCTCTCAGCCCTATTCGAAGAAGGGAAGTCATACCGCACCATAAATGTCATGAGATCAGCTATCTCGGCAGCACACGTGCCGTTTCAAGGAAGGGCAGTCGGACAGGATCCGCTAATATGCCGGCTGCTACGGGGTATCAAACTAAGGAGACCTCCAGCACCTAAATATCAACATCTCTGGGATGTGGATATAGTCCTTCATTTTCTCAGGAACTAGCCTCCCAACGAACAGCTCTCATTGAAACAACTGACGGCGAAGTTCACCTTCCTGTTGTGCATGGTTTCCTTCCGGAGAGTGGCTGACGTTCGGACATTCGATAAGGACGCCTTCTCCATTGGCCCCGAAGGAGTCACGTTTCACATATCGCAGCGTAATAAATCCAATGCAACATCAGTGTTCTATCTGTTTTTCAGTTCGGATCCCCAATTATGCGTGGTCCGGGCCCTCCAAGGCTACATGTCGGCAACGGAGAGCTTGCACTCACCGTCCGCGCGACAACTTTTGGTATCATATGTGAGTCCACACGGCCCGGTCTCGGTCACCACATTGGCCAGATGGATTCTCGCTCTAGCCGGGGTAGATGCCTCATTTGGCGCACACTCCGTTCGAGGGGCAGCGGCATCGTCGGCCTTTTTAGCAGGCGCCTCACTGGCGGATATCCTCCACATGGCGAATTGGTCCCGGGAATCTACCTTTCGGACCTTCTATTTTTGTCCGTCGTCCAATGCCGCTTTCGCTCTTCTACCTAAGCGTTAAAACTGCAAATACGAAGCCTCCTGTCATGTTATAAAATTGAAGATTATGCTAGCGCAGTGTACTAATAATCTTAATTTTAATAATGACAGGAGGCGAATATTTCCCACCCTTTCCTTCTCCTAGAAGTACCCGCCCAGATGGAGGTAAGTTTCGCGGTAGGAGTAGTCGGTTTCTTTATCTGGACTTAGTCACTTGGCTTAGCATAATATGCTGTTATGTTTATTATTGTGCTTTATTGAACTAGTTGGTATGGAAAATGTTAAGATATCCTTGTAACGGAGCTCCTTGTACTCCGACTGAGTACCCTCCATTGACAGATGCTCCTAGCGCTTCCTGAGGACTCCAAGCACTGCAGCAGACACCACAACCACCGCAGACTCCACAACCGCCGTATCTGGACTGGAGTCTCGCCGTCTTCCTTCCACCCTGGATCAGCTTCTGTCCTCCAGGACTGTGTGGGAAAGAACTCTTCCTTCCACCCTGTATGAACCTCCAGCATCCAGGACTGTGTGGTGAAGACCCCTCCTCCAAGGAGTGCGTGTCAGGAACAAGCTCTTTAAAGAGCTAAGTGACTCAAGCTCAGGGGAGCATGCAGAGCATAGCAATCCCCAGTGTGATTATAACAGCTCCCTCCAATAACGAGACAAGGCTACGTTTAGAGGGATCAAGAAGAACTGTCAAAACCTTTATTTCCCTTGGGACCAGCCAATAGGGTCACCACAATAACATTGTTGTGAAACCTCAATAAAATCACAAACAGTCAAACCATATCAAGCAACACACAGTGACTTATCACAACACAATGGCACATTTTAAAGGGGTGGGGGGAGACAATATTTAACAGTAAATATCTCACCTGCCTGCAGAATTAGCAATATGCAAATCTACCCGAATATGCAAATGAACCAGTCTTGCAATTCAGGTAGTGCATATTGCTGTTGCTACCAACAGAGGGCACTAGACAAGCTCCATAGCCAAACCCACCTAGTTGGTAGCAAACCTCAGCAGTACAGGAGAGCAGGCAATACATTTCACAGTACACACACACACACTATAAACAATTACATTACACACACCCTGCACCTATAATGGGTACAGGGTGACTAAAACATAAGATAAATAAAGCAGCCTACATAAATAGTCTGTCTGAAGGTAGACTAGGGGCTTTAAAGCCAGATACATGAAAGAGTCATAGTCAAAGGGGAGGAGGCTGGCAAGTAGGCCTCTCCAGGACCAAGTGGCGAAGGGCACTTCATCACAATCCTTATTGAGTAGTTGATTCATAACAGACATTTGGTTTTCTTTGGTCATCTCCGTATCACTGATACTAGTCTCTCTCTTTTCAGTTTAACAAGCCACAGGGATGATGGGAAGGCTGAAGAGACCATTATTGTTACCATGTTGGATTTCGTTATGAAAATTGGAATAAAGTTACAACGGACTTATTACCACATTTGGATCTTGTGATGTCGCAGTAGTCAAGAGGAAATGGTTGGCTACGCTGGGACTTATATATCCTCTGTTTTACTCTGATTGGTTCTTTCTATAATGGTTTTTTTCTTTGCTGCTGTGGAGCTAGTAAAGAAAGTTAATGCAAATACTCGCCTCCTGTCATTATTAAAATTAAGATTATTAGTACACTGCGCTAGCATAATCTTCAATTATAGCATACCTGTGTTAGGGGAAAATAATTTGATAATTCTAAATTGACCGTGATAAAGTCAATATAATGCAACAATGTCAAATTAAGTTTCTGTTGGCTTGCAAAAATGTGCTGACAATTGATTCACATTTTATTCCCAAGCGTGGCTTACACATAATATGTGTTTGATTTGAATGCAGGGGTGTATTTGTGTGGAATGTAAATGTATGTAGAAATGCAGAGGCGTATTTATGGTTACATTAGTGAATGCAGGGTGTACATAAAGAGTCAAATGAGCGAAAAGGAGAGATCAGCAGAGATGCTCATTACCTGAAGCGGGATATTTGTTTTGCTGCATGAATGCCGTACATTTCCAAGGAAAGGTTCCAGGCATATCAACGGAGCAGTGATACTAGAATACAGCCAGGACATATCTTCTTTAAAGCAGCAACAGATTATTTATTGGGGAAATATGTGCTTATAAGGATCCTTCACATCATTTTCTGGATACTATTTTAGTTATACTTTTTATTGGATTTTATGTATTGCATTCCAAGAAGCGTGGTTTTGGAGAGGGCATATTGATGTTTATAGGGCCTGGTTTAGCATCATTGTGCCAGTCTGTTCTCTATCTGCATGACAAAATGCGATTGTGTATGTTTGAATGCTATGTGGATGATGAGTGAGTGCGAGTTTATGAATACACGGCTCTATTAAAAAAAGTTACATGGCGTATTTTTCCTGTTCCTTCCCATACCACTTGTCCTCTTTCACAATATGGAAAGTGACACCTGGATGAATGGGGTCAGTGACATAGTGAGCCATTCTCCTATTTTACCTTTTCCACTGCGTGGCCCTCTCTTGCCTGGTGTTGAACTGAGCTGCATTGAGATAGGTTTGTATTCTAGACAAGCAGATGTACCAGCCACCTCACACTGTTGTAGTGCAGGATGCGGAGTGTGACAAACATCACTACAACACGTGCTGACAGGTGGCTGTGCTGGTCAGCAATAGACTGAGCTCAGTTCAATGGCAGAGAATTAAGTAGTGAGACTTCAGAGGCATGATCTAGACACGACTGCTTCATTAAGATAAAGTTGTTTTGGTGACTCTAGTGTCCCTTTAAGTAGTCGTCTGTAAAATTCCATCTTTGCAATTACTGATATATTGGCTATGTCAATGTACAAATTGAGAATATATTCACTCAACAATGAACTTTAGTGAACTGAAAACCAGACTGCAAAATTATAGGACCTGTAACTGCATGTACTGTTGATATATAGATATATGTACATACACATATTTACACACCACCTTCTTATCCATTTCTCCAAGTTACACAATAAACCTAGCAAATGCAGTGTATCTGAACTGTGTCGCAGTAAATTCAACTTAAACCCTGTGGCTCAACACAGATGCTACTGAACTTTCCACATGAGGAGGTGACCAACAGACCGCTGGTAAGTTGTCAAACCATTCTAAACATTTGACTTCTTATCCTAGAAGGGCACCAGGGCATTATTGGCACCCTAACCACCACAGTGAGCTACAGTCTCTTTGTTTAAAGAGACAATCTAGTCCTGTAAAGCACTTCAGCTTGCTGAAGTACTTTATGTATGAGGAGTATGACCTTTTTTAAATTTTAATAGAAAAATTGCACTTTTACAAATTAACCTGGTTACACCCTCCAGCTAAATTTAAGAGGCAGCAAGTGGAGCTAAATTCAAGAGGCCCAGGGCACCTGCCTTGCAAAGACTTCTTATTAAGCTGCATTGGGAAGTCTGTGATTGGACAGCTACAGAATGTTTGGGTGTGGTTAGAAGGAGAGGCTTGCAAATGCTTCAGACAAGAGATCTGCAGGTTTTGCAAGCTGTTTTTCGATATACACCTAATGAAAAAAAAAAGTATACCTAAATGCATGTCTTAATTGAGGTAGATCTACTAAAGAGTTGATCAATACAAAGGGGGAAAAAAAATATCCCATAACCAAAAACAAACATAAAATAATAAGTAAAAGGACAAAGCCAATGCATTAATATAGAAATAACCATTTTTAATCCATGGAGTCACTGAAAGCACAGATATATATATATAAATGTTTTAACAGGAAAGGGATTAAACATAGACAAGAATTTAATTTCTAATTGTGAATGCTCCCAAACTGACCTATGTACAAACAAAATCTGGCTATGATAATCTTTCTGCAAGGAAGAAACATGATTTCCTGTAGTAATGGTGTTAGCCGTATGGTAAAATACTGTTTTCACGTTCTTGTTTCAGACACATCAAAGCATTTCATGTGGAGCTTCGCTGTGATTATAGGGCAGCATCAAGGTCCCTTCCCTTGCAGGGCCCAAATTCCTTTCAATCCACAATGCGTTGCAAAGTGATATGAAATAGGCAGCAGACAGGGATAGTAGGTGACTGGAAGAGAGACTGTATTCTGGCTTAGGATAGCAAAACCCAGAGTGGATTCTTTTATTTTCATAGAAAAAAAAAACCACCACTCAAAAGACATGCTAAAAATAAAGAAAATAAAACAACCATACATCTCAGAAAATAACTTTTTTTTCTAATAACTTACAAAATGTGTATATTAAATAAAGAAAAAATGTTCCACTTCTCTGCAAACGTCACTGCAGAGTATAATCTCCTGAAATCCGGGTCTTTCCCAAACAAAGATAACAGATGACAAATAAATTGCTATTTCTTAAAAAGTAAAACAAAACCTAGAACAGGGGTCAGTCCGTCTGCTGGCTCCCAAGACTGGAGAATGAGTCCATACTCTGGCTCCATGGTTATCAGAGGTCCGTCCGTGCATTGGCAGCATTGGGAGCATATTTGGGCATCAGCTCGTGAATTTTACGGATGTAGTCAGACTTCTCAGCGCATCCTTTACACATTTCTCCCCAGTCATCCAAGATCTTCTTCAATTCTTTGACTCTTAACTTCTTCAGGTCCACTGTGCTCAAGTCAATCTGTTTATCTACCAGATAGAAAGAGTGATTAAAAGATCATGCCTGTCTGTGTGCAAACTCATCACACTTTGTTCCAGCACTGCACTATCCTTACCGTATTTCAGCTCGCAGATCTGACCGTCTTTCTTCTTTAGCTTCTCGCAGACCTTTTTAGCTGGAATATGGTTGCTCAAAGGTTTTGACACCTCGTTGGTGATTTTGGTGGCAGCATCACTGGTGGCCCCAATATAGTAGCACTACATAAAGAGAAGCAAGAGAAAGCTTATGAATGCTACCGAAAACAATTAGTAAGTAGGTGCTGTGGATCAGAGGATCAATGGCTCCCTCTAATGGCCATGTTTTAAAACAGCAGCAATTTAAAGAGGAAACAGTGCTGCTTTAGTAAGCCAAAATGAGAGAGATATTTGCAATGACTCCACATTTAAAGGGACTCTCCAGTGCCAGGAAAACAAATTTGTTTTCGTGGCACTGCAGGTTACCTGAATCCTACGCCGATGTCCCTAGGTGCTGGGAAAGGCTCAGCCCACGCTCCTTCCCCGGGCCGACATCGGCCGGCAAGGGAGACCTAATGTGCATGCGCAGGGAGAAAAATTAAAATTCGGATGCTGGATGTCTGTGAGGATGTCCAGCGTCAGATAACGGACTAAAAGTCCATTATGAATCAGGAAGCGCCCCCAGTGGCTGTCTGTTAGTTTTCTGGAACTGCAATGTTTTACATTGCAGCACTAAGTGCAGTAGGGGCACAGCACCCAAACCACTTCAATAAGCTGAAGTGGTCTGGGTGCCTGGAGTGTCCCTTTAACATCTCCTGATCATATTTTACTAGTATTACCATTAGTTAAAGGAAACTGTCACTTTGAAATAATTTTTTTTATCACATTTACTTATTCATAGCTTTTGAGATAGTATTCTCATTCACAACTTTACAAAATCCAAATGTATTCCTCAGTACTGCCATTTTATACTGTGACCTCACCCCTTACAAGTTAAAATATGATTAATACATGTTGTAATGACTGCTATTTAGTACTAATGCACTTTAAAAATACAAGTATCCCAGTGGATGAGATGTTTAAAAAATTATTCCAGCCATGACCACGGTAGTGGTTATGTTAATTGGAGTAACCGAGCACCGCTCCCCAGTAATGGGGCAAACTGTTTTACAATGGTTTGCCATCTAACCTATTCCCACCAGGTGCTGATGGTCGTAGGAAGGTGGCAGAATCACACACTGCTTCTGCAGAGCTGCTGAACCCAGATGCAGTTCCTGTCGCATCAACTGATCGCTCTCTGCCACTGAGTGACATTATGTGCATAGAAATATGCGCAGAATTGACATTAGCCAGCCCAGAACTCTTGTTCCAGGCAGGATAATGACATCCCAATTATGCTGCTGGAAGTGGAGTTACATCTCCAGCAGCAAAAGCTGCACTTAAAATGACCGTTTCAGTAATTTGAAGTGGCCATGGTGCCTTGAGTAACCCTTTTTCTTCCTAAAGATTTACCCATAAGCGTGAACAAACATCTTTTTTAAAATCCACTCTTATGCTTCGCGTTTCATCTATTTTTGTTGAAGTATGCGATCATTCACAAATAACATGAACACAAAAAAATAAGGATTGTATATTTACAATTGATTATATTACATTCTTTCCCCCAAGTGTGACTATGTTTACAAATAAATATATTTTCTCTAAAATGCCATCAACAGCAGATGAAAAAGAAGCTGCATATTCCCAATGCAGTTTAGTCGGTTTGTCACATTAAAGCGGCACTGTTACCCCCCAAATATTATTTGAATATTTATTAAATCCAGACTCGACCGCTGTGCCACTTTACTTTCATGCCAGACAGAGGTTTCAAATGGAAGCCTCATACCAGGAGGCGCTTATAGACAAAGAATGTCATGTGTTTGTCTCAGTATATCAATTCGCATTCGTTTTCATTTGTGAATGGGAAACTAATGATAGGCTGAGATTGTCACATGCCGCTCTCAGCAGCAAATAGCTAATGCTACCCGATTGAAAGTAAATGGCTTAATCCCTTCAGGTAGTCCGGAGCATGGGATCTCCTCTCATCATAGCAGCTTCATTCCGACTAAGTTGTTATGGTGCCTGGAGTGTTCCTTTAATTTATGATCAGTTTGCATTTGCAGTAATTGCACTTCATGTTAATTTACACAAATGAGAACATGATTTTCTAGCAATTTAACACAGATCTTTATCCAACATCTGTAATACACACCAGTCGGTTCTCTTTTCCTCTGGCGTCGTTGCAGGTTTTTAGAAGTTCCTTTTCAACAACATCTGCCTTGAAATCCACATTCTTCTCCTTCAGGGACTGGTAAAAACGTTCCAGGAATGAGACACACACTGCAACAAAAGCGATTAAGATATGATAAGCAGGACATAGGTACACACACAGAAAAACACCCAATTAATGTACACAAACACAGGCAATTCAGCAGTGTGGTGGCACAACACGAATAGCTCATCTTAGCAATATTACAGCACCACAGGATTATGGACTAGTAAAGGCACACCAGGGCTGTCAAGTCTTCCATTTTTCTTTTGACACATAACAATCCTGCATTCAGATGGACAGTACATGAAAAGTGTTGCCCTACAATATGTATAATTCATATGATTCTGCAATAGAACAAAATTATTACCATTAGGAAACACAAAACAAACTTTGTTTAGCCCACTTATTTCCATCTGGGGAAGAACACCTGTCCTAAAAAGCATGGGAGATCTGACCGCCCTGGGGCTCAAAGAGGCTAGTGCAGAATTATTTTCTGTCACCTTTAGTGCTTGGAGTTGAAGTCATACAGTAAAAAGCACAGACTAAGAGAACACTCCATGCACCATTACCACTGTAGGCTGCTGTTTGTGAACATATTGACAAGTTACCCAGGGTCTCCTTGGCACTCGCCGCCATCACTTGTAGAACTGACGCCCTCAGCCACGGAGCGTCTAGCTGGAATGCTGGACTTAGCTCAGTTCAGAGCTCAGACCCAAGGTAGGTTGTCAAACCATTCACATGTGACTTGACCCACCTCCCCTCGAGCTTATTAAGCGTAAATGTCAAGAGAAAGACGGCTACGCATGAGCAATGTTGTGTCCCAGTGATTATCTATGGGAAGCATCTGACTGGACACAAGTTGTCAGTTATAATGATTTCACAGGAGGTAGAGCAAAGTAAGAGGAGACTCTGGCCCAGGAAGAAAGAGGAGTTTACATTTTTTTTTTTTTTTAACCATTTCCATGTAGAACACGTAAACGAATCACATAGAAAGCATCCCTTAATACTGAATTGGGGGCTTTCTATATCCAATAAAGACAGTCCCTGTTTTGACTTCCTCCAGAT
>OW240919.1:104864313-104975258 GCA_933207985.1 Pelobates cultripes
CCCCAGCCCCCATGTATTATAAGACCCCCCAGCCCAGCCTCACCTTCGCACTCCCCCTCTTTCAGAGCTCGGCCACCGCCCGGTAGGACCACCAGGACCCCGGCCACGACGAGGGCGCACACAGTCCACATGGTTAATGCTCTGACAGCCGGTATGTCTCCCGATAGCAGCGCTCACTCACACCGCTCGCCGGCAACTGCACCTCGGCTGCTCCCGGAAAGCCCACTCCAGCTCACTCTAACTCCTCATTGGCTGACGGGACGGAACCGGGCTCCACGCCGCGCTCGCTGATTGGCTCGCGAATTCTGACGGTTCCACGTCCCAGTCATTGATTAGCTCTGGGGGCGTGGCTTTCTGTGTCAGGATGTGGGCTAGTTGTCGCACGGGGATTGGTTGAGGCGTCATGACGCGAACAGCCGCTTGCGGCGCTATAGGTGCCGGAAGTGGTTGAGTACCGTGTCGCCATTTTTAGTGAGGGCTAACAGTAACCTGGTTTAGTCCAGTGACGTGTTAACCTGTGCAGGGACTTACTTTCCCAGAGGGATTATATCATATCAGTTCTAGAGGCTGAACTAGATGGAGGCATGTCTCCTCTCAGCCTATGTAACTCTGTCATTATGTACAGCATTTATTTCAATCTGAATTCTAAAACTGAGGCTTAAAAAGCAGAGCACCAATATCCGCGGAGTTGTTTAATATTTATTGATGGGCTATATTAGCCTGAGTTGGGCTATTATGGTTTAATTCGCTAACATTTAGTAACACGGTTTATGGAGCTTTTCTTACGGGGCCCGGCCTGGTATCTCTATACAGGACGGCATTGATGGTGGGTTCGATCAGTCTGATATCTAATAAAATTATATCGGTCTCTGATCCCCAAATAATGTACGCAGCATTATCGCTGCAACTTTTTTTTTTTTTTCATTTGAAAACTTAAATCTCAAAGACGTGGCCTTGGTGCCATGCCCCTCTCTGTCTAACCCTGCAACTGCAAACATTCTGAAAATATCAGCATTTTGCAGGAACCGCAATGTCTACCTGACCGCCACTAGGCGCGCATTCACCCCAATAGCTGAGTTAAACGCGTTGAGACCATTTGATTTACGCTGCCCAATGTTTTCAGGTCATGCATGCTAGCCTGCCGGGAAACACTGGATTGGCTGAGATAATCAATCTTGATAATCTTAGCTGAGGAGACAGAGCTTCGGCACAGAGAGTCCACTGTGACAATGCGTATAAGGAATATAAATCTTACCTTGGGGGGCACCTACATAGGTACAGGATCAATATAATGTAAGGAATACATGTTTGTGAATGGCCCATTCTTCCTGTGTAATAAAATTAACATTAAAATAGAAGAGGCAAAATACCCTGATAAGCTTCTTTTATTAGAGCGGCTTGTTTTGTACTGGGGTAGGCTGTAATTTTTTATTGGCAGTTGCATGATCTAAAGAGAAAAACTAAATGGCTTTTCCAACCAGTGAGGACCCACTGAAATAGTTTGGGAACCCAAATCTGGCTCCTGATCTAGTGTTTTAGAAGAACTGGTGCTGGCTCTCAATGTAATGGTACAGTTTAAAGGAGATACAATTTGAGAATTGAGTAACTTCTAATTGAAAGGCAAGCTGACTGAGTTTGTTCTTGCATCATGTTTTATGATATTACTTAGTGTTTTTGGATTGTTAAATTTTTGTGGGACCTTATCACTCGATACCTCCAAAAATGCTCCAGAACTGCTGAACGCTCTTGGAGAAAGTCTCACTGTGCGTCTGACTTTCTCCACTATAAATTTATGCTGGGCTCATAAAGCTTGGCTCTTTCCTCTGCAAAAGTAAATTACTTCAATACCCTCGTAACCACACTCTCCCGCGAATCCAAACGACTATTTCACACATTTAACTCTCTTCTTCGCCCTGTTGTTCCTCCTTCACCTACTAACTTGACCGCCTCAGACTTTGCAACTCACTTCACTGACAAGATCTCTACAACCAGGGAAGATATCTCTCATCTTTCTTCTTCCCCTTACAATACTTCCCCTAACTTCACTCCCTCTGCTGTTCTATGTTCAATCGCACCCGCTACATTGGAAGAGGTTTCTGCTCTGCTCCAGTCCTCCCGCCCCACCACCTGCTCCCTAGATCCAGTTTCCTCGCATCTCATCTGTACTCTGTCTTCTTCTCTTTCTCCACCTCTCACTAAAATTCTCAATCTCTCTCTCCCCTCTGGTATATATCCATCGCCCTTCAAACATGCTGTAACCCCAATTCTAAAGAAGCCCAACCTTGACCCTAACTCCCCATCCAACTACCATCCTATCTTGCTACTGCGTTTTGCATCCAAGATCCTTGAAAGAATTGTGTATGCGAGATTGACAGACTTCCTCGAGTCCAACTCTCTGATAGACCTGCTTCAGTCTGGCTTCTGCACTAAGCACTTTGTGGAAACGGCACTGAGCAAAGTATCCAATGATCTACTCACTGCAAAATCTCGTGGTCACTACTCTATCCTAATTCTCCTTGACCTGTCTGCGGCTTTTGACACTGTTGATCATCAACAGCTTCTTCTCATCCTCCGCAATATCGGTCTCCAAGATATTGCTCTCTCCTGGTGCTCCTCCTACCTCTCCCAGCGCTCTTTCAGTGTTTCTTTCTCTAGCTCTGCTTCTTCTTCCCAACTCCTCTCTGTTGGTGTCCCCCAAGGTTCAGTCCTTGGTCCCCTACTGTTCTCCATCTATACTGCCTCCCTTGGTAAATTCGTTAGCTCCTTTGGCTTCCAATATCATTTCTATGCAGATGACACACAAATCTACCTGTCCTCTCCTGATCTCTCCCCATCCCTCTTGACTAGTGTCTCTGGCTGCCTCTCTGCTATTTCTAACTGGATGGCTGCCCACTTCCTTAAACTAAATTTGACCAAAACTGAAATTCTGGTCTTCCCTCCTTCAAGTGTTGTTACTCCTGTGTTTGTCTCCCTCCAAATCAACAGTGCTACCATCAGCTCCACCACGCAGGCTCGCTGCCTAGGTGTTCTCTTTGACTCCGACCTCTCCTTCAAGCCTCATGTTCAGTCTATCGCCAAATCCTGCCATTTCCATCTCAAAAACATTGCGCGCATCCGCCCCTACTTAACGCCTGATGCAACTAAGGTGCTGGTCCATTCCACTGTCCTTTCTTGCCTTGACTACTGTAATCCGCTTCTCAGTGGTCTTACGTGCTCTCAACTTGCACCATTACAGCAATTTGACTCAGAACACTCTGATTGGTTGACTTGGAATTCAACCAATCAGATTGCTAGTCATTTTACACAGCGTGGGAAAATTCTAAAGAACTTTCCCACGCTGTGTAAAATGACACAGAGCCCTCTGATTGGATGGCTTGAAATGGAAGATGGATTAATTTTTTTAGCATTGTGTTTTTTCTTTTCCATCTGATTTTTTTTTGTGTTTTAAAAAAAAAAAAATTTTTTAAGTTCGGCAGGTATTATGGTTTTTATTGGCCTTTTTTGGTGGCTGAAAAATTAAGATTTTAGAAAAAAGAAGACATCAAATGGTAAGTTGTATTTTTTATTTTTTACAGGCACTTAGTTGTTTTATTCCCCCCTCAAAATTTTTAGGGTGAGGGGGTTAGTAGGGGTTTCTTCTGGGTTGGGGGGGTGACTAGGGGCTTGGGGACCCCTAGTCACCTTGGGGGGGAACATTTTAGTTTAGGGCCCCCATCTGCCGCTCAGGGGTGGGGCCAGGGGTGAAGACAATAGGTCCCCCCCTCATTGTTATTTAGGGCCCCCACCCACCGCTCAGGTCACATGAGGCATGAGCACTTGGAGATTTATCATATTATAACCTCTTAAGCTGATTTTTACCACTCAAATCTGACACCTGTTGTCACACTGCAACCCGGGGGCTACTAATCTGTGCTTTTGGCACCACATCAACCGGTCAGCATCTCACTAGATTAAGCCTGAGGCCTAGTTGCGGCATACCACGCGACACGGGAGTGAGGGAGGCACCCAATCCCTCTACCCACAAGCTACTGAGAACACCCTGGTGAGATATCTCCACCCCACCCCCGCCAGTGAGGGATATCCCGGCACCCTAAACTACACCTTGAACCTTGGGACTGACCTGTGTAAACGGTGAATCCGACAGGGCTCATTGAAGGCACCTAACATGACGACGGAGCACAACTCTGTATGGCCTAGATGGGGCCTACTGGCGGTGTTTGATGACATCTTTGAAGCCTTTTGGGAGCGGATAAGACTGTGCAGAAGCTGTGGCACCCCCCATCTCAATGAACGGACGAAGTGTGAAAGCAGTCAAACCAATTCCTGCCGGAGGGGTCAGATGGGCCCCGGGGAACACCCCAGTCAGCAGCTACATCCTTTATGGGATGAGGATTGTGGGGAGATGGGAGCTCCGCTACAGCCGACGCCTTTGCACCCTAAAGAAGAGGCGGAAAAGGCACCTGCGAAGCATGAAGCAGCAGTGCCGCTCCTCACGCAGGTGCAGTGCATCCACCTTCCAGGGAAAGGCTTCAAGGCAAACCTGTTTCTATGCAAGGTCTGACAGAGACACTCTGCATTTGTCCTGCCGGAGCACTCTGATGCAACTCCCCTCTTTTCTAAACGGAATACCTGCTTGCTTTCTACGCACACCGACCTGCCGACTTTAACGCTGGCTTGAAGGCCTGATCGGCATGTCACAGGCCTGGGCAGCGACTTCCAAAGGCATAGGCTGAATGTGGAAGCACTCTGGACTCGTGGCCTATGAATTGCTACCTGTTTCCATACTAGCAGAAAGCAGCATAGCTATACATTTTGCATGAGTTAGATGTAACCGTATGAATATTGTGGTTTTTCTTTTTTTTTTTTAACTAATGGTTTCTCCCAACATACAACCCTGCTGATCTTCAAGCATTCTTAAGCCCACACCCTTAGAGAGTCAGAGACTGCTGCAGAGGGGGGGTCCCCCAGTAAGATGAAGCTCATTATTGCTAGACATCTCAAGCCTTGTCTCTTTATAACTCATGAAATAGGAATTATCCCACTTAAGCTAGTTTCTACATAATCTTTAATTCAAATGTCAGTATGTTTAATCTAACTCCGTTCCATACCTACCTTGTCTTGTAGCTGACATGTTGATTTACCTTGTGATTATTTTACAATATCTTATAAAACGTGCAGCGTTGTTTGCCAAACACATGTTTCTAAATGTTGACTGACAGGCTAGCAACAGCTGTTGTGGCATTGCATGCCTCTTTGTTTTTCCCCATGCACAACAAAATAAAGAATTTAAGAAAAAAAAACATGTGGTGCATATCTTAACTGTGATGCTTTAGTTGTGAAGAGACATGAGAGGGCTCCTTAATCTGTCTCAGGGGGGAAATCTGGCTTCTATGTCAATGGGTATAGCGGAGAGGGAATGGAGGAGAGCCCCAGTTTGGGTGCCACCGTACCAGTACATGCCAAATGAGCAGGGTGGAGTGGTTAAATGGCTAGTGGCTGTTTTTTTTTGTACTGATGGCAGGTTTCATCCACAATAAAGCACAGAATGGCCTGGCCTGATTTCCACAGTTTATGCACACCGTCCATCCCTGTCTGATTTCTAATTGTATGGCCAATTCCACCACCTAGTAGGTAATATATTTTTAGATCTGGCACCTCCAATCCCCAAGGTGAGTATTGAGTGTTTCAATCTTGGATTCCCGGATCCCCAGATGTACCTAATGAGCAGAGAGTTTAAGAATACAGAGTATTCTGAGATGTGTGTGTGAAGAGTTTGGAAGAGGTAGAGGATGGATGGCAGCAAATTCATTTTGGTAACAGCAATAGTTGTCTAGATTTTTATGGAATGCAACAAAAATAGAGAATATGAGAACGGACAAAAGCTTAAAGGAACTCATTACCTCGCCCTTTGGTCAATCCCAGCTCAGGTCTCAAAATAGTTTTTGCTCACTTGTGCCATTACAGAGCGAACCTATTCCAAGGCATATTAGACTGATCCTACCCATAAGGGCAGTCCAGAACCAAAATGCAGACAAGTTCTTTCTGTACAAGAGATACAGCAACCCCAGGTGATTGTTTTGGCCTTCTTTGGGCGTTAGCAAGGTGTAACTGATACTACTGGGCGGCACTTTAAGGGGGATGGCAAAAAAAAACCAGCCCCCTATGTGCCCTGGCAAATACCTTGATAGCCTCTTGACCTGGGGGACCCAAGAGCTGGCCAGTTGGCCACCTCGGGGCCCCCCCAAGGCTGGCATCAGCGATGTATGTTACACAAAACAAACAAGGCATTTGCCTTGGGTGGCACTTTTCAGGGGGCGACAAAAAAAAGCCGCCCCCAAATGCCCAGGCGGAGTCTTTGTTTTCCTCATGCCATGGGAGGCTCAAGAGCTGGCCGGCTGGCCACTTTTGAGCCCCCCCAAAGTAGGCGGTAGCTTCTATTGCGGCGGGCAGCGAGGGAACATGCTCACCATGCTCACCTCAGCTCTTCCTGCTCAGCTCCCTCAAAGCGGCGCGTGAGGGAGCTGAGCAAGAAGATTAAAAGCTCCCTTGCTGCCTACTCTGCCTGTCTGCCCCCTGCCTGCGCAGCAGCCCCACTGGACCGCAGGTAAGTAATCCACTCCAGCTCTCCCAGGGAGGCTGGGTTGATGTACAATAAAAAAATGTAAAAAGGGGAGTGCTCCTAATCTCCGCTCGTTACCTGTATAAAAGACACCTGTCCACAGAAGCAGTCAATCAGATTCCAAATTCTCCACCATGGCCAAGACCAAAGAGCTGTCCAAGGATGTCAGGGACAAGATTATAGACCTACACAAGGCTGGAATGGGCTACAAGACCATCGCCAAGCAGCTTGGTGAGAAGGTGACAACAGTTGGTGCGATTATTCGCAAATGGAAGAAGCACAAAATAACTGTCAGTCTCCCTCGGTCCGGTGCTCAATGCAAGATCTCACCTCGTGGAGTTTCAATGTATCCTGTAGTCCGTACTGATCTCACAATAAATCTTATGTCCTGCGTATATTTCTGATCTAATATATTTAGAACTTGCCCCAAATGTGTATGTAATAAACGAATTGACATATATTTGTGTATTTACAGTATTTGTGTATTTTGGTAATCATTACATATGTTAACATGTATCCACATTTTTCCAAACAATGATGCCCATGATCATTTTAATGATGTCTAAAAAGATTTATTATAAATTGGTAAGTACGTACTATAATTATAATTAAAAAATTGTTTCTCCTCTCGTACCAATTTTCTTGTTTCCCTTACTCTCTTCATTGGGATTCACATTTTTTACCATGTGTTCAATAAACACATTAATAAGAAACAAATTTGGAACTTGGTGTGTTTAGACCTGTGGATTTAGTTAAGCTTTAGTTAAAACTGATAAATAAATAAATAAATAAAAACTATATCCAGGCTGCAAAGTATAATCAAATTAGGGAACACACTACAACCCCTATGATCCTGAATTAGCTATAGCCAAGATGGTGGATGTATGCCATTTGTTGACTGCCCCCAGACTACAGACAAAGGGCATTATTTGTCATGTCCGAATACGCTCTGATAAAGAATGGCAGCCAGCTTCCTCTAGGGTGATAAACTTTATTTTCATATAACAACCATCTGAAGGAAAAAAAAAAAACAACGGAAACAGTGAATCTTATTTACACATAAACTGGACGCAGTGTGCGAGGAACATGCGGACACCGTATATACAAACACACACCCTGCGGGAAGCTGATCATTAGGGATACAACACAGCACCGCCAGAGGAGGCATTATAATATGAACACACAGAACGAGGGGGCGCTGATACCAGTCTGATTGTGACGGTAACTGATGGACGAGTTACGCTTCCTCTGTATCCTCGCAGACATCAAGAAGTGACACCCAGGGGGTCGTATAGCGGTGACAGATTTGACAGGCCAAAATGTTCCCAGAGTCCATTGGGGGAGGAGGAGATATAAACTGGATTTAACAACAGGTAACACTATTGCCCATGATGAGATATGAGGCAGTAGGAGGCATCACCTTGCAACGTTGGTTGGAATGAAGATATGCTTCACTGGAATCACCCCTTTTCTGACATGTATCTCACACATCCAAATACTGAAAGACCAATGGATTTTTACACTCTCACAATATATTTATATATTCTGAGAGTGTAAAAACTCATTTGCACATGCACACACTCTCTCTCTCTCTCACATCTCATTTTGCACTAAAAACAAATCAATGGCCCATAACTTTAATCTCCTAAAGGCAAATTATAACTAAAATAAGATTTATCCCACAGGAAATAGTATTTTGTAACTTTCACCTTTTACACATACCTATACATGTTTATGTGTGAGCCACCCATTGCACGCCTGGAGAGTCACTGGCCAGAGCCGAGCTTGGTGGCTCTGGTCCATGAGAGTGGTTTTCTACAGGGGTACACTGAGGGGTACACTGAATTGATAAATGTTTGCACTATGTTATTTTTTATTTAGTACAGACTCATCTTAACTAAAGTTTCTTCTATGATATAAGGGAGAATAAGTATATTTTTATCTGTTTTTTATTACACAGTGCAGCCCTTTTTATATTGTTGTGAATTTGGGAATTGTTTGCACAGATATCGCATGGAGTGCATACAGCTTGTTTAGAACAAAAATCACTAATCACATTTTTGTTTGTTTTTCTTTTATTGTTAGAATTAGAGTTATTATTAGCGATTAAGTATCTTTGGTTTGTTTACATTGTTGAGTGAGAGTAATTTTGCTACGCAGAAAGATAGATGGATACATGCAGGGCCGGACTGGGGAAAAAATGTGGCCTGTCATTTTTGAATCACAGCGGCCCACCGAGAAGGGGGATGGCCAGAGAGTGTTTTGTCATCCCCAATGACAAGCACAACCCCTCTCAAAGTGAGCATGTTGGTTCAATGCGCAGAGCCCTGCTAAAGTGCTCTTGCATGAAAAAAAAGGCCCTGTATTTGTTCTATGCAGCACAAGCAAATTTATTAAACATGCTTGCGCTGTGTTTGCTTGTGACATGTCTCCGGTGTCTCCATAAGTGGGATACCAAAGGACAAAAGTGTAAGGAAAGCGTATTGTACATGTGTTTAGATCCTGCTTGTTGGATTGAGTGTGTGTAGAGTTTGTTCATTGTGGTGTGGTGTTTTGTGTAAATGTCGGTTTCAGCTGTATTGTGTTATTTTTGTGGTGTAATATGTATGGCTAGGGGCTGTAGAGAGTGTGAGTATAGATGATGTAGCGAGTGTGCGCATAGGGGCTGTAGTGTATGTGTGTATAGATGATGTAGTGTGTGTAGTGGTTGTAATGTGTGTGTGTGTTTGCTTACAGGGTATCTAGTGTGTTCATAGGGGACCCAGAGTGTATTTGTCATTAATGTAGTGTGTGTAGGGGTGCATTGTGTGCCTATAAGGGATCTAATGTGTGTGTAGAATCCAGAGTATGTGTATGAGATTTAGTGTGTGTGTATAGGTAGAGGATTCAAAGTGTGTATAGGGATTCTAGTGTGTATGTGTGTAAAGGATTCATAGTTATGGACGGGATCTAGGGTGTGTGTATAAGGGATGTAGTGTGTGTGTCTAGAATGTAATGTGTGTAAGGGGTGCACTGTGTGTGACGGGTACAGGGTGTGCAGTGTGTGTGTGTGTGTAAAGGGTGCAGTGTGTGTGTGTGAGGAGTGCATGTGTGGGGGGTGCATTGCGTGTGTGAAGGTTGCACTATGTGTGTGAAGGGTGCACGCTGTGTGTGAAGGGTGCAAGGTGTATGTGGAATTCACTGTGTGCTTGAGTGGTGCAGTGTGTGTGTGAAGGGTGCGCTGTGTGTGTGAGGGTTGCAGTGTGTGTTGGGGTGCATTGTGTGTGAAGGGTGCACTGTGTGTGTGTGGTGCAGTGTGTGTATGAGGGGTGCTGTGTAGTGTTTGAGGTGCAGTGTGTGTGTGCTGTGTGGTGTTTGGGGTGCTCTGTGGTGTTTGGGGTGCAGTGTGTGTGTGTGTGTGTTGGGGTGCTCTGTGGTGTTTGAGGTGTAGTCTGCGTGAGGGGTGCAGTGTTGTGTTTGGGTGTAGTGTGTGCATGTGAGGGTTGCAGTGTGGTGTCTGGGGTGTAGTGTGATGTTTGGGGTGTAGTGTGTTGTTTGGGGTGTAGTGTGATGTTTGGGGTGAAGTGTGTGCATGTGAGGGTGCAGTGCTGTGTTTGGGGTGTAGTGTGTGCATTTGAGGGGTGTTGTGTGGTGTTTGGGGTGTAGTGTGTGCATGTGAGGGGTGCAGTGCTGTGTTTGGGGTGTAGTGTGTGCATGTGAGGGGTGTAGTGTGGTGTTTGGGGTGTAGTGTGTGCATGTGAGGGGTGCAGTGCTGTGTTTGGGGTATAGTGTGTGCATGTGAGGGGTGTAGTGTGCTGTTTGGGGTTTAGTATGATGTTTGGGGTGCTGTGGGGCAAAAATAAAAAAATCTGTTTGTGTATTTTTTTTATTTTTTTTAAAATTATTATTATATTTATGTCCCCCCTCCCTTCTTACGTTTGCCTTGGAGAGGGGAACCTTATCCGTAGGATATCCCTGGTGGTCCGGTGAGGAGTGAACTCTACCCTGCAGTTCCTGGGGTAGAGTTCACTCTCGCGAGATCGGTGCGTTGCCATAGTAACCACAGCAACTCTCCGATCTCGCGAGAGGAACCAGGCGGAGCTGCAGTTTAGAGCTCCCCAGGTCCTCTCTCCCTCCATCCCATTTGCCCGGTATGCCCGATGGCCAGTCTGGGCCTGGATACATGGATACTTCAACTAGACTAAAGATCCTGACTCAACAGTGAAAACAATTGTCTCATCAATGTTTGTATTATTTTTATACCTTAACCCTGAATCCACAATTCTAGCCCATACATATATTATTTATATATGTAGAATAAGATATATATATATATATATATATATATATTCTACATATACACCACTCATATAGTGTTTGCTGTTTTTAGACTGTTGTATCTGTAATGATTAGTGTTGGATTATGGTTAATTTTCTCTCTGCATACCCAAACTCCAATCCTAATGCCCCAAAGTACATCTACTGTCTCTTAGTTTGCCTCTTTGCCTTTTGCTATAACCTTAATTTCTCTAATCATGTCCTCAAATAGGCTCAAGTCTATAAATACACATGCGTGAATATAATTTTTGAGGCCTACTTTGGCTACTTTTAAGTCTGGGTAATTTTCATTGATTACCATGTATATGTTTGTGTGTAAATATTTGTATATCAATTTCTATAAACGTGTGATTATGTAATGTAGTGTGATAAGTGTGGGTGTGTAAAAATGATTAACATTCTATGTTTTTAGCCTGTCCTGGGGAATAATATTTTGTGCACCTTCTCCTCCAAGCAATTTGAAAAGGGTACTCTAGGCAACAAAATCATTGCACATTAATGTAGTGGTTTTGGTGCATTGATGCTGTCATGTTTGTTGGAACCTTGCCATTTCTGTGAAATTACAAAGTTTATATTTGATAGTAACCGCACCTGTAGTGGCTATATGGCAGAAGTGGCACTACCATACACCTTTAAATTTTTGAAGGCTGCCATGTGAGGCATCCTCATTCACAGCATGATAACACCCAAAGCAGCGATGCTTCTCATCCAAAACCATTTGTTATTTAAAAAAACAAACAAAGGAGGGTAAGTATTCTAAACTTAAAAATGAGCAAATCTAATTAAAAAAAAGTTTTTTTAATGTGTTCTTTTGAGCATGAGGTGTCAATAGGTGTGCAGGGAAAAAATCATTCCATGGTTGCTAAAAATAGCAATTTAGCTATATATATTTATCACATTCTAATAAAGCAATGCATATATAGTATATATTTAATGTAGTTATGATTGTTTCTCTTTCAAGAAACTATATTTTGTAAAATGTGTTAAATATGAAGAAACAGAGAAGCCATAGTATCCTAAGAGGCATATATCTGCATCTATACATATATATAGGTATAATTATAGATTATGAAAGCCTCATACTGTACTGATATGTTCTTCTCTGTTCTTTCTAGCCTACAGAGATCTGGGATTCTGCTGGTCCTATTACACATTGGTAGGGGTAGGATGGGAAGGGTCAACTATTCCAGGGCTACTCCGATTTATAAAACCTGGTGAGTGGAAATTTGTTTGGAGCTAAATCAGACTACATCACAATTCACCAGAGGGTTCTTTTGGCGGGAAATTATGGGGCAGCCACATTTAGAAGCCATTTAGTTGGGTCCAATGGCTAAAAGATGCCATCCTGCTCTTTTGTTATGTCCACCTATTTTACAAATAACAAACAGATTTACAATTTGCCTAATACAGAAATATATATAGGGCCATCTCTCATCATACCATAATAGAGACTGTTATAACCATATCATCATCTCTCATCCTAAAACACAGACAAACCAACACACCTTTAACCTTTGCCTCCTGCTGTACCCTTTGCTCCTCCCGTGCAACCCCTGGCTATGGTTTGCCTATGTTGTGGTCCCACCCAACCCTTGCCTGCTGTTCTTTGCCCCCAGGGCAGTTTCTCCTGGACCTCTGTATTCGCTCTTGTTCTACACCTCCCTCTTCGTGCTCACCACTGGGAGACCTGGGTGGTGTGACTCCACTGGGTGCTGAGTGACTACGGCAGGGCTGGAGCTTGGGAGGCTCCAGGCCATTAGGGTCAGAGAGGCTGTACCGCACAGGAGGGTAGTGCTGGTAGCCTCCACTTTGTTCTTCATCGGCTCTGTGGTCTGTAGTGGAACTGGGGTCTGGGCATCCAGAGAAGTTGCCCTCACTCAGAGAAGAAACGCCACTGCTAGCGCTGCCCGAGAGAGGAGAGTTACTGCCATCTAAGCACGACTGAGGGCTGGTGGGGGAGGCAGGGATGGTATGTAGAGGGCTCTGCAAAGAGACAAAAACATTTATATTATACATATATTCCAAACTGATGGAAACTAAATCAGTGATTCTTAACCCTTGAGTTGGGACTTAAAATTGGGTTTCAGTGCTATTTCCGTGGGTCTGCAATGGGAGAAGCTCGCACATCGTATTCACTTGTCCCAATTAAAATACCTAACTACCTAAATTGTTTTTGGAGGAGCATTGCCTTCACCAGGTCATTAGGGTCCCTGCTAACACTAGAAAGAGACTAATGAAGGCAATTTGCAAAATTATCCTAATCTGAATTTTATTACAAATAAAGAATGGATAACTAAGTTTATTGTGAAACTGAAAATGGAAGTTCCGGTGAAAAAAGGTTAAGAACCACTGATCTAAACAGACCTATGCTTATCATGCACCAAAACCTTTATTGCCTAACATGCTTTTTTCTGTATTTCTCTTTGCATAAAGAAGGCTGTTCATGAAGTGAATCTAATTCTGCTATTAGTCAGGTACCTGCAGATACCAATCTCAAATGGTATTTGAAGTATATAGAGGACGTAAGTTGATCATTTTAAAACATGTAACCATTACTAAATAGTTAGACTGTACTAAAGTCATCATTACTCTAAGGAGCTTGTGATTCACAGAGTATTTATTAAGCAAATGGTGATTTGTCACCATTTGAAAAATCACATGCAAAATATAGGACAAAATTAGATTTATTTTCCGACTTGGATATTTTTTTCTAAAATTTGCAAATCAGCGTCCAGCTAAAGACAATGAATAATGCCCTGGAGTCTAAATTTTCATTTAGAGTGCAGAATGTGTAATCAAAGAATATTTTAAATGAGCATAACGAAAGTTATTAGCATTAATGAATAGCAGATAGCAGTGACTCCTGCAGTCTTTTCAGACCTAGTCTGTTGTGTTACATGAAATCTATTGTTCACTTTAAGCAATTTTAATAAGCTGCCCAACACTGTAACAGTAAGGAAAAGAATCTTTATATCAACCACACTGTGCAGTTTGTATGGACATAAACAAATCAACCAATGCAGGGTGCATTAATAGTGTTCTGTAGACTGTATCAGTGGTGGGCCATTAACAAAAATGCTTATAGGGAACACTGGCTGCAAAGTACAAACACAACTTGGAATTTACTCACTAAGCTATTCCAATATCAAACTGACTTTAACTCACTCAACATTGTTTTTTGTTAACAGTTAAAGAAACAATTGATGAATATGAGAGTGCGCTTTCTGAACTGGGAGGTCCGTTCAACTTCAGAAAAACACATATAGAAAAAATTATGGTAATGCTGATGAGGCAGACACAATGTGACAGAGGGAAAGGATGCATTATAGTTGTGTGGATGGAGGTAATGGCTGGAGAGAGAGATACAAGCATACGTTTTTTTGACCAACTGCAAATTGAAGATCTATCAGTGGAAGGCATAAAGGATTTGCACAAAAAGTGGTATTCACTTTAGCCACAAAGTGTTATTCTGCCTTGCCCTATAGTATAGCAAAGGATCATGGGTGTTGCACATCTATTACAGCAGGAAAGCCATTGTTACTTCTACCTACTTCCACCTACAAGCTATGTTTCAAACAGTAGGTGTGCAGACCTTTCATTACATATGTTCTGCTTGAATACTGTTAAATTAATCAAATAGGTAAAAATAGATAAGAGAAATTTAAACAGAAATCGACTTTGCCTACTAGTGGCTTTTACCTACATTTAACACATTAATCAACCCCTGTCTAAAAGGTAAATCAGATGTGGATGTTTTGCAGTCTGAGATCTGACACCTTCAGTTCTAGACTGCGTGAGGATGGGCACAGTCTGCCTGATTATTATTATTGGTATTTATATAGCTCCATTATATTTCGGAGCGCTTTACAATGGCTTATTAACGCTCTAAGGTCTTCTCTGTAATGGCACAAGTAAGACCTGAGTAGGAACTAACCATAGCATAAACTATTAAACTTTTTGTACAGTATCAGTGTTCTTTTACAGGTGGTTTTATCCACTTCTAAAACTTTAAGAAAATTGCAAAGGCAGATTATGAAGTCAAAACCAATGACCTCTCCTCTTTTTGTTTTTTTTGCCTCAAAAATCAGCAAGTAGATCTTATTACATTAAATGGTCACAGTGTGGTCCAACACTACAAAATCCTTTTTCAGTCCCAACATTCAACTTTCTAGCTTGAGAAATGGGGACTAAGCATCCTTGTCACTTTTTGTTGGCTGGTCAAATGGTTATTTTACCTTCTTTGCTAAAAGAACAGACTACCCATTCTACCTTGATCGTGGCTTCTTCAGGGGTTTTGTAAAGAGGTGCCTTGATTGGTGCTGTACACCTGCTTTAGGGTCCAAATACGCACTTTTAGTTGTTTTTTTTTTTTTTTTAAATAGTTTTTGATGGTTTTGAAATCAAATTGAGGACGATTCCTAGGTAACTTTTGCTGCACATTGTTATTGTGTAGACATCTGCAGCTGGACCACCAGTCGTGGCTGCATGCTTACTCTAGATTGGGTATTAGCCAAATAATTAAAGACTAAGTCAAAGTCTGATTCCAGATGTAGGTATTAATATTTGCAATGCAGTATAAATATATATCGGATTCAATATTGTAAAAAGAAATGTCTTTTAGGATCCAGATGAGGTATACATGTAGCAGTGAAAAATCTTAAAGAGAAAACTGAAATGGAGAGGGTAGCTCTAAAACTTATACAGTTATGTTAAGCAATGACACTGCAGCAGATTTTAACATTCGTATGCAAAGATTTGGTGTGAAAAGGAAATCATCTACGATAACGTGTTTTATAGTACTCTTACACAGCTGGCTTGTTAATCTTCCATTGGACTCTTAAATTAAAATATATCATGGGTATCCAAAAGGTAGACCCCCCCCAGAATTACAACTCTTATAATAATATGCTTTCATGCAGCAAAGTCTCATGGGACTTGTAGTCCTACAGCAGTTGGGGTGTACCTTTTAGGCACCGTTGATGTATGTTATATGAGGTGAGGATTAACGCTGGACTTTTGTCTTCTAATCATAAAAATGTTACTGGGAAATTCTGTTTTTGATGTTGACTGCACCATGAGACATGGATGGAAAGTAGAGGATAGATCTCTATGACATGAAAATGCAGAATGATGATTGGATAATGACTTACATCTTAACAATCTGCATGGTTAGTGCTGGCATCAATGATGTTTTTTTACAGATGTTAATTGAGAAATCTCTGTAAAAAACTTTGAAGTTCGAACAATTTGATGTCCAGAGTAAAGTAAATTGAGGTTTGTTCACTAAATTAGGAATTGTGTAAAATTAACAAAAGAAATGCAGATCTAAGGCTAAATTATCGAGCTTGGTCAAACTGCCCAACTATTTTAACCTAAAATTATCAATTCCCTTGTCAATCCCCTGCAACTCCTGGTTTAGTGAATACATTCCTCACTCTCGATGCTTATTATACAAGAGCACACAAATATGTATAAAAAACAACAACTTCACAGTGAAATACAAATATATACACGCTGTACATGGGGTATACAGTAAGATACCTTGCGCAGGGATCTCGTGGGTAGCGCTGGGGCAGCCTCCCCCACAGAGGGATGAAAAGCATCAAAGTGCAGAGAGTAATGACCTTTAGAGTGAGAGAAATGTATCAGCACTCTCAGCGTTATCACCACTCTAGACCTCATGCAGGCTCCTGACCCCATCATACCTTGCATTTTGTATTATCAGTGCAGTTGTCCCCCACATTAAGTAATGGTACCATCCTGTTTCCCCAAGATAGAGTAATTGTACCACCCTCCCCTCTCAAAGACCACATGCAAGCTCCTGACCCCATCATGCCTTGTTTTATTAATGATCTTCCTCCCCAGACAGAGTAATAGTACCATCCATCTCACAGATCTCATGCAGGCTCCTGATCCCGTTATACAGTGTATTATTAGTTCAGTTCTCCCCCGCACACAAAGTAATGGTAGCATCCTTGTCCCCCAGACAGATTAATGGTACCATTGTTCTTTGGGACATATAGAGTAATGGTACTATCCTTCTTTCACCAAACAGAGTAATGTACCATCCCTCTCCCACCAAACATAGTAATGTGCCATCCCTCTCCCCTCTCATAGACACCATGCAGGGTTCAGACCCATCATACCATGTATTATCGGTACAGTTCTTCATCTCAAAAAAAGTTATGCTCCTTCTCCCCCCAGAGTAGAGTAATGGTACCATCATTCTCACCCTTCCCATCGATCTCATGCACGCTCCAGACCCATCCCAGACACCCACCACAGAGTAGAGTAATGGTACCATCATTCTCACCCTTCTCATCGATCTCATGCACGCTCCAGACCCATCCCAGACACCCACCACAGAGTAGAGTAATCGTACCATCATTCTCACCCTTCAAATCGATCTCATGCATGCTCCAGACCCATCCCAGACACCCACCACAGAGTAGAGTAATGGTACCATCATTCGCACCCTTCTCATCGATCTCATGCACGCTCCAGACCCATCCAGAACACCCACCACAGAGTAGAGTAATGGTACCATCATTCTCACCCTTCTCATCGATCTCATGCACGCTCCAGACCCATCCCAGACACCCACCACAGAGTAGAGTAATGGTACCATCATTCTCACCCTTCTCATCGATCTCATGCACGCTCCAGACCCATCCCAGACACCCACCACAGAGTAGAGTAATCGTACCATCATTCTTACCCTTCTCATCGATCTCATGCACGCTCCAGACCCATCCCAGACACCCACCACAGAGTAGAGTAATCGTACCATCATTCTCACCCTTCTCATCGATCTCATGCACGCTCCAGACCCATCCAGAACACCCACCACAGAGTAGAGTAATGGTACCATCATTCTCACCCTTCTCATCGATCTCATGCACGCTCCAGACCCATCCCAGACACCCACCACAGAGTAGAGTAATCGTACCATCATTCTCACCCTTCTCATCGATCTCATGCATGCTTCAGACCCATCCCAGACACCCACCACAGAGTAGAGTAATGATACCATCATTCTCACCCTTCTCATCGATCTCATGCACGCTCCAGACCCATCCCAGACACCCACCACAGAGTAGAGTAATCGCACCATCATTCTCACCCTTCTCATCGATCTCATGCATGCTTCAGACCCATCCCAGACACCCACCACAGAGTAGAGTTATGGTACCATCATTCTCACCCTTCTCATCGATCTCATGCATGCTTCAGACCCATCCCAGACACCCACCACAGAGTAGAGTTATGATACCATCATTCTCTCTCCTGCTGTATCTCTCATATTTACTATCAATGCATTGTGTATTATCTGTCATAACTTGTGTCACCTTATTGTCTCTATGAAATTTCCTATTCCATAGTCCCTATATACACTCTGCAACAAAAGCCTGTTCTCTTGTCAGCATTCTATGTTATCATTTCTACCTGCCCCAACAAACATGCGATGCATTGATAGTGTCTGCACTGATCCTCTTTATTTGAGAAATTGTTACCCCATGGCAGCGGTAACAACTGAAGATCCCTGATGCTTTCCCAGCATTATGACTGAAAGAGCATTATGAGAGAAGTAATCCACAACATCTGGAGTTCTGAAGGCTGCCTACCCCTGCCCCATGGCCTTCACAGCGAACACATTAATGCCTCTTTTCTTTTGTATCATGATGAAAATAGTTACTGAAACTAAGGGGGTTGACTGACTAAACAGCAAGTTGTTGCAAAATTAAAACAAATATAGATCTTAAAATCTAAACTGGAAATATTCTAGCTTTCTGTTATATTTCCAAAGGTGTTATTTTGGTCTAAATTTTGCTATAAATCTTTTCACTTACCCACTATTCACTGTTTATAAAGCCCAACAGTAAAATAAGGTGAGGTGCAAGAATCTACACATAAGAGACTCATGTTTTCATTTTAAATACAGAGGCGTTTTACTGGTTTCAAATAAGTATTCTCCTCATATTTGTTATTTGAACCCTCACATCCTGGACAATGCTTTATTCTGTAAGTAGTATTATACCCATATCTATGTACCTGTCGCGCTTCCTCTTACAAATGAATAAAAGCCACTCAGGCTAGTGCAAAACAGCCATCCTTTGATAATTTCTATATTGAAACAGTTAATTATTTAATGCATTATGTTAAATAGCAATATTAGTACAGCACCAGCATATTACATCCTGCTGTACAATGGAGTATATGGTGTTAACACAACGGCTTGGCTGATTTTTAGTCTATATAATCCTTCCCTTTAATTAAAGGTACACTCGAGGCTGGAGGAAACCCCTATTTCATTATCGCATTATACAGATCTGTTAGGTCAAGCTTTTTTTGGAGAGCCAAGTTTTGTTGGATTAACATGCTGGGGAAGCTAGGTCCAATAAGGCGAGAAAAAAAGAAAAGAAATCTATTTATTTAAAATGCAATCTATCCTACCTCTCCCTCTCTATTTTAAAGATCTCCTTTTTGTAAGTCTCTGATTCCCTCATCATTCTTCCCCTCCCATACTATATGTCCCCCCAATCATACTGACAGGTACATATTCAGTCTCACCTCCTCATTCAATTTCCCCCAAATTACTCAATCTTGTGCTCCTACCTTCTTTTCCTGCTTGTTCAATATTTCCTTCCTTTCCTCAATCTCCAAGAATATTCTATCTTCCTACTCCACCTCTTACTCCACCACTCATCATCCAGGATTTATAGGACATACAATTCTACACTCGACAGTAAATCCATTAAGACAAATGCAATGTCTGCCTTGAGAGAAGTGTAAATCACTGCAGTTACAAGCAATATGTTGCTCCAAGGCCTATGCAATGCTTGCTGTACCCCTTTAAGACGTTTAATAGAAAGTATCAGTCCATTTTACTTAAGTCAAAATCTATCATTCTAAATACAGCCATTACACTTCTGCACATTTTCTACTCCTATATAAAGTATATAACTAAACTATTTATCTACACTGAGGAAGAGATCAATACCAACATACTATAAAAGTAACATTTGCTGCCCCCATCTTTACATGCCCCTTTGCACCAGGTTTGGAATGGAAAGTACATACCTTGTGTCAAGCCCCTGGGGGTTCCTGTTGGTGTGAGGACGCTTCCAATGTGTGATGTCAAGAAAGGAATAGATTCTCTGGTCCCACTATCCAGACTCCAACTACTGGGGGCGGCAAGCACTGGCACAGCAAAGGTTAATCAGAGGGGAAAAAATTAACACACTAATACGATGACAGCAACACATATAAAGGAAATTTCAGACAGGCAGTGGACATCAAAGAGACAAACGGAGACCAGCAGTGAGACAGCAAGGGTGAAAGACAGTAAAGAAGTGTAGATAGAGAGAGGCAATGAAGGCTAGCAAGGGAACAAGAGAATAATCAGAGGTACAGAAAAAGAGAAAAATGAGAATGCATCTTCATGAGCATCTGAAAACGAAAGTAAACAGCTAGACATTGTGGCCTTTTGCACTAAAATGGGAACTATAGAGGCATTTGCAATCTTTTTGTCAAAGCAGCTAAAAAGTAAAAAATAAATAACATTTTAATCATATGCAGGAGGTTGCTGATTGCTCTAGCATGCTATTAACAGAGCAGGAGCTGAATAAAAAAATCTAAATTAAACAGACTGCGCAATAAGGGTAGCTTAAAAAAATGCAGACTATTTTTCAGGAAGTTTTATGAAGGCTGTTTGAGTCTCAGAAGGGGTGTGTGCTGCTAGAGTTATATAGACAAAGTGATTTTAATCCTAAATGGCAGAGAATTGAGCAGTGAGATTGCAGGGGCATGGTCTATACACCAAAACTGCTTCATTAAACTAAAGTTGTATTGGTGTCTATAGAGTACCTTTAGGCAAGCTAGAGTACTTTAGTGGTCTGGAACGTCCCTTTAATAGCCCCTATAACAGACATTCTATAAATTACTGACAGTTATTGCGGTTTTATAAATTCCATTACTTTACCGTCACTCCCCTATTTTCACAATACCTTTCTGACTTTACTTAGTGTTGTGCAAAATAACTGTAACTTATCAAGATTTATCGAGGAGTATACAGAGCGAATCATTGTGCACTTTAAAGGAATACTATAGTGTCAGGAACACAAACATATATTCCTGACACTATATTGTATTACTATTAAGGTTCCCGGCCCCCCTTAAAGGTGATTTTACTCACTTTTCCTCCCACAATGTGTCAATCTCACCACGTCTGCCCACATCCATGATTTAGCTCATCAATCCAATAGTTTCCCAGAGGAAAGCACTGGGAGGTTATTACACATGTGCAGGGAAATGCTGCCAATCAGGATCTCCTCATAGATATGCACTGAACCAATGCATCTCTATGAGGAACTTCGGCGTCTCCATGCAGGGCGTGGAGACGCTGAACGCCAGTGCTGCACATTGTACAGCACTGACCAAGGAAGCACCTCTAGTGGCTCTCTGAGTGATTGCAACTAGAGGTTTTACTAGGTAGCAATCTAAAGCCTTTTTTTTCTGAAAAGGCAGTGTTTACATTAAAATGCCTGTAGGGACAGACTATAGACACCAATACAACTACATTAAGCTATAGTGGTTCTGGTGACTATAGTGTCCCTTTAAGCTCATTCAGTAAATGCACAGATTATTATTTTATTCCACGGTGCTATGTAATAGGTTCACCTGATACCTCCTCCTCCTCCTCTATAATTTATTATACAGTATAACTGCAATTACAGTTTCCTCCCTCACGCTTTAATGGCTGCAGCCTGTAACACCTACTTTTACTCTATAATTGCTCCTTATTATGCCATAATTACCCTTCTCTTTTAATGGTACTCTGTAATAGCTAATAGCTATAAATCATTCTTATTGTTCTATAATTCCCACCCACAACTACTTCTAACTCTATAATTACTGTTCCCTATTACTCCGTGACACTCCATGCGATTGTCCCTGTTATTTTATTTATTGAAAGGGGCACTGCAAGCACCAAAACAACTTTACATGAATATAACAGTTTTGATGTATAGATCACCCCCTGCAGTCTCATTGCTCAATTCTCTGCCATTTAGGAGTTAAAGTACGTTGTTAATGCAGCCCTAGCATCACACCTTGCTGAGACTCAAACATCCTCCCTAAACGCTTCCTGAAAAAGAGTCTACGTTTTTTTAGCTTCCCTTGTTGCACAGTGTGTTCAAATCAGAATTACTAATAATACCAGATAATAATAGATCATTCAGCCATCTGTGTTTGATTAAAGTTTAAGTAACAGAGCAGGATATAAGAACTTCTAGAGTAATCACACTGTGCTGTAAAATCTGATTGAAAAAAAAAAAAATTGTTTCCCGGAGGCTGTATGAGCCTTATCAGATCTTTCTTCAACAAAATATTTTTTAAAACCTAGACCAGGATTTCAAAACTCTGCTTGTGTCACTTTATTGGGTTATCTGTCATTGGATGAATCTCATATCACTCAGGCTCCAGGTAAATAGCCACACTAAATAATTTACTGGAATAGCAGCAATTTCCCCAGTTCCATGGAGACCATGAGGACCATAATTAATTGAGCTAGCTTTACATTTGAAAAATTGGTCACCAAGCAAAAAGTTAGAAATGACTGCTGTAACACTTATGTTTGCATACACATGGCATCCCCTTATTACAGTTTAGAATGAAGTGCAGTTGTCACCTTTCTCTGCTACAGATAGGTTGGGGTCACTGCATGGCTTGCAGGGGCCCAGGACTTGCTGGAACAGTGCACGAGGGTACACACAGCGCTGTGAGAACACAAGGGAGAGAGAGAAACAGAGAGGGTATCAGGGAAGTAAAAATGACACGGAGAAAAAAAAAAGAAAAGGATCAGGAAAGTGAGGATACTAATACAGAGAAAATATAGGAGGAAAAGGGGCAGAGATAAAAATGATGAAACTTAGATAAAAAGGTCAGCATTGTAAAAAAGATAATAAAAAGGCAGAGAAAAGAATGGCATCAGGGTAGTAAAATAGGCAATAAAGAGGCAGAATAGAGACAGAGGTCAGGATAGTGAAATAAGCAACAAAGAGGAAGAGAAGACAATAATATTTTCCTTCTTTGGGCTCAGAACTATTTACTTCCGTAGACATGCTCAAGTCTTGTTCTGGGATTTTAAATATACAATAGCTTAAAGAAAAATATGATAGCTGACATGTTGCTGGTGTGAGCTTTCAATAATGAGGATTAATTACATTGAAACAGGGAGTGCTGGACTACTTATGTATGATCTTTGTCTTATTGTAACCATTTGTTATACGCTCACCAGTGTTGCACACATGCACCATACCAAACACGCTGCGACCGTCTTGCACACTTTAGAACATCCTATGTCACACATACTAAATATATATAGGTACCTGCCCGCTGTCTGCACCTGTTTGGTACATGGCACTGCTGGGTCTGTCTCTTGGCGCTGGAAGCAGCATTACCATATCTCGTGAATGTCTGTATTTATCGGGGAGAGATGGGGAACCTGAAATAGGAAAAAGGACCTAGTTATGAACTAAAGTTACAGCAGAAATAATAAATCAATATTTATTGTTTTGTAAACTTAACACAGTAACACTATTATGTCAGGAATACAAACATATATTCCTGACACTATTGTCCTGACGTGGCTGTTTAGGTGGACATCCCCGCTCCAATCATGTTGACTAGGTGATTTTACACATCCTTTCTGCTGCACCAGTCTCGCTGCAGCTGGTCCACCTCCATGGTAAAGCCTCACCAGTCTTAATCTCAGCCAATTCGATGCTTTTCCATAGGAACACATTGTGAGGCTATTTCACATGCGCAGCAAAACAACATCAGTTACCGTACTCCTCAAAGAGGTGCAGTAAATCAATGCATTTCTATGGGGAATGTTCAGATGCAGGGAGGGGCAATAAACATAGTTTCAAATTTAAAAAACAAACAAACAACTACTTACCCCCACATTAAACTTAATACCACAAACACACACTGCATACACTACACACTGCATCCTCTACACACACTGCATACACTATATACATCCAGTTAACATCCACTATACACACAAATACACTGCATTCACTACACACACACACCGCATAATATAAAGGATGAGGGTGGTTTTGTTAGAGGGGGACAGCAGTTAATCGTTGGAGCCAGGTAGCACAATGTCTTGGGCTGTCCCTGACTATGAAGCACCTCTAATGCCGTCTGAGTGACTGCCACTAGAGGTGTCTCTAGGCACCAATGTAAACACTGTCTGTTTACATTAAAAAGCCTGCTGGATCTACAAAACAACAGAACAATTAGATTAAACTGTAGTGGTTCCTGTGACAATAGTGTCCCTATAGCAACATGGCAAATCATGGAATGTGACAGCTTTGATTGGCTGATAAGTAGTCAGATATACCATTGCAGCAACAAGGAAAAAAGAATGCAAGTTTTTTGTTTTCTTTTCTAGTTAGCATATCTACATAATTTTCTAGTACTAAGATACACAAGGTATTAACACAATAATGTAATTTCATTGGGAGTGTAATATTATTTTAATTTATAGATCATCAATATAGTTAATCGTACAGGTGCACTACTAAGACCACAGGAGACACCGTGTCCAACATTATTTGTGCAGAGCAAAAAGAAAACCTGGTATTGGAGAACTTAAGGTGAAGAATTGATCCACGAAGACCAGCTACATGTACATATCTGCATTCGTGCATCCCCGAATGCATCCAAACTTTACAAGAAAAGCACAGTTCCCTACCTCGTGTGCTGGAAGGTGCAGAATTGATGAGCTGTGATGGGGCAGAGTGTGTGGAGCTGAGACTTGAAGAGGAAGGACTTGTGTAAGATGAAGATAGTGCAGAAACATTAGTGATGGACCCTGCATGGAGAGAGTGCGGTAGCAGCATCTGAAAAAAAAGAAAAAGAGAGAAGGGAAACAACAATGAAAGTTCAAAACCAACCTGTAAAAAGAACTACAAGAATTTTACACTTATAGATCAGCAAGGCAAGACATTTATCTGTAAATTTACAGATTTATAGAACAACATGCTTAATTTCCATGAAACTTCATCTTTTGGAGAGTTTTAACACATGGAAGAAATTGATATTCTGAATGTGGATGTGGAACTTCCGCATCAATAATGGCGTGCAGGGGACAGCACCAGGACTCCTGGTTTTGGTCAAAGCGTTAAAAAACTGTTTTGACCCTGAAGAGAGAGACAGCATCTGCAGCCTAATAGGGCATTAGCACTACATCAGTAGTGTTTATACTGCCAATTTATCTACCAAATCCATTTCATCTGTTAAAGATGAAAGCTTATAACTACTTGACACTTGTAGACTTACTAAAATATTTTAAGATGAGAACAAAGGACCGTTATTATAAAGGTAAAAAAAAAAAAAAACATGTATACATATTAATACATTAATAATATACATTTTACATAATGCTTTCTTTCAAAGGAGACTCAAAGTAGTGAGCACATGTATTTGGAATCAACCTGCTTAAAATGTTAATATATATAACAATTTCCAAACTTAAAGGGACACTCTATACAATATTTCACCATGGTTTCTTCTAGTTACATAGTTGCATTCCCTTTATTTTGTTTGTCTAACCATTTTCAATTGCTGAAAGGGTTAATGATAAGTCCTCTGCACAGAAAAGGTGTCAGTAATCCTGCTCAGCCAAACTCTGCTATAGCTGTAATAGCTCAGTTATATGAAATGGTTGCATGGCATCCACAATTCTTGTACAGATAGTAAGGAAGTTAAATTTCACATTATGACTTTGGTAGTCGACCCGGTGGGCTTAGAGTTATGGGGAACACAGTGAAAAACTGTTTAACAAAAATCAAAGGGACTGTATTTATATCCTCCTTACATCATAACTGTACATTAACGTTAGTAGTTTATGGTGCTTGGTCTGTCCCTTTAGCACTTCTCATTTTATTGAGGATGAGGTCATCCTTCTAGGACTAGAACCTTCCCCCCCGATGATTAACTATCTTATTTCAACTAGAATTGTGTAGATGTTTCCTACCTGCATGGAGTAGGGGTCCTCTGTCTCACTGTCTCCAGCGGTGGGTGTTGTTCCAGTGTCACTAGAGGCATGTGACGAGAGAGAGGACGAGGAATGACGCACGGAGCTCAGAACCACCAGAGGACTGTAAGCATAATATGGGCACAAAGGGACAGGGTCACACACACACACACGCCCCCCCACACATGCACACACATATTAAAATGTGAAGTAATAGTGACACACAGCACCACATACTAAAGGAACCCACCATTCCCAATACTAATCCCCCCCCAGATAATTGTGAAGTGCCAGTCTCTCTGACTGAAGCATTCTATCATTTTATATTTTCAGCTGCTTGCTGGATGTGAGCTGCTGTAGGTTGTCATAAAGCCATTTAAAAAAGTGTAGTTTTTTTTAATGAATATAGCAGTCTGACAAGGTCTTGCCCAGAACATTGTAAGACATGGGTAACTGTGTAATTACTATACAGTAATTGCTATGAGCATAGATTTTTATGAATAGATTTAAGGGACTGTTACTTGTGTCCCTGTGGTTTTCACCTCCCGTACTCTTTTCTCCATCAAATTAACCCTTCTTGTCCTACACTGCACAAATGAGGTTACATTACCGGAATAACAGTTATAGGATGTTGAAGACAATATTAACGTTGGCATATATAATAGTATGAGCAGTTTGTTTGTATGGATGCAGTGAAACAGTATCTTGCTAGAGTGTAGGGTACCTGTGGCGGTGAAGCAGTCGCAGACTGTCGTTGCTCACGGGTCCGTGAGATAACATGATGTTACTCCGGGGGATGGGCGGGCAAGAAGTACCTAACCTTTCTAAGGTCGGAAACTCCTGGTAAATGAAATAAAACATGCACATATTTAAAGTAATGATACACTTCATAGACCTGTAATTGAACTTTACAGCACAATCATCTGATGTAAAGAAAGAAAGGTGAGTCTTGTAGAAAATACAATCTGTGGCACAGATTGTGTCTCCATAGAGTAATTATTAAAGAGTGTCTTCCATGCCAAAAATTACATGTTACTTTATAGAGAAGAAACTGCAACCTAAACATTATTAACTAAAGGCTATTGAATATATGGATCAAAGGTTGTTACTTTGGAGCGGTAGGCCAAGAGAAAAGACCTGGAGAACTGCATGTACAGCCATATTTCTTCCTAGATACAAAGAGACATCTTGGAACTTTGGGGAGAAACTGCTGAATAAGAATTGTGGGATTATTCCAGTGTCATTTGGGGATGGGGTGGCACGCACATGCCCACCCTGCCTCTTTCAGGATGGTATGATGCTGGAGGAAGACATGGTTAAATATATATGGCATTAAAGAGCTTGCTTTTATTCACCTAGCTTGGCTGCTTTAAGACCTCTAGGCCAGAGTTTTTAAAATGTACCTGGTGAGCGATTTAAAATCCTTAAAGGACCACCATAGGCACCCAGACCACTTCAGCTTAATGAAGTGGTCTGGGTGCCAGGTCCATCTAGGATTAACCCTTTCTTCCATAAACATAGCAGTTGCAGAGAAACTAGGGTCTACTAAGTTAGGGTCTACTTAGTTAGGGTCTACTAAGCAAAATCCGGCCATGCTGATAATAGGGATTTTAGTAGGGAAGGTATTAATTAAAGGAATGGAACAGTGACATGCTAAAATATATACATGCTTGATTAATTAATTACAGAAATAGATTGGACTGCATTACATAAGGCTCTGTTCAGACAGAAAAGATGAAGCAAGTATATCCTCTAAATTGTAAGTTGTTTGGAATTCAAAGTGATTTTCAGGTTTTAGGCTAATATAGCCAAATTGAAAATATACCTAGCTAAGAGATGTATTTCTTCTTACAATTCAACTATTATGTTTGTCTATCCTTTTACAATGCTGAAGAATATGTTGACATTTTTTAAACTGAAGAGAAAATAACAATTAGGCTGCAATACAAAGAAAATATGGAGAGGGTAGCATATTCTCCCTTGAGAGCATCATTACCTGGTACAGGCTAGAACGCATGACCTGGAATTGATCCACCAGCTTCTTGTGGAGCGGCCGCATCTCGGGGTGCACGCAGCGCTCATGTACAGCTAAACCCACACCTAGTACATGCACCTGGAATGTAAAGACAGCATGTCTATAGCACTCCTACAGGGAGTTTGACACCTACTGTGTAGCTCGTATACAACGCACATCAAGGATCCACATTAAATGTGATTTGAGCCTCATACCTATGTGCCTAGTAAATGCAGAATACCATAGTGGCACACACCCTACATGAACAATCTCATACATTGCACATATCCATCACAAATCAGAATAACTAAAATGCATGCCTCTCGTGCAGAATTAGTTGTACTCCAAGCATACAAAATTGGAAACAAAACACAATATCTGTGTAAAACATGCTTAATGTGTACAATCATAAACATGCATAACACCTCTCTTGATTAGAATATCACAATTTACATGTGTACCCGAGACCAGTGTCTGTCACGCAGAACTAGCATACTCTAATCATAAGAAATTGGAAAACACAAAGAATATGTGTGGAACACACTAGCTGTGTATGCTAATCCTTGTGTTTAGACAGCTCCTGTGTACACCTTGCGCTATACTTTACGTGCACTCAAAACATATCATGCACACATCAAGTAACACCCTATAGCACAACAGGTATTCAGTAGCAGATATAACTGCATCATACAAAAAAGTGTAAGATTAAACTGCAGCTGGAAGAATGAATCATGTAAAACCAGGTGACGGGGATTACGTTAAAATTTATAAAAACCCTAAAGACTGCATTTCCTAAAAGAGTGGTTGTGTAAAACAAGGAAATTGGCATGTTTAGGCTATAACTAAAACACACACACAGAGATCAGTGTGATCTTGACGGGCATAGTGTCCAAGGACAAATACAACAACAAACTATGGGTTTTACTGCAGATTCTGTTTTAAAATACTAGTCACAGAAAAAGCTGGAATTCCACTACCAGACTTTCTGAGCCAGCCATATTTTTGCCACCTAGCTTCCATATTTGTAAAATGTCTGTACCTGCTCCTGCATAAGTTCCTTTAGTTGGCTGATCTTGTCAGCATCTTCAGGGTGCTGAGTGATGTAATCCTTGTCAAAGAATGCCTGGAAGGGTAAAAGAAATGCGTGAGGAGATGCACCCCAGGGAGTCAGTAAAATCAGCACAGCTTAGGAATAGTCAGTGGGAACCGAGTAAGGAGGGTAAATGGTTAATTGAAGATCAATTTCACCTTTAGTTATCATTATTAGTCCTACCACAGAAGGCCATCTCCACATAAATTATACTCCTATCTTTGATAACCATCTCATTACAAATACTTCTACCTCCCATGACCATCTCATTACATATACTCCTACCTCCTATGACCATCTCAGCATTAATACTCATACCCGTGATAACCATCTCAGCATTAATACTCATACCCGTGATGACTATCTCAGCATTACTACTCATAGCCGTGATGACCATCTCCGCATTAATACAAATACCCGTGATGACCATGTCAGCATTAATACTAATACCCGTGATGAGCATGTCAGCATTAATACTAATACCCGTGATGACCATGTCAGCATTAATACTCATACCCGTGATTACCATGTCAGCATTAATACTCATACCCGTGATGAGCATGTCAGCATTAATACTAATACCCATGATGACCATGTCAGCATTAATACTCATCCCCATGATGACCATGTCAGCATTAATACTAATACCCATGATGACCATGTCAACATTAATACTCATACCCGTGACGACCATCTCAGCATTAATACTAATACCCGTGATGACCATGTCAGCATTAATACTCATCCCCATGATGACCATGTCAGCATTAATACTAATACCCATGATGACCATGTCAACATTAATACTCATACCCGTGATGACCATCTCAGCATTAATACTAATACCCGTGATGACCATGTGAACATTAATACTCATACCCGTGATGACCATCTCAGCATTAATACTAATACCCGTGATGACCATGTCAGCATTAATACTCATACCCGTGATGACCATGTCAGCATTAATACTCATACCCGTGATGACCATCTCAGCATTAATACTAATGCCCGTGATGAGCATGTCAGCATTAATACTAATACCCGTGATGACCATGTCAGCATTTATACTAATACTCGTGATGACCATGTCAGCATTAATACTCATACCTGTGATTACCATGTCAGTATTAATACTCATACTCGTGATTACCATCTCAGCATTAATACTAATACCCGTGATGACCATCTCAGCATTAATACTAATGCCCGTGATGACCATTTCAACATTAATACATAGGTCTCCAAAGACCATCTTTACTGCTAATTAAACAGCCATAATACCACTTTATCTCTATGTTCTATGTTGTGGCTTTTTGTTACCTATCTATTTCCATTTTCACAGATTTTTTTCTGTTTCTTTCATTTTTCCCACATATTTCCCACTTTCTCATCCTCTTGCTATCTCTGTCTCATTAATGTCTTTAGTCTATCCATGTCTTATTTATTTTCACCATTGCAGTTTCTCCTCACCTCCTGATAGCGTGTTATACCACCATTCACAGCTGCATCTATGACTCCATTCAGGCACATGCTGAGCAAATTGATATTCCCATGTAGTGTGTGGTGCTGATACTGCGTGATGAGAGCTCGGAGTTCTTGTGTTTTGTTGCCCAAAACCTGCAGTGCATTCTCCAAGGGGCTTACCTCCACCTGTTTAACACACAAAGCATGTCTGTATCATCATTCCATTAGCCAAGATATTCAGCAATGCATATTTACTGCCTTTACTACCATTTTTAATAAAATGACACATAATTTTTTCTAAAATCACTGGGGACAATGCAATCTGCTAAATTACTCTATTTTAAAGGTCAATTTCCCCCTTTGGAAAATCATTTACCAGCTCTCGTTTCTGTACTTCGAACCAGCATGATATCCCTGGGAGGCTGTGAGACAGTGTCAGAGTGCTGCGTTCTATCCATAGACTCTGAAAAAAATAAACATGAAAGGAAGTTCTCTGTTAACTTCTGCTGAAACAAGAGTACTGATTTTAAAATGCAGAGAGACAAGACTTGTGGTTTCTAGGGTGAGGGAAGGGAGACAGGCCTGACTGAAACAATGCTTGCTAACTGACAGTTTAAACATGTCCCAATCCCTCTGACAATTTGGAAGTGTTCCTCACAATCTGACAGATTGAGAGTGTTCCTCACAATCTGACAGTTTGAGAGTGTTCCTCTCCATCAGACAGTTTGAGAGTGTTCCTCTCCATCAGACAGTTTGAGAGTATTCCTCTCCATCAGACAGTTTGAGAGTATTCCTCTCCATCAGACAGTTTGAGAGTATTCCTCTCCATCAGACAGTTTGAGAGTATTCCTCTCCATCAGACAGTTTGAGAGTATTCCTCTCCATCAGACAGTTTGAGAGTATTCCTCTCCATCAGACAGTTTGAGAGTGTTCCTCTCCATCCCCCAGTTTTTAAGTGCTGAAATCTGATAGTGCTCCATCTCAACAGACATATTAAGAACATTTGAAAGAGTTATGACAATGTCTTGCTGACCTTAAATTCATTGTCCTTATCTCTTGGTCCACGGTGGAACGGTCGGTCGTATCGGAACCTGCGTACGTTGTTTACGCGATAAAAGCTCTTAATTCTCTCAGGAACCTGATCCATTTGTAAAACTCGTGGGGTGTCTGGGAGAGGTGTTACTGCATATATCTGCAAGTCTGTGCTGAAAAGTCAGGGAAAAAACTAAAATAATTTATACTAAACTGCTTAGGTAAATACTTTGGAATGGTACTGCAATCTCATTAAACAATTTAAACTGTGGTATGCTGCAATAGTTTATACATTATACTGAATGCTACACTGCTTTCTAACAAACTTTAGAACGGTACTGCAGTCTCATTGAACAATCCAGTCTCTGGTATACTGCAATATAGTACTGCAAAACTCCACCACTAGAGGGAGCTTGTGTACTGCACTGACTATCGTGCACTATACTGATTTTGCTAGATCCCGGTAGAACCCATCTTGTTATATAGCCAGTCATGCATTGAAGGATACATTGCGAGTCACTCTGCAGGATGGTGTCATCAGGATGGTTCAGATGTTGCATTGCTATAGCCTGTGGGAACTCACTCAGCATCCGTTGTTGAAATGCCTCCAAACGCTCGTAATCATGGCCTCTGCACACAAATTCTTTGTTCTATCAAGAGGAATACGCCATTAAAGAGCATAGAGAACTGTGATCAGAACTATAAGGAGTAACATCATTTTGAGCGGAAAGATGCAATAATTAGGTGGCTTTGGGAAAACCAGAAAGTTAAAGGAGAGAATAGTGAGTGGTAGTGGGTGAATGAGAGGTGAGATTAAGTAATGCTGGGTGAATGATGGCTCAAAGTGAGCAATTGCTGGGTGAGTGTGGGAGCAGAGTTGGGTGAATAGAAGTACAGAGTAGAATGAACTGGTTGAGACAGCGTGAATGAGGCCACGCAAGATGAGAAGCACTAGGTGTCTTAGTGAAGAGTTCTGGGTGATGAATTAGAATATTCTTACTCGCAAGAAGAAAGGAAACTTCTTTCCATAGAACCCCACTCTGAAAAACTCTGGTTCCAGTCTCTGCTGGTCCATAATGTGGTCATAATAGGTGGCCTCCATTTTCTAAAAAGGAAAGAGAAAAATAGATGTATAGCATATATTTCGGTCAATATTTTGCAGTTCCCTTGTATATTCTCCACAACTCCCATACAGTGCAAAGTGAGTCAGGCAAATGATACACACTGGGTATACAGTTCACATAATTCAAAAGGGTATACAGTGCAGATGGCAGACACGGCACATCCACAATAAATGGCCAGGCTGATTACAATATCTCACCAGGATCCAGCTCAGACTCTGATAATCATACAGTTTCTCATACTGCGCAGCAAGTTCTCTGCATAGAGGAATCGCAAACTCCCAGCACTGGAGCAAGACACAAGAGAAAAAAAAAAAATACCGAACAAATTAAGATAATGAGAAGGGGGAAAAAGATGAATTAGCTTTGCATAGACATTAGTAGTGAGTGGAGACTTTCTCTATGTATTCAGTTAGAACAGGACAATCTCAGCATGATATTTACATTTGTACATTTAAAGGGGAACTAGCATTAAATATAACAAACTTTTGATATGTTGTAGCATACGTTAATGCATGTTAGTTTGTGAATTTGCGATGACCCTGGCCCTTTAGTTTAGAAGATATTAGGATTGTATGCCCATCTCTGGCCTGTCTTGATGACATCACTCTCTGTGAGTGCCGGTCAGTGTCCCTGCCTCGAAGCAGCGAGTACAAGGAATGCTTTCGCACACAGTAGCTCACAAAGGAAGGAGTAGAATCAATCAGCAACAAACAAAAAACAGAATACCATTTAAAACAAATGTCTATGGTGATTGCAGATTTGTAAAGAGTCTTATAACATATTAAAGGTGATCTGTTTAATGAGTTTTCCTTTTTAACAATTCAGCTGACCTATTTGTCATTTTTTTGTCTTTTGTCTGTATCATTTGAACACAGCTACACACTTCTGGTGACACAAACACACCTTGCCCTTGTTAAAATAGTGGATTATCTTGCGGCTCAGACCTTCCTTCCGCTGCCATTCGCTTTGCGCTGGGTAATTTAGGAACTCCCGCAGAGAGCGATCCTCCCACTGTAATAACTCCCAGTAGAGAAGCAGAGTGAATGCGGCCTCTGTGTGCATGGAGTGAGGCGAGAGAGAATAGACAAGACATTAAAAAGTATTGAAGCCCTGAGGACAAACAGATGGAATATGTGAATTTAAAGAAAAACTGGTGACTTTACAGAAACCATTTAGGTGATAAAACAAAAGTAAGCTGGAAACTAAATGCAGCAGACTTCATAAGGTTTAGCTAATATTATCATTCCTGCACAGTTCAAGGAATGGAAAATACACCAACACTAGGCCAAAGAAAGCCATACGGTAACAGGCCGACAAGATCTACATAGTAAAGGCTGGGTTCTCTTAGCAGCTCACTCAATAACACTTCCTACAATGAAGTCTAAGGTGCTAAAGTATGAAACATCTTGGGATAAACCTGCTGCTTTGATTTTGTCATCTTAAAGCAAAATGGTAGTTGTAAAACTGACGTGTGGCTGTCTTTACATTACACCTACAGAAAATTATATATTGTAAATACCTGTATAGCCCTCCACCTAAAAGGAATTATGAGATTGTTTATACCTATATGCTTATCATATTGAAAACACCTCTATCATTGTCCACCAACAGGTATTCATCATCTTGTTTAAACCTGGATAGCTCTCCACACTGTGATGTTTGTGATAAAGTATATACCTGTAAAGCTTTCTGCCTGTAGATGCATGTCACACAGTTTATGAATATATCTGATGTACATCTCTTCTTTATTTATTTCTGATTTGTAGAAATTCTGTAAAAATAGAACAAACACAGCCATATATTCATGTGCCTTTTTTTTAACCAAGATGAGATGTTTTCTGTAGTTGTAGTGTTCCTTTAATGCTGCTGTTAAAGCTATTTTTGAATTACTTAAATCCGAAGTTTTTGTGCCATTAAGTTTCTTTACGCATTTTTTATTAAAGGGACACTCCACTGCTCAAATAAAAAATAAATAAATAAATCACTGTTTAGTAGATAAACCCTAAGTTAAAACTCACATGCATTCAATTACGTATTTTTTTCCATTGGGGATATATCTAAACACAGATTGCAAATCCTGCAGTTCTCTTGTCTGTTCTCCTTCTAACCCCGCCCACATTTTTTGTGGCTGTCCAATCACAGACTTCCCAATACAGCTAAATGAGATGTCTTTGTAAGTCAGGTACTCTGGGGAATTGATGCCTCTTGAGGTCAGCTGCATTTAACTATGAAAAACAGGAAGTAACATGACCTGATGTATGCTTTAAGCCAAGGGGGTGTAACCAGGTTAATGGATAAAAGTGTAAATTTCTATTGAAAGCTGAACTTTTTGCAAAATAAAAACATAGGACACACTCTTCACACAAAGCTTTTTAGCAAGCTAGTGTTGTTTAGGGGTCTGGAGTGACCTTTTAATATCAAATTTTTTACATGCATAATAAAAAAATAAATACATTTTTTAAAAAGCCATTGAACGATTTGCAATTTTTATGCATTGTCCTTTCCATAAATCTATACACTTGCTATACAAATTTACACATATATTAATATATATTTATTAAAAATACATCTGTACATCTGTATATATATATCTGTATATATAAATCTATTATATCCATATATATATAAATATATTATATATATTTACATATATATATATATATATATATATATACACACACACCAATACCGTTAATCCTCACCATAAGGTTTACTGTACAGCCAACTTTCTTGTTTTCTGTCTCTTCACCTTTCATACAATCCCTGAAATAAAATATGATATATTCCAACTTAACATCTCTTACTCTTTAATTTGAGAAAAACAGGTCTACACATAGAAAAGTCCTCTTATTTTGTAATTATGGCTAGTATTGACACATGAATTTTATGCTTTGCCAAGGTGTACTTTCAAACCCTCCCTGGCAGAATGCAGAATTTATAACACCCCCCCACCCCTTAAAAATTACAACCTTATTCTGCGGGAAGCAGATGGCAAGTGATTCTGTCACTCATCATATCATAAATGTTCTCACTACTATACAAATATCTGTCTCTTCCCCAGAAACTGAGCTAGTCTCCTGAGTAGCATGCATGTATGACCTTCCTACACAAAGGTAACCTGCCTCCACGCACCTTAGTATAAATGCAAATTATTGTAAAATGTAAATTAAAACACTATAACTTAATGAATACGACAGCATTATCTACTCAATCCATTCTTACCTGTAGTCTAGAAGTCTCTCCATTAGACGAGTTACCGAGGTCACAAATGAAGCACCTGGTTCTCTCCATGTTTCCTGTTCAATCTTCTCTAATAGACTGAGGTTAAAGGTGAAAATCAGACAAACACAGACAGACTGACTGCTCCTCACACATCACTTACTAGAGTGTGAGCTTCGCAGACTTGTAATAATGGAACCAATAGGAATCAGTTTTAATATTGTTGGATACATATTCAAAATGATTTAATATTTTTGGATAAATGTTTAAAATGATTTAATTTAATGAAGAATATTAAAATTTTGTAATTTTTTTTATACTTTTTTTTTATATATGGCTATATTAATTTAAATTTTATATATTTTTGATATTTCAATACATTGATAAAAAATGTTTTCTAAAAGTTTTTCCAAAAATATGAAATCATTTGGAAAGCTTATACAACAATATTAAATTGAGGCCTAACAGGTAGGTGACCTACAGGCACAGAGCGATATGGACCAAGGAGATGTATATTACTGGGATGGCACAGGACATTTTCACACAAGGAAAGACAAAGGGGAGATTCATAAAAGTGTATCTAAAAGAAAAATGGTGCAAGTTATAAATTTTATGCTATCACCATGGAAACCAGAGGGGTGAGCTGGAATGTTCAACATTCAGTTTCCATGGTAATTGCTCTACTTTTAGAATTTTGCACCTCTTTTCCATTAGCCACACTTTTATAAAACATGTGCCACTAATGCGTGGAGTGGGGTGTATATTTACAGCTTGTGATATACATTGATTTGGGTGAATTGAGAATCAGGGATCCGGAAGGGCAACAAAGCAGTGGGAAGAGGAGAGGAGAAACAAAAACTGTGGATATACACATTGCATGCACCTCTGTGTCACATACATATATACATTTACACATATAAACAAAAGGCACACATAATACACATATACACCGCATTAATACACACATATGTACTGTTTAGTCTTACCTCGGGTATGGACCAAACAGCTGAGAGCTGCTCCGGCAGCGACAAAGGGGTACAAATACAAAAACAATCATCATGCTAATCCCCCATCATCATCACCCGCTCAGCTACAACACTTTGTCTTAATAAAATACTACATCCATATCTTTACCACACTTCACTCAGCTAGACCACTGTACTCAAACTGTACCCATAAGTTCCCCATACCACACTTGGCTACAATACTGCAGGTTGATACATTACTGTACCCACATAAACACCATGTTGCACTCTGTTACACCAACCGCACCATCCTATACCAATGCAACTTAAATTATGCCATACCACATCTTCTACACTACTACAACCAAATTCAATACTGCACACATCTTCACATCTTAATAATTGGTCACCAATGACACAGGAGGTTGGAAAGGGAACGTGTCACCCTGGGACATGGGGATCATTTTGACTGGGAGCACTGAAAGCCAAAGACCCAGGGCTACCCATGTGTTGCTGAATAAATGTTCCTGTAAGGGCAGAAATGACCTGCATTGTTTAACATACAAACAATCTAAATACAATTCACATACTACATCGCACTGAAACATATCTACATTTTGGTAAAATACATACACTGTGAAACGCCCTGGACATTGGCCACACTACATACTCATCACAGCTCGCTCTACTTTAGAATAATGTGTCTTGCAATTCCACATTTGCCCTCTATTTGTTGTATCCTGGATCTCTCACTTATTCTCAACCACCCTTCTCCCACCGTGGCAAGACAATACTCACAGAAGACTGAACAGCTCCCGGTAATTTTCATCTCCTTTCCCCTCAGAGACTAACGTGTCCAATTTGTCAATAAGTTCAGCCTCCACCTGTAGAGATAAACCAACTTCATTGTTGTGGGAAGAATATATGTTATATCCTTTGAGTGTGGTGAGAAAATGCCCCTGATATCTCTTCTCTCATTAACAGACATTAGTATATCTCACCCACTGAATAACTATGCCTATGTCAAAAAAATATTTACATCTATTATGAGATACTGCTAACTTCATTTAAAAGGGAAAATTATTAACCCAAAAATATAGAAGGAGCTGGAAGGAGGATTTAGTGACAGATCTGCTTTAATCTTATATTATTTGGTATCTGAGCTCCCTAGAGCATATGATTGCTCAAAATAGTCTTCACCCAAACTGTAAATTGAAGCAATAAATTATTGAGTGTCCCATTAACTCTCTGGTCTGACAGAATGCTCCTTGTTTCACATACCCACCCTGCTATGTCTCCTACGATAACCATTTGGATGATGGAAATTGGAAGAGTTATAGCGCTTGTTGTAAAGTGTGGAAGACAGCTCAAAACACCTAAAATCAGAGTCTCTCCTATCTGGTTGCACATGTATAATTTAGAGGAACAGAGGAGAGCAGCACCTTGATGAGATCCTAAAGTCCAAGTTAATATAAAACAATTTTGGGGGTGTAGAAGAATTCCTGCTCTGATTTTAAGTAGAACATTTGTAGTTGGATCTAATAATGCCCTCAGTTAGCCAATGTACTGGAAGCTCTGCAAGTAAAGCAGCATAGTACAGGTATCCCATGGTGTGTTGATGTTGCTTATGCACATGCTCTTGTCTGCCAGTGCATTCTCACCTGTTTAAAGTTACCATTGCGTCTCTGCTCACAATCCATCATATCGTGGAAAATGGGTATCATTATATTTCGAACTTCTGGCTGAGGGACAAGAGACACCCCTAAAAAAGGGCCAATCATCCCTGGTATAAAGTGATACTTGTGCTCTCCTGGAACATAGATGGAGAGAGGATCATACTATCAGGATAATAAACCAAAAAAGAAAAGGAAAAAAATGTGAGAAAGTTAAATAAAGAACTCAAAATGTTAGTCACCTACCCAAATTCTGCCACATGTTGAATAGCTCATATGTCATCATGACTCGCATATCTCCATACCTAAAAAAAAAAAAAACACAGAACAGTTAGGCAGACTGTTCCAATATATTGCTTTACAATCTCCTCTGAGAGGCCGGTCATACTTACTTGTCCAAGATCCTTCTCCTCTTTCCTGCAGCAAAGTTCTCCAGCTGCAGACTGGGCTGGTTAATGAACAGGACAGCCAAGCTGAAGTACGAGTTCCATACCTTTGGTTAATGAGAACAAACGAAAATAAAGGAGGAACTGCAGCAACGTATTCTTACAGAAAAAAATGGGATAAATATGGTGGATGATACCAGAATTGCTTGGAAGGATAACGTCCTGAATGGTTAAAGATGTTACTACCTAAATAAGTGGTTTCCATTTAAAGAGCTTAGATCAATGACATGTTGAATCGACTGTTGTGCAAATAGAATCTTAGACCTTATTAACAGGTACTACAGTTTATTCATTAACCAACTGAGCTATGTCAACTGCTTTACATCATATGTACTACTGTAAAAGGGATGATAACTCATATACATGATGCAAGGCCCATTTAGTATTTAAAATATGTTGCTCCTCAATTATACGCCAAAATGAAATATTAAGTAAAATAACTAAAAATAATATTAACTACAATGATTTACAAAGTCTTTAATGGGGTTAATACGTATATTATGTAGACAGATAATATGATATTTGTATTGCTTAATTTTGTTAATTTAGATGTGATATAGTTACACAGTAATCTAGGTTAATAAGAGATTAAAGTACATCAAGTTCAAACTGGAAACCCATTTTTTATGCCATTATGATTGTAATCCATGACAAATACACAACTGTTATTGCTGCAGTCGAAATTATTATTACATTTTAAGGTTATTGTGATTGTTGAAAAGTACATGAGCAGTTACCTTAAAATCAAAGTCCCCTTCACAGAAGTTCTTGTGCACGGCGGAGGAGACATACTGAACCGTCGTCACTATAATGCTAAATACAGAAAAGAAGAAATACTGTATGTAAATACAAAAGGAAACCTAGGGCTTATTTGTCGGAATGTATACATATGTATATGTTATCTTCCAGGTGCAGAACATACAAACTCATGTTAGAAATAGGCAGTCTGGGCTTCTTTAGAAGTTGATGAACAAAAGCACCTTTTACGATTTCCTGCCCCGACCCCCAACACTTTACCAGCTTAATTAAGGCCATTGCAGTTCATAAATTGTGGTTGGCAGCTATCATTAAATAATGGCTCAAGAGGTTCCCAATATCTGACATGTACCAAATATTGTATTCTTTTAAGAGTTTTACACTTCCTTGACAATAAAAAAAAACATTTTGATTAGTTTTTCTATTTTTTATTCTATGTTTTTATTTTATTCAACTTTCTTATCTCAGACCTAAGTCTACATTCCATGACCAGAGATAGAGTTATCACCGGTAAATGAGTAGCAGTTTGACATAAAGTTCAAAGGAAGAATTGCTATAAACCTGCCAGAATTCAACTGATCTCTGGGGAAGACTGATATAAGCCAGTTTTATACAGTACCATAAAATCCATATAACAATTTAAATCTTTTACTATCCAATGCCCGATGACATGCAACAACAGGTAAATACAGAAAATGGGCATGGTAACCTAATCTACCCTAAACTGGATTAATACCAGGCAAGCTGACAATGCCTTTCACTTTTCCTCCACCCATTACACAAGTGGTGATAAAAAAAACGACAGTTCTCATTAAAATCCCCTATTGAAGGGACACTATAGTCACCAGAACAACTACAGCTTTATGTAGTTCTTATTATTACTTAAAAGGCTAATCAGTCCCCACAGGCTTTTTGCAGTAAACCCTTTTTTTTTTATAGAAAATGCAGTGTTTACATTACAGCCTAAGGACACCCCTGCTGGCCATTCCTCAGATGGCCACTGGAGGTGCTTTCTTGGGCACCCTCTGCATTCAATGCATCTCTATGAGGAGATGCTGATTGGCCAGGGCAGCGTTTGAACTCACTCCCACCCAGTCTCCTTGACGATCTCTGACAATTTAATGCTTTTTTGGGGGAAATCATTTGATTGGCTGATATCATTTATTTTGATGATGCCAGCCAAAGAGGCAGATCGGGGGCGGGGTCATCGTCTGCAGACCCGTGGAAAGCTGGAAATAAGGTAAGTTTTAACCCTATATGGTGGTTTTTAACACTATAGGGTGAGGAATACATATTCCTTCATTTTATTTTTTTATTTCACACCTCTCCTTCATCACTGTACCATAGGTAAAGTGCATACTTACTACCAGGGGTTTGGGTAACCTTTAAGGAAGTGAAAAGGGGTTTCAGGCTAGGCCACTTTGTGGTCCATCATTATTAGAGCCAATTACCTTCATCCCAAAAAGTGTAGGGAGATGGTGGGACACAACAACCTTGCTATCCCCATCCGATAGCAGTATTTTATCGCAAATTTTTTTAGAGCTGTCCTTCAATGTTAAAGTGATTGCACAAAAGGTAACAAGTTCACTAAAGAGTAACAATCAATGCAAGTCTTTTTTCCCCCCCAGTAAAATTCCTCTAACAGGCAATATTCTCATGGAATGCAGCTCTCAAGTTGAAGAACTAGATTCCCCAAGAAATTCATGTAAACTATTGTATCTCAATTGAAACAACTAGCAATCATTCTCAACCAACTCACTTGCTGGCGAGGAGTCTCATTACGGTCCAGTCCGGTGGGAAAACACTCAACTTCAGCAAATTCCGAAAGACACAGAAGATCTTGAGTAGGAATTCCTGGGCCACAAACAAATGGTTCTTAATGCTTTATGTCAGGGTTTCCAAAATATATCAGCTTTAGCTAACAAATGTAGCGTCAAATCAGAACTAGTCTGAAAACTATCTGCATTTCGAGTTATCTTTTAAAAAAACAAAACTAAAATAAAAACAAACATTTCAAGCTGAACTTGGGCATGTTGGGTACTGTGCATCATTAGAGAGTTCAAAGAACAATTTCCCGTTTCTGATACAATGTTGTGATCTACACTGTCAGTCCAATTATTTGATTGGCTGCTGACATGACATGTTCTTAGCAGACTTGCTTTTTTTAAGTAACTACCACCGAGTGTTTGACAATTGTTATAAAAATATAAGATGGCTACCTTTATGCTGAAACAGTATAAGATCTTCAAGTATTCATTGCAACTAAACTACTATAAATAATATTATTCTATTTGTATTATGTTAATAAACGAAAATTTCCCCTTGGATGTCTAGCGATGTGGGTGGTTGGTTCATCCTACTCTCAGCCACTGAAGGTCGCTGGAATCATCCTATATCCCTGCATGGGGGTACTTTAAGGATCCCTCCGGGGGATATCCCCCAGGCTAGTTCTTTCCCTGGAACGGTCCACATGCGAGAATAGGTAACCCTTGATCCTTCAATGCTCTCCCAATTGCTCCCCCCAGCGCCCCCTATTCCTTTCCCATCTGCCTCTTATCTTTTTTCCTCTAGCTCTTACTTTTACTTTTCTCTTTCCTTCAAGTGGTGCCTACCATCTACTGAGATGGGGCTTCTTATACGATAGCTGTGGTCTCATAACTTAGCGGAGCAATGACAGCATTGCAGAAGGCAAGGTGGAGATCGTATGTACCTTGGTCCTCCATATATACTTAAGGGGGTGCATAAGCTAGACACCAGACGTAATTGCTTCTTTCTGACTGTTAAGATTGTTTTACTATGTTTTATTCTAATTCAAAACCCTGGCGGGGAACCATCAACCTCAAGACTCGAGAAACTAGCCCACAATGAACTGTTGATACTACAAGTGCTGTTAAAGTTATTGTTTTTCTATCTGTATAACCACTTTGCAAACTTATTATCATTCCATTGTACACTGCGTTGTCAAATGCTACTGTTTTGTGTATGGTGTCCTGGCAAAAATAAAGAATTGAAAAAAAAAAAAAAAAAATTAAAGGAAATTTTCAGGTACCAGTGCTACTTCATGTCTACAAGCTCTAGACCAGCTCTGGCACCCCAGATTTATTTAAATTATTTCCTATGATGCTCAGAAAGCCCACACTATGCACTATCCCCACTATACTGAACTCAGTGTTAACCACCACTCAGATTGTGTTAAACACACCCCACTGATTATGGAATTTTCTTAGAGCCACAATCTTCCTAACCGGTGCAATCTCAGTCCTACTCACCTTTAGCTCCTCCTTGCTTTGGAAGTTGTGCAGTAGATGCTGGTAGTGAGTATCTGACATTAGACGCAGCAGAGAAAGAAGACAGGAGACATACTCCCCCTGACAGGAGGGGAACATAGTCAGAGCCATCATGTAACATGGAAAGAGATGGGGTATTCAATAATATCCAAAGGGTGACTGAAACATGGGATGTGATGAGCAGTGTAATCAATTTAAAAAAAATCAGCAAATTAATAAATATACCTTCCAAGACCTATTATATCTTCAACTTTGTTTTTAATATAACACAGTTTCCATCGGTTATTAAAGCATAATGTTTTTTTATTATTATTTATAAAACCCTTTGTGCATGTTATTAATTTAAATTATTCAAAACAATAAGTTTAAAAAATTTGTATTGCATCTGAATAAACATCTGTGAGAATAATGCCTATTTATGGGATATAAAAGGAAATGTTAACTATTCTGCATGGATCCCACCTTGCCCAAACTAGCTCTCTTATAAGTGTTATTCCTTAAACTAGTTAGGCTCTATATAAATCACATACCAGTGTATTACCTTATTCTGCAAAATATATTCAAATTACAGGAGTGTAGACATGCCACAGACAGTATACAAGGTATTACTTGTAGACCATTGACCTTGAAGTCAGAAGCTCTGTGTACACCCAGGCTTCAAAATACCACTGCTGCTTGATATATGATCTTAATTGTTTATGTTAATTGTTTTTTTCTGTTAACTGAATAAAAACCTCTGAAGGGACACTTGGTTTTCCACCATTGAAAACAAAGGTTGATACTTCAGAAATAGACAATGAATGTTTCCTTTTAATTGACCTAGCTGTAAATCATTGAATTGTTAACTGCATATACGTGAGCGGTAAGAGGTCATTTTCAGGTATGACTGTGGTTTTAAAGAGTGGCAGTAATATTTTTAAATGTCCTTTCACACATGGTTTTATGGTTTCAACGATATAAGCACATTAAAGAAAATATGCTATTTTGTTTTGAGATCTAGAAACAAAAATGATGCTACCATATACTGTTACCATTCTGCTATCAAGACAAAAGGAACCTCAGGCAGCCAGGAATAAAGTCCCCAACTCAAAACGCTGGTGCAAACCTGTGCCTGGATGGGTATGTGCCTTGGAATCTTGGAGTTATGTTGGGTGAAATGCCTATGATGATGCTGGTGTGAAAAAGGGTAATGGGATGGTTCAGGGAGGGGGTTAGAAAAAAGAAGTGATTGTTAGTTACTAACAGTTATTTCTGCTGTACACTGGGGGCACCGCTGGCCTCTTACCGCCTCCTGGGCCTGAGATTTACTCATGATTATGAGCAGGGTCTGAAGCAGCACATCTAGCAGACTCTCCTGGAGCATCTGTACCTCCTCTCCAACATCCACTTCCTGCTGGGAGAAAAGGCCATCATGATTTCCAAACACACATAATTGAATCCAGCTTCATGTTGGTGCCCTAGCAGGCATAGGAGCTTGGGGAAACCTTTTGTGGCTTACATCTCAGAATCAGGACTGATTGGATGAACTTAGTATAGGTCTCTGCTAGAAAGGTGGTCTATAAGTGAGGGTCTGTTGGCCAACACTAGGAATAGTTGGTGTACACCATTATATACAGAGTGTCACATGGTATAATAAATGTTTTTTCCTTGGTATGCCTGGCATTTGACATAAAATGGCTACACCACTGGCTGGAAGCATGAAGTTTGGCAGAGCTATAATGAAAGCTGATTTATGCTTCATCCTTATGGAAGTGGTTGTTTAGCCAAAGAGTCTAAATATGAATGGAGTACCTAAATGGATGAAAGCAGGTACAGTTCTGGCTGAATAATTAAGGGTCTGCCACTCTATGGCATTTGAGATTGTTACTGAAGATAGTCTGTCTGTGAATTTCATATGGAAGGTAGGTCAACAGGGTACATTATATTTGTAGATTAAGTCTAATCTCCATATTTAAGACAATTAATGTATAATCTCAATATTACCACATTCTGTCTGGCAATGCATAGTCAGGTTTGATTTAATGTACACACACAGGCTAAAGATGACCCATCTTTTTTATTGTGTTACATGTAAAATGGCAACAATAACCGAGAAGATACAGGATTTGCAGTTATACTAAGACCATTCTGATTCTCATTTAATTTACTAAATGAGAATCTCATGATTCACTGTGCAGGAGAGTTGCATGGATAGAACTGGGGCTTAACCATTCTGCTATCAAGACAAAAGGAACCCCAGGCAGCCAGGAATAAAGTCCCCAACTCAAAACGCTGGTGCAAAGCTGTGCCTGGATGGATATGTGCCTTGGAATCCTTTCAAAATGAAAAGGACAGTGAATTACAACTACCAGAAATCGTTGTTGTGCTGCCTCTCAAAATAATAGAGGATGATCTTACATACACGTGCATTAGTGAAGCCCTAAAAATGGAAACAATGCAAGTTGGGAGGGAAGGCAGAAATGGTGGCTTTGCAGAGAAAAACTACTTAATAATTTATTTATTTTTTAAATAAGGGAAAGGAATATCGAAACCAACCATGCATGACAAACTGTAACCTAATCTATATATTTTACATAGCATGTGTGGGCAACTGATGTGCCTCTAGAGAAGAAGATCGCTAGGTTTACAAGAGAACAACATTAAAAAAAAGTTCTAGCCTGTGGCTTGGTACAACCGTATTGGAGATCAGTCCTCTCACCGTGGAGCTGCTCTTGATGATGGAAAAGATGCTGCTGAGAATCCCAGAGCAGACAAGAAGCTCCTTTTGCTGCCGCAAGTGCAAGTGGATGTGATGAAGAACTACAGGCAGGAGAATCCTTCGAGCTTCTGTGGGCAATGGAGGTCAAACTTACTTTAAAACTCTATCACCAGCTATATATTGTACATAATAACATCTGGGGCAGCTTAACGGGAGAATACTGGGGCATCACGTAACATACACACCATCAGATTTTATCTAACACATTCCTCGATACTCACACAGTAGGGCTTGTTGCCTGCCACTGCAGTTGTAATGCAGAAAGGAAAGTGGACCAATGTTCTAACAGTAGAACAAGCACCATGGAAACCAATGAAATGTTCTAAATTATTCTATAGGTTTCCATGACAATTTTTGCACTTTTCAAACTTCTCTTCACTTTTCTATTAGCAACACTTACATAAATCTTCCCCTACCTGTTACCTGTAGAATGTGACTAAACTGACCAAAAGGAAAGCGAGACATTAAAAAATAAGATAAAATACAAATGAAACATCTCTGTGCAACTATTAAATCTTGTCTAAGGGCTGAGAAAAACACATAGACAGCTTTAACCCCTTAAGGACCAAACTTCTGGAATAAAAGGGAATCATGACATGTCACACATGTCATGTGTCCTTAAGGGGTTAAGGAAACCCTGTGCTCATCTCTTTCAACATTTAAATTGTTAATTATTATTATTACTTAAAAGGCTATCTTAAAGGACCACTCTAGGCACCCAGACCACTTCAGCTTAATGAAGTGGTCTGGGTGCCAGGTACCTCTAGGATTAACCCTTTTTTTTTATAAACATAGCAGTTTCAGAGAAACTGCTATGTTTATATTGAGGGTTAATCCAGCCTCCAGAGCCTCTAGTGGCTGTCTCATTGACAGCCGCTAGAGGCGCTTGCGTGCTTCTCACTGTGAAAATCACAGTGAGAGCACGCAAGCGTCCATAGGAAAGCATTGTAAATGCTTTCCTATGCGACCGGCTGAATGCGCGCGCGGCTCCTGCCGCGCATGCGCATTCAGCAGATGACGTCGCGAGCAAGGAGGAGAGGAGGAGTACAGCTCCCCGCCCGGCGCTGGAGAAAGATAAGTGTTTAACCCCTTCCTCTCTCCAGAGCCCGGCGGAAGTGGGACCCTGAGGGGGGCGGCACCCTCAGGGCACTATAGTGCAAGGAAAACGAGTATGTTTTCCTGGCACTATAGTGGTCCTTTAAGAAGAACATTTTAAGCACCATAGCACCATATTGTCTCCTAGCACCAGAGAAAGTACATCAAGCTCCAATGGTCAGGTTCTTGGGGTGCCCTTTTATCCATGTGAATAAAAATAACTGAAATACAACCGAGTTGAAAGAATTGATCATTGTCTTTAAGGCTTCTGTAGCTGCTCAGCATGTTCTACCACAAGTCACTTGACAAAGGCTCACGTAGGAACTGATATCTTGTTACCACTTTTGTGTTCCAAATAAAGTCTTTAGAAGAAACCATCAGGTGTGCCTGGACATTTGTATCTACTACCACAAGTGTCTGACGACATAGTTAAAGATCTTTACATTTACTGTGCTATTGGGCTCGGTGCATGCTAATGAATAACATCATTTGAATAATGTTTAACTCTAAAGAAGGTCTGGGACCCTTGTGAACACACTAAGACCATTGGCACAGGTAGGACTGCAATGGCTTATTACATACAACAACATCTCAATGCTTTAGATATTTATTCCCATTATGTCTAAGTATGAAAACCTTACAGCAGGGGTACTCAAAAGATGACCACCACATGCTTTAAAACTACAACTTCCAGTTTTACAACAGCCGTGGATTTAGAGAATCATTGACTTACACCATTTAACATTCATGACCAATTCTTCCAGTTCAGCATTGTTTGCGTGTTACTTGTTATCTTCTTCATTGTCAGGTTTCAGGTAGAAATTTTCATAAATACAAATAGGCTGTGGTGCTACTCTTGCTTTTTCCACTGGTTTGTTTATGTATTGATTTATTATTATGTTTGCAGATGTCTGTATGTCTGTTTTTATTAACACATGGCTTTATATTAGGCTTGTTATTCTGCTTATTTTTTTACCCATTATTGGCTAATACATTTTAATATTATTATAAATGGTCTGCGTCTCTCTTTATAGTAGATGATTGTATTTTAAACTCCATACAAATGTTTTACTGTTTGGTACTTACATTTCTAGATTCAATGCCTGTTAAAAGAACTCTATAGTTTAAAGGCACTTGTGGAACACACAGTGCCTTTGGGTTACAGGGAGGACAGTTCTGACTCATGAGACAGTGCCACATTTCACATCTTCAGTCAAAATTCTTCACGTCCAATGCATCTAGAGACTGTAGTCTCCTTACCTGGGTATGAAAACAGCTGGCAATCCACAGTGCGGCCGATAGCCTGCAGCTTCACCACGTCCATTGATTGTCCTAGGTGCAGAGTGCTGGGCAAACTGCTGAGTGTGCCACGAACAAACTCTGCCACCTCAGTCACAGAGAACATGGGCAGCAGTTCCTCAAAGATTGCTGGGAAGGAGTTTAAGAGTGCAGCCTGCAGGATGGCACATGTTATCATTAGAAAGTATAACAATGTCAATAAACAAGCAGAGTTACGCAACTTTGATACTACCAGCTGCAATGAACTATGGCTCCTAAAATGTTTTATCAGCCAAGGCAGCCATAGTGCACTGTATTGGAAGTGTTAAAGGCTGCATATCAATGTATGCAACAGTTGTAAATATGATCCAGCCACTAAGGGCAAGGATGAACAACTGTAGCATGGAAGTTAACCTAGGGCGGTCAATATTTTTAAGTTTTATTGGAATTTTTGGGGTAAGCCTTGCATGCCAGACACAGTTTGGCATAAAACATAAGCACACTATGCGTGATTCAAAATATGAGTGGCACACTGTCCAGTGAATGTGGACAGGCAAATATTTTGGTATACTTACGTTTTGCCTTACAGAACAGTCCTTTATTGTCTGTGTAGTTACAGGATTTTTCAGGAGTTCATCAAGACTCATGTTTTTTCAATAGAATAATCAATACTTTAGCTTAACCTCTCAAAGCAGGTGATGTGAATCCAGGCTAGTAATTTATTTATATATATTTTTAATAAACTATCAAATATGGCCACAAGGGGGAGTTTGAGATTTAATATATTTATTTAGAGAGGTATATGGATTTAATGTTTCCAGTGATTCCTCTTTAACTAATAGTGATGTATATATATATATATATATATATATATATATATATATATATATCAAGATAGCCAGGCTAACCTAGTAAAGGCTGTTTGCGTTATTCACTAGAGACTACGAACTGTATGAAACTAAAAATGGAATTTTACATTTAAAAAAAATTTAAATAATAATTTTGAATACCAGACAACTCACACAATTAGTGATGTCCCGAACGGTTCGCGAACAGTTCGCCATGAACGGTTCGCCACGGACTCATCATTGAGTAAACTTTGACCCTGTACCTCACAGTCAGCAGACACATTCCAGCCAATCAGCAGCAGACCCTCCCTCCCAGACCCTCCCACCTCCTGGACAGCATCCATTTTACATTCATTGTGACGCTGCATTCTTAGTGAGCTGTCCAGGAGGTGGGAAGGTCTGCTGCTGATTGGCTGGAATGTGTCTGCTGACTGTGAGGTACAGGGTCAAAGTTTACTCAATGATGAGTCCGCGGCGAACCGTTCGTGGCGAACCGTTCGCGACATCACTAACAGTTATTTACTAAAGTGAGGGTTTAATGTAAACTCAAAGTGAATTGGAAATTTAGGGCCTGAGTAGCCAAACTGAAAGCATAGCAGTCAAGTTTTTTATCTTAATTTTTTAGATCTACTTCAAATTCACCTCAAATTATCACTTCAGTTAATTACCTTGACTATATGTAAATTAAATTGCCACCATTTGGGACTTCCTCTGTAATTATCTATGGGATGTGTTCATCAAATTACCATGATAGGTGTCACACTCATTGTTACTGCACGATCAAGGCCGTCTCGGAGCTATTTGACAATGTGTCAAACGAAACTTACCTTTAGCCATCGCTAAATAGCCAAAGGTTAAACATAGACTAAATCTCTACATTTTGAATGTATTGCTACATTCACATACATGCACCTTACAAGTACGAAGCAAATAAGATTAGAAATTAGTTGGCTACTTTTTGTAGATTCCTTTGTGAGACAGATACAGAAAGAGTCTTATTTTTCTACATGGATTGGGCTCTAATTGGGCTGGGTTTGTTAATAGCAGCACCAACTGCCTACCCTTGTTCTTGTTCGTTTTATCTGCAAAACAATTATTAGACTTCCAAGTATTGCAGAGTGAACCTATGGTTGTAGTTTCCATGGTAATACTAAAAAAGTGTTAACTCTCTTCAAAATTTCAGTGGATCAAGAGAATATTTACAGAAAAGAGGTGAGATTTTGGAGAAACTATTTCTTACGTGTTTAGTAAATGATGCAAAGAAGAATCTAAATAGGCCAATAGGCCAGTTCTGAAAAATCTATACACATTGTCTCAAATATAGTGGACAAAGCCAACTGGTGGCTTCAACCTCTTATTTAAGTCCAAGCAAAGATTTTGCCACTAGCAACCATTTAGTGCAGAAAGCAAGACTTTAAATGGTAGCCAATTAGGGTAGAACATATAATAATAACACAAACATGAATATTACAGCTAGATGGCCAATCCCAATGGTTAGATTTTTTTGTATCACCTCACTAGGGAATTCAGTCCTGAAACAAGCTGGTTGTCCATATATTTACTTTCCAAATGTCTACTATGAAAACTTAGGTCAGAAGCTCATATGGGAAAACTCACACTCAGGGACTAAAACATTCGGATACAAAGTTTCATCTCGAGGCTGATTTTGAGCCAACTTTTGCAGATTGGTTATACATTCAAGAATCTTATACATAGCTACAAAACATTAAACACTTTCATACGTAACCAAAAACAACTACAAACCAACGCACAATTTTACACATAGACATTGCATTGAACACAAACACAAAAACACAACACAATTATCATCAATACCATAAGCACAGAATCAAACTCACATATGCATAAGTGAAAAGGGATGTAGCCAGGAGAATTGCGATGTGTATCACAAATCTCCTGGCTACACAACTGACTCAGAAGATGTAGTCTATCAGCCTGTGAAGTCTGTCCGTAGTAAATAAAAAAAATTTCATTCAGTTGTATGACTCATGACATCCCAATTAATGTGCTTTAAAGTCTCTGGTCCAATCACTAAATGCAAATGTTTGTTAAGATGATAAAAATTATTTTTCGAACAAGGCTACACAACCTGTGCTGTTCTATATGCTGTTGTTTACATATCCCGTAGTGCTCAGTCAACAGCTTATGAATTTGGCAGAAATGGCCTAACCCACATCTAGAGAACAACTCACACGTATTGCAGTAACAGTGTGTCATCAGTCAAGTTTTGTACATAACTCTGCCAGCATAGGATTTACATGTAGCTAACTAAGCATTAGGATAATGGACCATTCAGACGTGTTTTTTAGGAGACACTGATCATCACATCCCAATTAGTTAAAGCTTCTGAGTCTCATGTGAGGAGAAGGAACCTGGTATAAATGAGAAGGAGAGTGAAAAGGGTAATATTTGCATTAATGGAAAAGTATGAGGGGTTGAAAAACATTGCTATGAGAGGCAGAAGATGGCCTTGTGCAATGCTTTGATGTATGTAACAAGTGCAGGTTGAAATGAAATGTGAATTAAGGTGGACATCTAATGAGCAGATAAGGAGGTAAGGGACACTAATTGCAACCATGATGGTGAGATGGGCACACGGTATGAATAGTTGGTGCCAACACTTTGGTGAGAAGTTATTTACTGAACCCACAGTCCATGGAAGAAGTTAGATTGTGGATTGCAGTAAGAGTTCAAGGGATCATCGCTGAAATCGTGAGGTAGGTGCAATGTGAGGGTTCAATAAATTCTTAAAAGGGCAAAGAGGATTTTATTCTGGGGGAAAGGCCTCTACTTACAAAGCAGACTGTGGGTGAGTTTGAAGAGGCCCCTGTGTTTTGAGAGGCAGTATCTCCTGTTTCACTCCCCTGTCCTCCAGCCGCAGGAGGCTTCAAATTCCAAAAAGGGGGTGTAGGGAGGAGCAAAGAGGGTGGTAGAGGGAGAAGCAGAGGGAATGAGTGGGTTGAAAAGCACAGATAAAATGCAGAAAATGGGTAAAGAAGAATAAAAAAAAGGGATAACAAAGATAAGCAGGTTGATGCCACCAGATAAAGGAGTGCTTCCCAATGCAACCCCGAGAGAGGTGAGTGTCTGTTTGCAAATAAGGCATTAAAGAGGTCAACTCACTCTTCTTTGGGTACTGTTTAAGGTTCACAAAGGTTCTCATCTGCCCAAACTCACCTGGGTGAATAGCAGAGTGTCCGAGCTACGAGTGTCTAAACTTAGGACAAATCGCATGGACTGGAAGAGATCATGGATACTGCAGCGGAATTGCTCCTCCTCCAAACCTCCCGTGGAGCGAGCAAAGAGCATACGTGACTGGACGATGAACTTAAAGAGGTTCTCCAAAGCCTGCAGGCAGAAGATACAAGTTATTAATTCGTAACTGCATGGCGGTCCTGAAACTCTTCTATTAATATCCCGCTTCAAAATTAAAGCCATCATGTTGAACTGTACCCTCATAGCTTCCTGGATATGATCTTGTCTCACAAGTTCCGCTGAACGTTCCAAGTACCACTTCAAACATCGGATCAGCTCCCTGAAGAATAAAGAGTTAGAGGTCAAGATCAGTCTTACTTTTCCCATCCATAACAACCATCTCCACATTTACACTTCCTCACCTTGCAAACACTAAGATTTTTCCTTCTCATCCATTTTTCCTACCTTTTCATCAAACATTTTACAAAGTCAGTCATTACTGCCTTCCGAAAAAATTGTTCCATATGCATTTTCTGGACATTCTTTCCATCCACCAAATGTACAACTCTTCCCACCATTAAAATAATAAAAACCTTGTCACAGTTTTCAATACCTTACTTCTCCCATCAAGACTGGAACAGTATCCCTCAACTCTGGTTGTAAATCATGATACTTGATAGTACTGCCAACAACTCCACCTAGCCCACAGTACACCCGGACCGCTCATCTAGTCTGGATTAAACATTATCCACTCCTACTCTATCCTATTCAGCTCCTCGGGTCCTACTTGTACAATGTATAGCTTTTCTATTCTCTATCCTGGTTCCATCATACCAACACCACAAGTTTTCCTACTTACTTCTACAATCCAAGATTATACATAAATGGCACTACCATGCCAAAACTTTGTATGGACACACCTGTATGCCAGAGCACCAGCAAAGTGTTTCTGAATATAGGTATCCAAGACTGGGCGGAAATGGAAATATTTACTCTCTCGAAGGAGATTGATGATGAAAACCTGCACATATGGGATATGAAACAGATATATTGATTCCTCTAAAACTCCAGATTAATACCATTATCTGCACATACATATTCAAAACACCATACTGTACTTATAAGTGTGTAAATGTCAAAGCAAGATTCTGTTGCACAGATGCAGAATATTCTGAGACAGTGATGACCATTTAATGAATAAAATAAAGAGGCGAGAATCACATGAAGGCCACAATAGCCTGCGTTTTATTTTAAGGTGGGTTCATTTTTGGGACACAGTTTAAGATGAGACATAGGTAAACTGCAGTCTAAATGTGCATACTTAATGGTATCATAAACAGCAGGAAAAAGCACAAAGATTGGTTAATACATTACTATATCCATTTAAAACATTGCTTCATTAGAGAAACACTAAATAGCCACTGATTTCATAAGAACACTGCAGTAGAATAGTGTCATTAACAGTGGAGCCTTTGATAATGATGCTGTTATGGTAATGTCTGGTTAGGGGTCTTTTACGTAAATGTTATTTTGGATTAGGGCTTGGTGTTTAGCAGTAGGGGGGGTTTAGAGCTGCAGTTCTTCAAACGGATGTGTACTGGAACTCGCATAATTCTAATCCAGGTGTCTATTATCAGTCCAACAGTTTGCATTGTGTAACATCGACTGCAGCAGTATCGGTTTCTGCATTAACACGCTGTGGCTGTTTTATAGCAGATCTTGCAAAGGCTCAGAAGTGATGCAGGATCCTCACAAATATTTACTCTGATAGTAAGGAATTGTGTCAATATCTCCCATTTTTGTAAAAAAATAATAATATTTGAAATCAAGAATGGAGATAAAAACTATTTGAAATCAAGAATCAGTAAGCTAAGTGACATTCTGATGAATGTAGCTTCTGCCAAGTGTTCACTCACATATCCCATAATACCCTGCTGAGAGATGTACACAGCAGGAAACTATATATATATATATATTTATTTATTTATTTATTATTCATTATCTCTATAAAGCATGACAAATTCTACAGCCCTACAGCTCTACAGAGTGTACTTTGAATATAGATATTTTTATAATAGCGTTAAGGCAGATATCAATACTTGGTTTTTTCCCCCACAATAACTACAGATTGAGTCTTTGTCTACATTTGGATTGACAGCAGCACCAGGAATGTAGGAAAGTTGAATTTGACAGCCATTAGCCTTTCTTTATCTTTCAAGATAAATTACTTTGAATTACTACAGTACTACAATCTAAATGTTCAAAAAAAGAGCTAAAATAAAATGTGTGCTCTTAACCTGGTAGAAAGAGAAAATAGACACTATGGCATCTGTTTAACAAGCTGCCAAGTTAGTATTGAGCTGATGATTGTCAGGAAATTTGGCAGCTTACCAGTTTGGGTTTTCAGTAAATGTGGCTCAATGACAGTTTTTCAGTTGAACTCTTGTCGGCTCTGTTAAGAGTTTTTATCCTGCTGAGCTTAATTTTAAGTCTATGATAGACACTTGATACTAATTGAGCCTCAGATCAAAGATGCACTGAAAAGCAATATATTCTTTTTGACTAAACTGAATCAGGCAATTGTAGAATTTCCAAAGTTGTGGACGCCAAGATCTACCTGAAAGTAAATACCTACGGTAATGTCTGTATCTCCGTATACAAAATCCTTTTTTGTAAGAGTCCCGGGAGTAAGTCATTTAATAAGAATATGATACAGTCCTATACTTGTTAGTGGAGACTGAATGTTACAGAATAATCTTGCATTGTATGCAACAATGAAGAAATCTACATGCGAATAGGCCAAGAAGCCTTGTGGTACACATAAGCAAAGGAAAGTGCTTGAATGTAAACTATGATACAATAAAATGGGATTTTAAAAGATTAATTCTAAAATATGAGATAATGGTATTAACTGTGCATCTAGGAAGGAGAAAGAATTTTGTTTTCTAGTCTAGGACATCCGGTGCCGGTAGGGATCTTACCAGTGACTGGAAGACAAGCAAGCCATACTTCTCGGTGTTATCATCCAGAATGACAAACAGAGTGTCCAGAATATCCTGCAAAAACTAAAAAGGACACAGGCACGATCTGAGCATCACCTATCTAATAAGGCTAATCTTTAATATATATTTCCCACCACAGTGGTTCCCCTTAATTCAATAAGCTGGGGGTCCCCCTCAGTCATAAAGCTGTCATGAAATGTCCTATACAAACTAGCAAAACATTCTTATTAACATTATTATTATAACAACATTATTATTAGTAACAATGAGCAAACTCATTAATACGACCAGTCAATGTCTACTTGCTACTAGTCATTGGCAAGTGACAATTTAGCCCTGGAGAATAGAAGTTCACTGCTGGTGCCAAGGGTAACTGCCCACACTATGTTGTTTATGGTAGTGGCACAATCTATCCCTATACCATAATTAACAGATGGGTAGCCAATGTAATGACATGAGCATACCTCGGGTCTCTATTAAAAATACAGTAGCTAAGGTTCATTGTTCTAAAGTAACCTACATCTTACAAATACCACTGCACAAGTTTTATACCTTCACAATCTCTTCTCCGCTCACATGCCTTAGGCGCCCAAGAATATCAAGTATCCGATCTGGGTAGGCCTTCCACTTCAAGAGAGCCAGTAGGTCAACTGGAATTTGTTTGATTGGAGAGAAAAATAATACATGAGCTAACTTGGGGTAGGGTTCTACTAGAATTATTTTTTCTGGGTGTGTTGGAACATAATGGAAGCCTGGGATTTCTGTAGTCCTGTGGATGTGATATAGTGGTGAGGTATGCAGCCATAAGCACGTTAAAGGGAGTGTGGTGTGATGTATTAATGTGTATTATTATGTCGTATGCTTCATGAATTGTTGTGCTATTTTGCTATTGAAACAATCAATATCTAAATAATCAGGCTTTATCGTTGTATGACTTTCTGTGTGTTCACTTATTGGCATGTAGGTAGAGGATACTGTGAGAGTGGTATTGCATGCTTAGTGCTTTTCTGCAGCCACATTATCATTATGCATGAGCTTGGTGGAGGAGTGTGTGTGTAGTGTTAATCTGTGGGTCCATACCATTGTGAGTGGGCTAAAAGTGTAATAAAATTGCTTATGTGTTCCAGGGTGATTTAATAATTCTTGTATATATCTTCTTATGATATATTTCTTCTTGTTGGGTGGCTCGCCTTGTTAATATACATCTATATTATAATTCTTCTGTGTGTCAGTTATAAACATCAATACGCATCAGACTTATGTTTTCTTCAGGTTTATTCTTACAGTTACTGATATATAATAAAACAAAAAAGGATGTTATTGGACGATGGCTGTTCAACAGCAGATGTTAATTGCTGGACTCCTGAAGGAGTGTTAGCATCTACATAGTTAAAAAAACATACAGACAACCAGCCTCGTTGTCCTTTGTCCACTATTCTATACAGCTATGACCATAATGACGTCAGACCTTTTAATATAACTCTGGCCATATAAGGACAAGACCCTCAATTACCACAGGCCAGACTTCTCAGGGTACAGCATAGAAAGTACCATCTATACTTTTTAACCCATTAGACAACCATACCAAATATGAAAATAAATTAGAACATAGAATAAGTAGGTGTAGTGGCATTCTGTAGGTGCATACTATGCTGAGTGTGCTTAGTGGATGAGAGATATTGTGGGTGTACTGTCATTCTGTTAGTGCATACTATTCTGAGTGAGCTTGGTGGATGAGAGATAGTGTGGGTGTGGTGTCATTATGTGGGTGCATACTATTCTGAGTGAGCTTGGTGGATGAGAGATATTGTGGGTGTAGTGTCATTCTGTGGGTGCATACTATGCTGAGTGAGCTTAGCTGATGAGAGATATTGTGGGTGTAGTGTCATTCTGTGGGTGCATACTATGCTGAGTGAGCTTAGCTGATGAGAGATATTGTGGGTGTAGTGTCATTCTGTGGGTGCATACTATTCTGAGTAAACTTAGTGGATGAGAGATAGTGTGGGTGTAGTGTCATTCTGTGGGAGCATACTATTCTGAGTAAACTTAGTGGATGAGAGATAGTGTGGGTTTGGTGTCATTATGTGGGTGCATACTATTCTGAGTGAGCTTGGTGGATGAGAGATATTGTGGGTGTAGTATCATTCTGTGGGAGCATACTATTCTGAGTAAACTTAGTGGATGAGAGATAGTGTGGGTGTGGTGTCATTATGTGGGTGCATACTATTCTGAGTGAGCTTGGTGGATGAGAGATATTGTGGGTGTAGTATCATTCTGTGGGTGCATACTATTCTGAGTAAATTTAGTGGATGAGAGATATTATGGTTGTAGTGTCATTCTGTGGGTGCATACTATTCTGAGTAAACTTAGTGGATGAGAGATATTGTGGGTGTAGTGTCATTCTGTGGGTGCATACTATGCTGAGTAAACTTAGTGGATGAGAGATATTGTGGGTGTAGTGTCATTCTGTGGGTGCATACTATTCTGAGTAAACTTAGTGGATGAGAGATATTATGGTTGTAGTGTCATTCTGTGGGTGCATACTATTCTGAGTAAACTTAGTGGATGAGAGATATTGTGGGTGTGGTGTCATTCTGTGGGTGCATACTATTCTGAGTAAACTTAGTGGATGAGAGATAGTGTGGGTGTAGTGTCATTCTGTGGGTGCATACTATTCTGAGTAAACTTAGTGGATGAGAGATATTGTGGGTGTGGTGTCATTCTGTGGGTGCATACTATTCTGAGTAAACTTAGTGGATGAGAGATATTGTGGGTGTAGTATCATTCTGTGGGTGCATACTATTCTGAGTAAACTTAGTGGATGAGAGATAGTGTGGGTGTAGTGTCATTCTGTGGGTGCATACAATTCTGAGTAAACTTAGTGGATGAAAGCTAGTGTGGGTGTAGTATCATTCTGAGGGTGCATACTATTCTGAGTGAGCTTGGTGGATGAGAGGTAGTGTGTGTACTGCCATTCAGTGGGTGCATACCATTCTGAGTGAGCTTGGTGGAGGATAGCTGAGTGGAGATACAGAAGGTCTCTTTGGGGCTGCGCTGGAAGATCAGACTAGATGGGATGTTAGGGCACCCACTGAGGTCATCCTTACAGCATGGAAGTCCCAAGTACAGAGCATGGTTATTGAAGGTGCTGTTCTCATCACACTGCAAAGACACACATGGTTAGAGCTGCGAAAGCAAGCCAATGATTACAGTGGCAGAGGAAATAGACAGAGCCATTACCTTATAAACATAGAGTTCGTGGATGTCGTCAGAGAGAGTTGTCCCATCATCCCTCATTAGAGGAGTGAATGAAAATCCAAAAAGTTTTTTTTCCCCTTTATCCTTCGCTAGATTATTACAGGGAAAGATAGGAAAAGACATTCAACACATTTATATAGTACTGTTTAATCATGGGCATAGGATAAATGTTCATGCTGTGTATAACATTACTTCTTATTGTGACAATTCTCACGTACTGGAGCAGTGTCTGAACTCAAAGCGTAGATGTGATCCACGGAATCTATCAATTGGGATGGGTAGTTTGACCAGTTCTCCCCAGCGTGGGTTGTTATTGTGGTATAAAACAAAAGATTGGTATTGACTCCGTGGGGGCTCTCCCGTACCCAGACTGACACAGTCCTGTAGAAACAAAAGTTTACAAATCCAAATCTTTGATATTTTAGTTTCCAGCACACGAATATCCGTTCCAATATCTTGTAAACATAAGAAAACCTTTCTAATAAATGTTACTCTCCTTTCTGTTAAGATACACAGATAAACATGCTCAACATGAGATCCTTCCTCTATACCATAGGTCCTCAAAAACCGGCCCCCCAGATGTTTCTGAACTACAACTCCCATGATTCTCTAACTATCTATGTAATTCAAAGAATCATGGGAGTTGTAGTTCAGCAACATCTGGGGGCCGGAGTTTGAGGACCCCTGCTCTATACACTGCTCAATGTATTGTTGCATCTTCCTCTATACAGAGTGAACATTTATTTATTTTTTAAACAAAACTAGAGTACACACTCACCCTAAGGTTTTCTCCATCAGCGTACAGAACATGCATGGTGACTTCAATATTCTTCTGCACACTCTTGCCTCCCCTTTCAAAGTCTCCTTTCTCCAGCGTCACATACAGGTCATTGCGAACATCACCTGTGTTGACAATATGTACAGCGCACAATGAAATGCATAGTTATTGCACATCCTATTAGCACACTGTGAATTAAGAGAGAGCCATACATAGACATACCCGCTCAAGCAGGAGAATGCTGCCCAGCACTGCACCCATTTATAGCAGTCTATCCCTTCTTGGCAGAGCCCAGCATACTCCAAAGCATTGTCTATTTTATGGCATGTTATAGCTTTAATAATAATGTCTGGTCCTCATGCACCAATATGAATGGGAAAAACAAATTCCTAAATAGATGTGGACTACGGCAGGCTGCCAGACTGCCTAGAGATGAATGAGGTCCAATGGCAAGCCAAATCAGATGGGAGAATATGATGTCATCATAAAGCTTGGGTTTCGCTCCTATCAGAGTGAGGAACTGAGGCATTCCAAAGCAATAGGCCTGAAACAAAGACTTACACTCTGCTACCTGCATCTCTGAGGCGTAGTGAGAAGAGTGATTGTGTTGGGAGAGAAAGGAAAGGAGACAATGGAGAGATTTGATGAACAAATGGAAACAAGAGAAGGAGCATGGAATAAAGGGAAAGAGAAGAGAAAGAGGTTATTCACTAAACAGTGAATTGTTGTGAGTTTGAAACCAAAGTTGCATCTTTCTGGCCCAAGTAGCTCAGATGAAATAAAAATTAACAGCTCAGTTCTAAACTCAGCTTGACTCTGCTGGCCTAAAATGCATATGGACAATTTACGGTTTAGTGAATGGACTAAAGCTTGTGTTTCTAAAAGCCTGACGTGCAGGCCACCGACAACCTAAGTATGAGTGCTAGAGAGAGCTCACCAACCTGTGCATGAAAGATGGGAAAAAAGGAAAAATACTGCATTTTATAGTTAAAGCAAATTTTACGAAATACCAATATGAACCAAACGATGATGGTAATCCCTGAATAACGCTGAAAGCCACTTAATTTTTCCAGTTCTACTATTTGCACTTAAAATTTACATTTCCCTTGTCAATTGTCAGTTTAGTGAATACTTTGAATGCTTCTGTATTGGTTTGTAACCTGCATATGCTGACAAAAACACTGTTTGGATGTGAACAATCCATTTGTATTTTCATATCTAGTTATAAGGATTGTATTCTGATGACATTTTGGGAATCTGCATTCCTCAAAATACCAGCAAGCTACTTCCAAAAGCCCATACGCGTTATATTTCACTATTTTTATTTCCATAATTTGTGACACCTTATATTTAACAAAAAGCATTATTTATACTTTTAATGCTAACATCTCTGAATATGTCTGAAGTATTCCAAGACTAGCAATTCTATATAAACTCTAATTCTTTATACCCCCACCCTAAAACCAAATACATTAAAAATGAAAATAATCTAAATATTTTGTTATATATTTATGTGTTAGCTATGCTTTCAGTGTCACAAATAACAATGAATGCTTAACTACTTGCTTATTTATTTACTTTCATGCAAAGTAATTAGCAATATAGGGTTTAATGACGCTTTTACCCTATATTCTCTGGCACTTTAACTATTTAAATAGACCTCTGCACTGTCTTCAAAACAGGATTTATGTGCTCATTAAACCTTTTTTGTTGTTAAAATCAGTATACACTAATATGCACACACTAACCAACTATACTACTTCTTGTTATAGAACTTCATGTAATACATCAGAGCATCTAAAGGATTGTATCACCCAATACCTGGCATGATGACGTCAGGAAATCCCAGCTTGCGTGTCACAGCTGCGCCCCTGGTAAACAGTAGCTGATTTTCCCTTCGGATCTGATCCATTTCTCCACGCAGAAGCTGCAATGACACAATTAGCCCTGTACGAGAAACAAAAGCGGTGACTGTCAAAGCAGAAAAACTCCACCTCATAGGGTTATATTCATATACACCTTCACTTATTCCGTTTTGGTGTCTGCTTGGTGCAAAGCACCACGGCAGTTGTAGTTCTACAAAACCTAGAGGACTACCTTTGGCAACTTGCACTGCATGTAAGGACATCTTAACTGAGGTGTGCTTTTTACAGACAGCTGAGGCCTTTATTGTCTGGATCTGGAAGTGTGTTATCTATTCTCAGAAATATATAGTAACCTGGAGCTTAATGCAGGATACTTACTAGTATACTAAATTTCTGGTCTGCATGTTTGCTATATTATTGAGGGTCAATATACCATTGGTGGCTGGAACGGAATTTACAAGTTCTGCAGAAGTACAACATTGATGGTGGGTAACACACTATGAGAGTTGTAACTTTGCCACAGTTGGGGGGTCTACCTTTTGGGTATCCCTTGTCTACACATTCTGGACTGGTTTCTCTCTGGAATTCATGGCTACCTAACAAGCTGCTGGCTACTTAATGCTATGCTGGAAGTTCACTGCTACTTGCGCTTTTGTTAGAGGTGAAACTCTTTGAGCTGTGGTGCCAGGAGCTCCTGTCAGTGGATGAGACCCTCAATGTTTCCTGCAGTAAAATCTCTTACTTCAGCATATGGTGCTCAGAGTTTCCTAGTTCCTGATTGGTACAGATTTTCCTCGATGGTGCTAACACTAGAGCTTCCACATGATGGTGCAACACAATGACTCCTCATACACAAGTTAGCTGGAGGAGAAGGCTTGTACTACAGATAGTTACCATAGTTGGAGCTTGGTGTAGAGTACTTGGTGCTGGTCTTACGGATGATGTTCTCGTGAATCTGGTACCATTCACTCTCATTATTACACCTGAAAAGAATCCCAGATGAAATGTCAAAGAGTTGTCCGTCCTATTGGACATATGGAGTGAGAAAGACCTAGTGTGCGGTGTACAAACAGTGAAACTCAAAAGAATAAAAATACAGATTTGCCCCCAAGAATCACAACAATATACAGACTAATTAAAGACCAGTAGTCGCAAAAGAATACAGTGACTCGCCACTGCCAAATAAGGAGGAAAAAGCATATAGTCTTTTGTTTGGAACTCAAACAAACATCTGACACGACTTTACACCAATGAATAGTGGAAATTTTATTCACACTTACCGTAATTTTCTTTTCCTGGCTATTATTCATGGCAGCATATACATCATGGGTTAGCTCTGCCCCTTACAGCCGATAGGACAGGAAAACACTCAAACCTTTAAAGGAGAACCCCTTCCTAGGATCCCCAGTCAGTAACAAGCTCTATAGAAAAGTATGAGCACAGATTAAAAGGGTGGGGAGTATATGCTGCCATGAATAATAGCCAGGAAAAGAAAATTACGGTAAGTATGAAGACATTTTCCACTTTCCTGACTAATCATGGTAGTATATACATCATGGGAATAACCAAGCTAACAAAGGAGGGATCAAGCCAAAATAGCTGCAAATAAATTTATTCAAATAAACAAATACATTAACCGTGACCTGAACTGAATTGAGGACCAAAGTGTGTATCATTAGCGGATCGAACGTCCAACTGATAATACTTGATGAAGGTGTTCACAGAATACCATGTGCCAGCTCTGCAAATACTGTCTGGAGAGACCTTTGCCACAGAAGCCCAAGAGGCTGATACTGCTCGGATGGAATGAGCCTTGATACCCATTGGTAGAGGCGTATTCTGGCCTTGGAAATAGCTGCTATTATCCACTGTCTCAGAGTAGAAGTAGAAGCAGCTTCACCTTTTCTATGGCCCCAAGGTAAAACAAACAGTCTGGAAGATTTGCAAAAAAGAGCTTGTCCTCTCCATGTAGAGGGAGAACGCTCTAACAACATCCAGGTTATGCCAAATTTCTTCCTCAGGAGAGTTAGGGCAAGGATAAAAGGAGAGTAAGACCACTTCCTCATTCAAATGGAACTTCAAGACCAACTTGGGAAGGAATTCCGGCACAGGACGAAGAATCACCTTATCCTGATGAAACAGAGTGAAGGGAGGTTCACAAGACAAGGCCTGAAGTTCCCATATCCTCCTTGCTGAGGAGATAGCTGTTAATAAAAAGAACCTTTTGGGAGAATAGTACCCCAGAAATACTCTCCAACGGTTCAAATAGTGCCGCAGTCCAGGCACGTAGCACTAAAGGCAAATCCCAGTCCGGCATAAATACCTTGAGTGAGGCTGGATCTTCATAACAGCCTTCATGAATCTTATAACCAAGGGCTGTAAAGCCCACCGGTGCCTGTTAGGGCAGAGAGAGCCGAAACATGGACCTTTAGGGTGTTATAACCAAACCCCCTATTCAAACCTGCTTGTAGGAAGCTTAGCACCGCGGCCAAAGATAGAGGGATGATTACAATCTCTTGATTATGGGCCCAACTGACAAAGGCCTGCCAAATCCTGTAATAGGTAGTTCAAGTCGTTACCTTACGGGACTGTAAAATGGTTTTAATAACTGAATCCGTTATACCCTCCTTTAAGAGAGATTCCTGCTCAATCTCCAGGCCCTCAGTTGTAGAGCACGAGGTTCTGGATGTCTCAAAGGACCCTGCATAAGGAGGTCTGGCCGGACTGGGAGTTCCCAAGGATCCTCCCGACTCATCCGTATCGCCATAGGGAACCAAGGTCGACGTGGCCAGAATGGGAGAATGGCAATAGCCTCTACCTTGTCACTCTGTATCTTTATAAACACAGCATAGATTAGATGTATCGGAGGAAAGACATAGGTCAGCTTGACATCCCAGTTCTGAGTCAGAGCATCCTGATCCAGGGCTTTCAGGTCGAAGTATCTGGAGAAGTACACTTCTACCTGTTTGTTCTGGGAGGTGGCCATCGGGTCTATCTCAGGTAATCCTCATCTCAAGATTAGGCTTTGAAAAACCTCTGGGCACAGCCGCCATTCGAACCCTGACATTGATACTCAGCTCAGGAAATCCGCCACTGTATTACGGACTCCTGGTAGGTGAATGGCTGACACGCCCTGGAAGTGTACGATAGCCCACCTCATTATAGGTCTCAATTCCTTCATGAGTCTGAGACGGTGTGTTCCACCCTGGTGATTTAAGTAGGAGACAGCTGCCATGTTGTCTGAACATACTTGAATCCAGCATCCCTTTAGGGTCATCTGGAAATGTAGAAGGGCTCTGAATATTATATAAAGGTTCTTGGTGCTGTACCTAGGCCGAAAGGCAGGGCCCGAAACGCGAAATGTGGTCTGTTCCAATGGCGAATCTCAGGAAGCACGCATCCTTTAGATCTATGGTGACCAAAACAATCCTGCCTTCTGATGGTAGGAGCCTTATGTTGATGGATCTGATGTCCAAAATAGGTCTTCATTTTCATTCTCTTTTTAGGACTAGAAACAGGGGAGAATAATGCCCCTTGAAGCATCGTGCAAGAGGTACTTGCACGATAACTTTTTCTCTTAAGAGAGTCTCCACATATTCCTTCAAAGAGCTTCTTTTGTTCTTGTCCATAGGAATATGAGTTGCCAGAAAGAAATTCCTTACTGGTGTTTGACTGAACTCCTGTAGCCTTCCAGAATTATGGAAAGTACCCAGGTGTATTGAATATTGTGCGTCCAGACCTTGCTGAAGAGGGAAAGTCTGGCTCCAATCTCTGTCGGGTAGTCAGAATCCCTTCCCGGAGTGACAAAAGGACTGGTTCCTAGCTCTACTAGAGCGGTGGGAAAAACCCTGGCCTCCACGACTAAATTCTCCACCAGGTCAGTAGCTTCATGAGTCTCTGAAATATGAGTCTTTAGCAGGACGTCTGTCTGACCATGAAGTACCTTGTTTTCTAGCTCTTCTTTCTTGTGGTAAAAATACCTAGCGGCCTTCAGCTGCCTTCTTTATGGAGCCTTTCAATGCCTTGCCAAATAAAAGCTCATGCTCAAAGGGAATAGAGCATAAATTAAATTTTGAGGCAGCATTCGTTCCCCAGTAATGTAACAATAAGGCTCTCCTGGAAGCCACAGATAAGGCCGTGGTTCGTGAGAATATCCTAGTAATATCTAATGATGCCTCAATCAGGTACTCTGTTGCCATATGTAGGGTCTTCAGAATGCCGCAAGCCTGCACAACCTTATTACCTGGTTTAAAACACTCAGACTGAGAGGAGAAGGCATGGGGCAGCTACCAGGGACCCAGGTAAACACACAGGGGCCGTGGACATAGAATGCACTAATGGGGAATGATCCCCAGATAAGTATAGGGATCTTCTGAAGGAGAGGAAGTCCAAGGGATCCAAGGTAAGTCAACCTTTAAAGTAAACTTTTTAAGTAACAGATCCAGTACTCTATACAAGCACTACTTAAAGAGATATCATGCTGAAAGAAACAAACAAAAACTGAAAGAAAGAAATGGTACTTATCTTTGTAGGGGGCTCACAGCTCCCTTCCTAAGGGCTGTAGGACGGGAAAAAGACCTGGGATCCTAGGAAAGGGTCCTCCTTTAAAGGTTTGCGTGTTTTTACTGTCCTATCGGCTGTAAGGAGCAGAAGCTAACCCATGATGTATATGCTGCCATGATTAGCCAGGAAAGTATGAATTCTTGCTATGTTTGATGTAATAGGGCCAGGTAGGTGTCCCCTTGTTTATTACTTCATTGGGCTTCAGTATGGGGCCTGCACGTATACATCTTAAATATTTTATACCTTCTCTCTCAAAAAAATAAACAACTTTATAAGGTTCTCTATAGCGGGTAAGTACAAATTATAAGAAACTAGCCCTTAAGCACCTTCTAAAGTAATATGGAAGATTTTTCATGGGTTCTCTGAACAAAATTATAGACTGATCTTGTGTCAAAAAGTAAAGTGAACATTACTTGCACAATTTACATTCATATCTAAATAGCATGTAAAACAGATGCGACATGCAACATAAATGATGCGGATAACCAAATTCTGAACTATTTAAAATCAAAATTCAATCAGACTGTGGGTTTTAGATGGAATCAATTCTGGTTACCCTGAATCATATTTTCAGACCTGCTTCATAATTCCTGTAGCAAAATCAAGCTATGACTGCAGAGTTGCAGGAATGCAACTTTAAAGATTCAACATATAAGATGCACATAAGCTGCTAAGTTTCATATGTAAGCAAATGCAATATATGAAACTTAGGATAAATGATTACACATCGAATTTGAACAGCATGTTTTAACATCTTGAAAATCAGCTTTAATAACATGTTGCAGAGACCGAATTAAGAAAGAGGACCCTGTTCAACTGTCCCATCTATGTATAGGTCCTAAATTATTAACAGGACCACTATTCACCTATCTTCAGGTACATCAATTCTGTGATCCATGAATCCAAGCTAACTTTGACCTTTTAGCTTTTGTAGACTATGATTATCGTGATGCTAATCGGCTCTTGCTGCTTGAGCATCATGGGAAATAAAGTCCGCGATAGCTGCAGTGTGAATGGTTAGTAATGATTGGATTTAACTATTTAGAGAAAAGAACTATCCCCAATATTGATCTTCTATTTCTGCTTTTCATTGAGATGGGTCCCATTATAATCACAGATCTTTGTTCTGGGTTAACAGATCCTTATATAGCACACGCTCATTTTATATTTCTTCAGTTGTTTCAGCTTCAATCAGGCTACCTTCCATATTGCTATATTTAGCCGCCCACCCCCCTTTTACGTGGAGATTCAGTTTTCATAGGGGTCACCTTGCTAAATCAAAAATTGTGGAGATTTAACAAAGGGATTTCAAATGTTACAGGAAAACAGCAAAGCTAGAGGAATTGTCAAGATTAGCTATGTTTCCGTCTTGCCTATTTAGAATTTTTCAACACTATTCTTTGTTTAGAGAGCTTCTTTGTGTTTATTCCTCTAATTTTTTGGGGTTCTCTTTTGTAAACTATTGCTCCCTGTAAATTCCCTTATTCCTTTAACAGTTTACAATACTTACAGGCACATTGTCTGGTCATAGCTGTCTGCTTACTGATTGTGTTTTTGTCATGTTATTATTGTGAATACAGAGGCCAGACACTATAGGGACACTATAGTCACCAGAACAACTACAGCTTATTGAATGGTTGCCTAAAATGCATCCTAACATTCAGTATGCAGACACTGAACTTTCCTCATAGAGATTCATTGATTCAATTCATCTCTATGAGGAGATGCTGATTGGCCAGGGTTGTGTTTGAATCATGCTGGCTCTGCTTCTGATCTGCCTCTTTGTCAGTCTCAGCCAATACTATGGGGAAGCACTGTGATTGGATCAGGCCACTACTTCTGATGATGTCAGCGGACTGCTTGTTTTTTTTTTTAGGCAAACAGCATGCAGAGTTACAGCTTCTGGCTTGAATACAGTAAGATTTTGCTATATTTATGGAGGCATGAGGGGCCCAGGGATGCTAGATGGTGGTGTTAACACTATAGGGTCAGGAATACATGTTTGTGTTCCTGACCCTATAGTGATCCTTTAAAGAGATAATATACTCTTTAAAATGTATCACAAGCATTTAAATGTCACCGAAATGGAAATGGGATAGGTTATAGATTATCTTTGCTATATTTTCTGTGCACTAAAGGGGGTTCATTAAAGGAACATTTTACTTTAAACACAAAAAACACTATGTATTTATGATGTTTTGGTGCACAGATGTTGCTCCTTTACTCACACAATGTAAAAACATTGCTGTTTTTGAGAAACAGCAATGTTTACGTTTGTCCTAGAGTACACCTCTAGCGTCTGTGAGACAAACAGACACTTCTTTTTAAGATCTTTGAGTTTCAAAGTTAGTTCTTCACATTCTGTGTCAACCGATGCTAATGTTTTTCATAGATAAGAATGGATAGGCAAAATATGGTGATTGCATCACTCAAATCCCATCCTTCCTTAGAAGCAACAAAAGGCCAAGTTTGAGGAAGAACTGGTTTAGCAAGGAGTCTGTCCTATTTCTGAACAAACTTTTATGTCTTTGAATATGAACCTGTGCAAAATCCCAAAAACTGTGTTTTGCCATGCATGCGCACTAGCCTCTCAATGTTCTAACTCTATAGTGTTCCTTTGAGTAGGTTTTATTATAAGCAGTACAGTGAGTGTGTGTGTTTTTTCCTTTTCTCCATTATCATTAATGTTTTAATGATGCTTACTGTTATGTTATATCTACATATATGGGTATCAGAAGAATTAAAAATCCATCCTTTAAAACAACATATAATATGTATGGGTACATTTAGACAAGGCATTACATTGCAGTGGAATGAACAGAAGAAGGTTCCAAAAAGACTTTTGGTCCCAAATGCTGGGATCTTGGAACAGCCTTGGTAATGAAGGAGATAAAATAACTTTAAGAATTTTTATTATACAAAAAAATAAAATAAAATTGTGATGGTTAAATGTTTTACGAATGTCAAGTTTATTTTCCTTTACCAAAATTCTTCAGTTTTCTAATCACTGTACTCACATATACACCTTCAGCACAAAGTCCTTCTCATCTCGATGTTCGCACAATGCTGGAAGCACTTCGCCAAGACTCAACACAGCACAGCCATATGGGCGCCGATAATGGACATGTGGGGGTCCCTTCCGCGAGTCATTCAAAAGCATACGGCCTGTGATATACAGAGCACAATAAGAAAAGTCCACAAGATTTGTGATCTGACAGTAACTTTACTGTAGATTTTGTTTTTGGAAGAATCAAGTGGGTTTTTTTTTGATGACGTGACCATTGACAAACCCAGTTGTGTTTAGGCTTTCATATCAAACTCATTAGTATAAGCTGCTATACGTGAAAATATTTATAATTATGGATTTACTGGAACCACATACCTATTCTGATGACATGAACCACAAGATGCAGGTCCCGTTTTACATCTTTACTGCTCAAATCCTGTTAGAAAATACACAAATGTGTCATACATCAGTTATCACATATCCAAGCTTAAAAGGGGCATATTCCATTCCAGGAGATTTGTAATATTATTTTTACTAAGCCCCTATGTTTAACAAATATGTGTTTATGACATTTGAAGATAAAAAGCAATGCGCTCATTCTTCACACTTTGTTTGCAGTTCTACATTTGTGTTTATACTGTAATGTATGAACAGAAATAATGTATATGTGGGGAAAAGACACACAGAACACATAACTTATGGCTAGAGTGGAAATGTATGTTCACTGCATGAATTATGTACGCAGATCTACACACCGTGAATAATGCACATAGTCTCTCCATCTTCTCCGGATTCCTGGGTCCGCCATTCTTGTTCAGACGCACCATAAACCTCTCGCTGTGGAATATGAAGTGACAGCGCTTAGTACTGATGTCAAGGCAAGTGTGAGAGAGGAGATAGTGACAGGAGAGGCAGTATTTGAGAGGTGTTGGCAGCATTCACCTTATCTGACGTGCTTCCCTCATATCGTACAGTGAGAAGAATAAGTCCACATCTTCCCCAATGTTGCTGTGAGTAAAGCTCTTTAAATTGAGCAGTAGGTGGTGAGGCACGGGAGCACGTGGCTCTTTGTGACGCTGCCTCAGGGTGTCTGCCTGTGACAGAAAAGCAGGTCATTTGACATCAACCTGTCTTCATGTGTTCATAGAGACATTTTAGTTTTAATTTTAACGCAACTTTTTCTATCGCCTCCTTCCCTCACTGTCTGTATGATTCTGTTTCTTCTTTTTGCTACCTGTCCAAATCTATCATTTCATAGTCTACATTTTTCCCTTTCTGCCGTTTCCTCTTACCAGGAGATTCTTTTCACCTGCCATCAATGTCTACATTCTCCGTCCATCAAGTTCCATATCTTACATCCTCAGCCTCTCTTTTTTCATCTTTGCCATGTGCCACTTTATTAGGTCTCCCCTATTTGTACTTGCCCTGGGCCAACCCTTTACAGTTTGTCCCCTTTCCTTTAGTCATCCCTTCTAAGTCTCTTTCCATCGCTCTGTCCTGTGCCATCCTGTCTTGTTTTCCCCCCATTACTTTGTCATTTGTCACCAATTCTCAGTCTGTCGCCATTAATCCCAATCCCTTTGTCCACTGCCAAACCTTCTCATATTCGCCACATCCTTTTACCCTTAGCACCCTAAATCCTTCATTGTCATGTGTCACCCCATATCATTCTCCCTATTCTTTTTTTCTAGTGCCACATTTTCCTCTTACATTTCTCAGTCTCCTGCCACCCATCAATGCTCTCACCACATGGGATTGGCATTTTCTTTGCCATTCTGTAATTTTTCTACCTATGAAGATTATCTCTTCTGCTCTCTTTCACATGAACCTCACCTGGTTTGTACTCTGCTGAACACTGTGCCGACTCGAGAGATGCTGCGGAGAAAGATGAATTCTGTTAGAAATACAACATCTGGAGCAATCAGGTCATCTCTATCTCCATTCAAGATGGAGGATGGTAAATGACATATAAGACTAAAGATGCCAGATGACTCTGTCCTGCAATTTAGGCTGGAAATTGGCTAGCTGAAGGTGGTGAAATATTTAGCTTAAAAAACGCAGACTCATATCGGCTGAAAAATTGTAAGAGCTTATTCCACTGAACCCAGATGATGGTCCATTTTAGAATCATTTTTTACATCCTCAACAACTTACAAACCCAACTCGGTAGACCAGGGGTGCCCAAAAGATAGATCCCCAGATGTTTTAAAACTACATCTTCCATGATGCTTTGTCAGTCAAAAGTATTCTTAAGGTATGCAAAGAATCATTGGAGCTGTACAACATATGAGAATCATATGAGAAGGTATGCAAAGAATCATTGGAGTTCTACAACATATGAAAATCTACCTTTTGGGTACCCCTGTGTGAAGCAAATTTTAAGTGATGTAACAGTATGGAAGGTTGCCAAAAAGGGGAAATCATACATTAATTTGCCCTTTAAGGAGATAAATACAATCAATTTCTGCATCTGTAGACCTAACTTGATAACCCCACTGTTTACAAAATTACTTCTTTATTAGGACTCTCAATTTCCAAGGGTATATTACAACTGGGGCAAAAAGGTGCACAAACAGGGTAATCACAATGAGATTTATAGGTCAGACTACAAGACAATAAAGGTAATAAGGAAAATGAAGGTTCTGGCGACACAAGACTCACCATTTTGTAAAGGTCAGAGACACTAATTTGATCTGAATCTACGACCTCAAATTCCTTGCGGGGAACTAAGTCCAGGCCCAGGTGTCTGAATAGAGAGAGAGAGAGGGTGAAAAGCAGAGGCAGCAAGAACACAATAAGACAGGATTCAGCAGGAGTCACAGCGCTAAGCACGATCAGTACAGGATAAAACAGAATGGCCTTCAGGGTAGGAAAAGTTGCTCAAGCATGGCTGTGTGCTTGTGACAATGTGTATACAGGTGTATATGACAATGTACATGCATGTGTGCCACATAGTATGCACGTGGGTACTTAACAGGGGTAATATGGGTTAAATTACAGTCCCACATTTGTAAAGCTAGATAAGGTTTTCCGTATTTCATCCAGAAACACGTGAGTGATTTAATGAGATCTCAAGCCAAAAACGTCAAAAGCTTTCAAGCCAGTAATGTCAGAAAAATTAGAAATAGCTATTGACTGTACATGTATATTGCTTGTGTTATCGCTGATTTGTCATTTATTTGCTTTAATTGATTAATGCAAAATGGTTTGTAAAAGTGTGGTGACGTTGCTTGCAAACGTCATAAATTCAAGGGAGTTGTTTTTTTCGGTACACACACAAATAAAAATTTTTGAGTATTTGCCGATTGTTAGAAACATGTTTTCTGTGCCTTATCAAGTACATTTAGGTGGGGATTTTGATAAGTGTCCAATTATTCCACTAAAGTGTTGAAAACTGGTACAGCATGGATTGTTGTGATTGCTTAAACCGGATTGCCTATTGTAAGGTATAGGTTGAGTATAGTGTGACTGAAAATTCAGAACTGTAAAATAGTGACAGTGATGGTGACTCTTTGACAGCAATGAATGTTTCAATAAATATCAAACTAATAATTAGTCAAATAAATTATCTACAGAAGTCACAATTAAAGTCTATGGAATTTTTAGTAAATCATTTAAAAAGTTGTATTTTGCAAAGAGAATGGAAACATTTTTGATTCAAACAAACTAAATGAAAGCCCATAGACCAGGGGTAGGCAACCTTCGGCACTCTATATGTTCTGGACTACATCTCCCTTGATGATTTTCCAGCATTATTATTATTATTATGTTATTTATATAGCGCCATCAAATTCCGCAGCGCTTTACAATGGGTGGACGAACAGACATGTAGTTGTAACCAGACAAGTTGGACACACAGGAACAGAGGGGTTGAGGGCCCTGCTCAATGAGCTTACATGCTAGAGGGAGTGGAGTAAAATCACACAAAAAGGTAAGGATAGTATTAGACTAGTGACAGTTGCAGAAGAGGAATCAGTCGGGAGCTATTAACAGTTAAATTGATACGCTTTTATGAAGAAGTGGGTTTTAAATGATTTTTTGAAGGAGTGGAGACTGGGTGAGCATCTAACGGAGGAGGGAAGCGAGTTCCACAGGAACGGTGCAGCCCTTGAGAAATCTTGAAGGCGAGCATCAGAGGTGGGAGAACGGACAGAAGATGGACGTAAGTCTTCAGCAGATCGTAAGGGCCTAGACGGGACATACTTGTGTATAAGGGAGGATAGATAGGTGGGAGCAGCATTATGTAGCGATTTGAAAGCAAGAACCAGAATTTTAAATTGAGCTCTATATTTTATAGAAAGCCAATGTAGGAACTGACAGAAGGGTGAGGCATGGGAGGTGCGGGCGGACAGGAAGATGAGCCTCGCCGCCGAATTTATTATGAACTGTAACGACGCAAGTTGGGAGCACGTAAGACCACTGAGAAGCGGATTACAGTAGTCAAGGCGAGAAAGGACAGTGGAATAGACCAACACCTTAGTCGCATCTGGAGTTAAGTAGGGGCGGATGCGTGCAATGTTTTTGAGATGGAAATGACAGGATTTGGCGATAGACTGAACATGAGCCTTGAAGGAGAGGTCGGAGTCAATGAGAACACCTAGGCAGCGAGCCTGCGTGGTGGAGCTGATGGTAGCACCGTTGACTTGGAGGGAGGGAGACACAGGAGTAACAACACTTGAAGAAGGGAAGACCAGAATTTCAGTTTTGGTCAAGTTTAGTTTAACCCCTTAAGGACACACAACATGTGTGAAATGTCATGATTCCCTTTTATTCCAGAAGTTTGGTCTTTAAGGGTTTAAGGAAGTGGGCAGCCATCCAGTTAGAAATAGCAGAGAGGTAGCCAGAGACACTAGTCAAGAGGGACAGGGAGAGATCAGGAGAGGACAGGTAGATTTGCATAGAAATTATATTGGAAGCCAAAGGAGCTAATGAGTTTACCAAGGGAGGCATTATAGATGGAGAACAGTAAGGGACCAAGGACAGAACCTTGGGGGGACACCAACAGAGAGGAGTTGGGGAGAAGAAGCAGATCCAGAGAAAGAAACACTGAAAGAGCGCTGGGAGAGGTAGGAGGAGCACCAGGAGAGAGCAATATCTTGTAGACCGATATTGCGGAGGATGAGAAGAAGCTGTTGATGATCAACAGTGTCAAAAGCCGCAGACAGGTCAAGGAGAATTAGGATAGAGTAGTGACCATGAGATTTTACAGCGGGTAGATCATTGGATACTTTGGTCGGTGCCATTTCCACAGAGTGCTTAGCGCGGAAACCAGACTGAAGCGGGTCTATCAGAGAGTTGGACTCAAGGAAGTCTGTAAATCTCACATACACAATTCTTTCAAGGAACTTGGATGCAAAAGGCAGTAGCGAGATAGGACGATAGTTGGATGGGGGGTTAGGGTCAAGGTTGGGTTTCTTTAGAATTGAGGTTGCAGTTGCATGTTTGAAGGGCGATGGAAATATACCAGAGGAGAGAGAGAGATTGGAGAAAGAGAAGAAGACAGCGTACGGATGAGATGCGAGGGAATTGAATCTCAGGAGCAGGTGGTGGGGCGGTAGGACTGGAGCAGAGCAGAAACCTCTTCCAATGTAGCGGGTGTGAATGAACATAGAACAGCAGAGGGAGTGAAGTTAGGGGAAGCATTGTAAGGGGAAGAAGAAATATGAGAGATCTCTTCTCTGATTGTAGAGATCTTGTCAGTGAAGTTAGTTGCAAAGTCTGAGGCGGTCAAGTTAGTAGGTGGAGGAGGAACAGCAGGGTGAAGAAGAGATGTGTGAAATAGTCGTTTGGGTTCGCGGGAGAGTGTGGTTATGAGGGTATTGATGTATTATGGTTGGAAGAACTTTATGGGAGATGTAGTCCTCAACATCTGGGGTTGAGGTTACCTACCCCTGCCATAGACTATAATGTGCCTGAAAGTGTGCGTACGTTTGTATGTAACATACAGAGTTAATAATCACAGTACAAATTATCCTAGACTGGATTAATTGGATGACAAAATATGGACATTGATCACACGATTTATCAATGCCTACATTTTAAAATGCTGTCTACAAATTATTTTGAATGTAGACTGGATTTCAGTCTGTCTGGATTGGCTGAGATCCGGAACTGACTGATGGAAAAAACGCAACCAAACGCTCAAATACAGTGATAATTAGACAGAATTGGCAGCTTTTTCCATTTGCAAGCAGACTGTTGCCAATTCTAATAGAAGCTTTTATCATTTTACATTACTGGGACAAGATTTTAGGTACTCTTTTTTTTTTGTGGCGCAGCCCTTCTCTATTTGTTTTCTTTTCTCCATATGGTAAAATGCCCATGTGGTATAATGATCATGTGTTCATATGGCATAATGCCCATGTGGTATAATGATCATGTGTACATATGGTATAATGTCCATATGGTATGATACCCATGTGATATAATGTCCATATGGTATAAGGTCCATATGGTATTATGCCCATTTAATATAATGTCCATATAGTAAAATGTCTGTGTGATAATGTCCATATGTGCATATAGTATAATGTCTGTGTGTGCATGTGGCATTCACTAATTCACTTTTACTGAATTATTATGCGAATTTCAAAATTCATGCTGAAATAGTCAGCCTGTAAATGTTACTGATAAGCTATTTTTGCATGCATTCTACAATTCATATTTCACAGTTTGTCTTTTTAGCAAATAATCCCAATAATGTCTATTTTCCAGGTGTGTATATGACACATTTTTAATATGGGAATTAAGTACAATAGGGACCAAGTTCTTAGTCAACACTTCTAGTCCTGTGACCTGGCATGGCTCCAATCCTTTCAACAAACTAGAAATGTTGTATAAAACACATGAAAGAAATCAGCACAGAGACAATATTCAATGTTTATAGAAGAAACTCCAGGCACACACATTAACCTGTTTTTTTCTATACATTATTGAGATATGTAAAAAAACAAACAAACAAACAAAAAAAACGACAACAAAGATGCAACAAAATTTGAAAATCATTTTTTTTTTAAAATAGTTCATAACCTGTAAGTAGTTTCATTTATAAAATAAGTATGAATGAAACTACATGCCAACCTTTTAGAAGCAGTTTTCCATTAGTTAGTTAGTAAATTGTGCGCATGCATTCAAGAACTTCAAGAGACAGAAGGAAGCATATGTTGCTCTGTGATAGCACTGCAACTAAAAGGAACACAATTGAGTGAGCCAGGAAGGGTTTTAACCAAAATGTAAACTAATGAGAATTCAATCTGAAAATCAAATGCTTGGCTAAAATAGTTCAGCTGAAAACATAGCTGGCTTGGTGACTTTTACCAGTTTGTGTATTGTGGCCTGACATTTGAAATTCACTATGAATTGCCCAAACTTCCTCTTTTTAAATAACCCCATTTGAAATTATTTGCACCACACCAACCAACATGGATGCTTGTGGTGCTTGGACTGCCCCTTTTAATCTTTCAAGGCTATGTAAGAAAAAAGAAAAGGAAAATATAAATTTAAATACTCCATATGGTCACATTGTGCAATGGCCAGCAATGTGTCAAAGTAGCCCAATACAAGTAGTCTTGATGCAGAATTATATATGGGATATAAATATACAGTACAGATACAAATTGGTATATGTCTCAGGACTCTGGTTAGAATCCAGTGATTTTGGGGTACTTTATCAAAGTGTTCATCTTAGAATAATGTCACTGCTTTGATCAAATCCACATAATGTTAATAAGAGATATGTGTTGCCTTGAAAATATTTTATTGTGTGTGCACACTGATTTATTGTATATTTATTTAGTAGAGCAATGCGGCCATTTCATGAACACTTTTTCTAAGTAATGTATGTTCCAGACAGAGCTCCCCATTTTTTTCTTAGATCTGTCACAGGTGAGTGTTTATTATATGCTAAATTTGTCTTGCATTACTAATGCCCTCCTAATTAATTGCCATGTATAGTCGTTCATTTGCCAGCTTGTGTATAAATATCAGCTCGTCATAAAATGACTCACTATTGCCTCATATGATTTAGTGACTGTCTATACTGGGAAATCATAGAACGGAGACGGCTAATAACTTAAAGCAGAGAAGGCCAAAACGCTAAGATCATCATCTGTGATCGAATTAAAACTCCCATGATGCTTTGCAAGCCTTTAAACTGGCAAAGGATAGTGGACGTTGTAATCTTGGTAAATCTGAGGGGTCTATATTTTTGACACTTCCAGTTTTAAGCTTCTGGTCACTATACTCACTCATTGCCCCAATCCAGACGCACGGTCAGGTGTCTCTTGACCTCTCGCACCTGATCTTGTGTAAGATGACCGGACAGAAGCTGCCTGCGGAGGTCAATGACTTCATTCATCACATGACGAAGCTTGTAAAATAGGTCCACCTTGTGCTTCTGTAGTTAAGAAAAATGGGGCAGGATGCAGAGACATGTTAGCAATGCACGAGGATCAAAACAAGGGATGAAAAGGTCTGAAGAAAAAGAGAGAGAGAGAGAGAGAGAGAAAGAAGGAAGGTTAAATTGGAAAAAGAGGGGAGCATTTTGGGCAAGGGAGACTGCAGCACAGAGGTTTAAAAAATGAGTAGGGGGGTATAGAGGGACATGAGAAAGAAAATAAAGAGAAGCAAGAAAAAGGAAAATAAATGCATATCAGTTGTTATGTTATGTCATTAAAATAGAGAAAGGTTTGAGGGGGAAGAGAAATGAAATCTGGGAAGTGGATCAAGGGGCAAAAAATATGAAATACTGAGAATGCCGACTGGATGAGGAATAGAGAGAAAATAGCAGTGAGGGAGATACGAGAGAGATGGGAACAAGCAGGGGTGAGTCATTTAGCTCATTTGCAGGCAGAAGGGCTATGCACAAGATTACAAAAAGTGAGTATGTGTGTGCATGGCATTTATTTGTGCTATTGATGGGCATTGTCTGAACGCTTTTCTTTCAGTGTTTGGAAGTGTCAGTGCTCTGGAACTAGTGCTCCCCTGACAATACCGCACATCAAAATAAAAATTGCTCACTAACAGGGTATCTCAGAAATCATTCACAAATAAACCTTGTAAACAGAAACAAACCAGAGGCCCAGAGGCCAACCTTGTACTCACGAACAAACATACCAGGGACTAATTCTGCAGAGGCCAACCAAACACAGAGGAAGATCCCTGAACCTAGGGGCTGGTCATACATCCAGGGACTAACTCTACATTTATGGATGTATCTGACACCCAGAGATCGATACTACATCCAGGCACTAACCCACCTCATATGGAAATAGAGAAACTCCTACTTAGGAAGGACAGTTCCTATTTTGGGCCCAAACCCTTCTGTCCCTCTTTTCTACCACAATGTCCTTCTTTTGTAGGTGCACCATATTGTTGGTGTGTCTAAGTGTATAACACAGCTCCACAGCAATACAACTCAAAGTAATATGTCTTTAAATTACAATAAATGTGTTTAGATATTAGTCTGTGTAAATTATATACATTGTTCTTGTTACACATTTTATTTTTAAATCGCATAAATTGTTGTTAGTCCGTCACCTAAAGTTTCTCAGAACAGCCCCACCTCTGGCCACACCCATACTCAAACCACTAAAATGAAAGTATCCCTCTTTGTTAATTTTTAATTTTGGGATGTAAGTCTATTCAGGGACTTTTCCAGCAACGTGAATGGACCTTATGTTCAAGACACGTTACACACAAAGGACAAACCCAACTAACAGGGAAAACTCTGCAAACAGTGACAAACCATCGCCTACGATTACAACACCCAGGAACCAACAACATACATCACACACTTATGGCAGTGGCCAAAGTATTGTGGCCAGATAGCTCTGCCAGTGTCCCTAAGCATATTTTGCAGTAACCGCATTGTTCTACAAAACAAGTTTGATTCCACATCCAAACACCAATACCAAGAACCAAGTCAATGTTCACTGAATACCTAAATACTCAAAATGATAAACAAGGCCCAACCCAGCACACGAAGACAAATGTTAACAGGTGGATTTAACACGTATATTAATAATACATAGTAGTGAACTCTGCATTATTGGAAAGCAATGCCATTGATGGCACCTGGATACAGTGTATTAAGTTCTCCAGATTCCCAGGAGGTTATTTCACCCAAATATACAAACTGAACGCATTTAGCCTACACAAAAACGTGGGCTGAACAGAAAAACATATACTGCTGTTCTTGTACTGCTAAAAAAAAATAATTATGTAAAATTACACTATTTGCATTTTCTGGTATGCTTTAATCATTTTCAGATATATTCTTGGGAATGAAAGTAATACAGATTTTAAACTACCAGGGTAACATACAAATTACATATTATTTATTAACATTACACAAAGTGTGACACTGTAATATGAATAAAAATGGCCAAAAAGTTCCTTTACGGATATATGAGGAACCTGCTTGTTATTTGGAAATCTAGCTTCCCAAAATAACAGAAGAATGCCAACATTCTGACTGTACAGAGAGAAGCCTCGGTAGAAGTTATCAATTGAAAATGCACATCGGCATGTACCCACTTACCCCACTTAAAAGCCCCCCTAATTTTAAAGACTTTGACTATCCCAAAGTTTAGTACAGGGGTACACCTCTGTATCAATATCATTACTGCACCAGGTACAACATTTTTTGCTGTTATGACACTTGTTATCAGTGGAAGAAATAACTTAACAAACCTTTATATGTTTTCCCTAACATCTGAATTTAGAAAAAAAATGCCTAATAACAGATTTACAACATAAGCATCTGTAGAATTTGGCGTAAAGAACCTTAGGGCCAAGAGTGATTTAATTAATAAAGTTATTAAAAATAAAAAATAAATAATATATCTGAGTACTGGGCGCAGGTCATGCAGTCTGTAAAATGGTGAGAGTGGCGAATGAATTACGGGTCGAAATACATTTTAAAAAAAAAAACACAAAAAGAGAACCTGATGGGAAAGCTGAAGAATGGAACTTTCTCATCTTTTCTATGGGAAAATCTGATCTGACAAAAAAGTAAAAAAATAAATAAAAATTACAGTTCTGTAGAGGGTGATGGGAGATGCAGTCCAAGAAAGGTGAGCTGCAGGTTTTTGAATCTCTTTAGAATATCCATGCAGATCTGCAAGGTTAAAAGCTCACATGTCACATTTTAAATCGGGTTCTCTAAAGAAGAGTGCCAGGATTTGGATTTCCCTACCCTCCATGTTCTCAAGTCACACTCGGGGGTGGAAGAACGTGGAGGAGGAGGAATCATGAGTGGGCAAGAAAGAAAGACAGTGAGAGAACGAGAGACAGAACAGAGGAGTAGCTGCGTGGGAAGTGCAGTAAGAGCTGCAGAGTATCCATGGGAACTCGTCGCACAGACGATGCATACCATCACTGAGGCAACGCCATAGGTAGGGAAGAGGTTAAAAATCTCATCTGCAGATGCGGTGGTTCTGAATGAATAGAGCCAAGTGGTCTAACAAGTCTCAACAAACATAAGGTTAGGAGGAGGCTGCTCTTAATACTCTTATTATTATTACTGTTTTTTCCCCGTGTCTGAGTGCCTGCTTTATCTTCCCACTGTCTTCATTAACCTAGGTTTCTCCTCTGTTAATTATCAGGGTTATTCGCTAAAGTGAGCATTCAAAGTGAATTCAAACTTAAAGAGACACTACAGTCACCCAGACCACTTAATATCACTGAAGTGGTCTGGGTGCAGTGTCCCTGTCCCCCTTACTCCAGCAATGTAAAACACTGCAGTTTTTGAGAAACTGCAATGTTTGTATTGCAGTACAAAGACAGCCACTAGAGGCACTTCTGGGAGTTTACCAGACTGTGGGTCGCCTGACGCTGGACGTCCTCGTGCTCTTCATGAGGACATCCAGCGTCAGTGAAAATCCTAATGGGAAAGCCTGGAAGCAATGCAGGGTCTAATGTGCTTGCCAAACTCACCGCACATGCGCATTAGGTTGCCCCGTTGGGTATAAAGTATATAGATTTTTTTTTAGTGTTCAATGGACACTCAATGCTGGAGTCAAAACATTAATTTTTCAAAAAATAATATGCATGTTTAAACAAAATTAAATGATTCAATAAGGAATAACAATAATAATAATAATGCTATTCACATTGGAAGTTGCAGCAAATCGTCAGGGTTTTCAGCTTTTGGAGTGAGCTCTGGCTAGACTAGGCCCAGTGATTCACCAATCAGGATGTTCCCTTAACTTTCCATAGCAGTGATGCGTTTAATCCAATAAACCCTGTACTGCAGTTCACTATCAGCAGGGCCGCCATCAGGGGGTGACAACCATGATGGTTGTCACGGGCCCGGCGGTCCTGGGGGGCCCGGACTGCACAGGTAATCCTCTGCATGTCCAGGCCCCCTGCCCTCCAATGTGCGTATATATAAATATATATATATATATATATATATATATATAGCGAGTACCACTATATATATATATGCCCCTGTGGGCCCTGCTGACTTCCAAGCAGGGCCCAGGATATACTTACCTCCCTTTCCGGCACTCTCGTGAGCCGCGGGTTGCCGTGACAACGCTTGTGGCACGCAATGCATGCAGGGCTCGCTACAGAAGTAGAGCCCGGAGAGGGAAGGTGCAGACTGCTGAGCCCCTTTTTGCTGGCCTAACCAGCCCAGCTGAGCCACCCGACCACCAGGGAATCCAGTGTCCCCCCCTCCCTGACTACAGGTAAGAGACAGGGAGGGGGGAATACATTTTTAAAAAAATTTATACAAATTTAACAACAACAAAAAAAATACCCCCCAGCACACCAACCATCAAACAGACAAAAAGCATCCACTACACAAACACTCAAACTGCATCCACTACACACACACAGCATTCACTACACACACACAGCATTCACTACACACATACACACACACCATCCACTACACACACACACACACACACACACAGCACCCACTACACACACACACACAGCATCCACTACACACACATCATCCACTACACACATACACACACACACACACCATCCACCACATAAACACACAGGACCCACTACACACACACACAGCACCCACTACACACACACAGCATCCACTACACACACACACATATCATCCACTGCACACACACACATCAAACAGACAAAGTGCATCCACTACACATCAAACACACAAACTGCATCCACCACATAATCACACACATCATCCACGACACACACACATCAACCACGACACACACACACATCAACCCGCCATATAAATACACAAAATGCATCCACTACACAAACACATATCATCAACTACACAAACACACACACACATCATCCACGACACACACACACACACATCAACCATGACACACACACACAGCATCCGCCATATAAACACACAAAATGCATCCACCACATAAAAACCCACATCATCCACGACACACACACACACATCATCCACTACACACATAGCATCCACCACATAAACACACAAACTGCATCCACTACACAAACAAACATACACACATACCGCATTAACTACACAAACATACACTCTGCATTCACTATACACACTACATCCACTACACACGCAATCCGCAGTCACTATGTACACACTAATTCAACTACACAAACACATACTCTACATTTATTACAAACTCTGCATTCACTATACACACAAACACTACATCCACTACACAAACAAACTGCACTAACTATGCACACACTACATCCACTACACAAAAACACACTCTGCATTCACTATACACAACGATACATCTACTGTACACACACTCTATCCACTACACAAACATAGAATCTGCATCCACTATAAACACTGCATCCACTTTACTCATGCACTTTGCCTCCACTATACACATTCTACAGCCACTATATACGCACACACTTCATACTTATGGTAAACTCAGGATGGGCCCTGGGGGGCCTAGACCTTGAGCAGCGTCAGGGGTCCCAAAATTTCTGGCGGCAGCCCAGACTATCAGCATGGGTTTCTCAGAATATCATCTGCTATAGAAACTCAGATGATGTCATGACATCATGTAAATTTTATTTTTGGTGCAAAGTATAAACATTGAACTGTGCTCAACTTTGTTTAGACTGCAGGCTGAAAAAACTATTAAAAAGACGCCAACATTTTCTGCAGCATTGTGCAAAGGTTTTCATTTACAATATTATGGGTTTATTAACAATATTAATAAAATGACAATGACTAAGAGTGGAATAGTATCTAATCATTAGAATGGGGGCTAAATAGAGGAAACACAAAATAATTAATTAAAAGAAAAGGAGTATATTGCAAAACTAAAGGATCAAGGACATAGCACAATAGGCAGATGATGTGACTTTAGCAAGTCACTAGAGGGATTTGTATTAACAAAGCAGAGCAGTCCTAGGATTAATTATTAATGTACAGTTTTATTTTTCCATCCTGCACGTGTTAACAATTAAGTGGATACAGTGAATTCCAGAGAGAAGAGTCCCAGCGAGCATGCATTGCATTATACACCTCTCTAATCAATTTGAGGGCTTTATTTACTAAACTGGGAGATCTGCAGATTTGGCAAATGAAATGCAAACATCACAGTGAACAGGCAAATTCTAAAAATTTGCGTTAAAAAATAAATCTCTGTACACTAAAGCTCGTAAATCGTTACAGCGCCAAATACAAGGGCACATTTATTTTAGCAGTGATGATCACACTAATGCGGTCTACATTTTTTGGGGCCGCTTCCCTCATAATGCTCAGGCTGCCAAATAGTTGGCTTAGCATCATGGGATAAGTAGTCCATAACAGCTGGAGAGTCCCAGATTACTCATCCCTGATTTAGACTATAACAGATGGATGTTCTCTGTGACATCACTTACTGACAAACACAATATGCAAAAAAATTACTACAGTGGATAATAATTAATTTGGATACAGTGAAATGTATTTTCCCAAATATGGGATGGAACCAACACATTTAGATTAAACAAGCCTTTCTCTTGGCTCTGATTCTGCCAGAAGAACATATGGGTCTTTTAGATATCTAGGGAGATGAATAAGCACATATAATACAATAGCCAGGGTTATATTAGTACATGGCTAGTGCTGTGAGAACAGCTATAGACACAGAGTAACCAGAGCTACCGGTACAGATATAGAAACAGCGAGGGGGATAGTATCCAGAGCTACTGGTACAGATATAGAAACAGCAAGGGGGATAGTATCCAGAGCTACCGGTACAGATATAGAAACAGCAAGGGGGATAGTATCCAGAGCTACCGGTACAGATATAGAAACAGCAAGGGGGATAGTATCCAGAGCTACCGGTACAGCTATAGAAACAGCGAGGGGGATAGTATCCAGAGCTACCGGTACAGATATAGAAACAGCGAGAGGGACAGTATCCATAGCTACCGGTACAGATATAGAAACAGCAAGGGGGATAGTATCCAGAGCTACCGGTACAGATATAGAAACAGCAAGGGGGATAGTATCCAGAGCTACCGGTACAGCTATAGAAACAGCGAGGGGGATAGTATCCAGAGCTACCGGTACAGATATAGAAACAGCGAGAGGGACAGTATCCATAGCTACCGGTACAGATATAGAAACAGCAAGGGGGATAGTATCCAGAGCTACCGGTACAGATATAGAAACAGCAAGGGGGATAGTATCCAGAGCTACCGGTACAGATATAGAAACAGCGAGGGGGACAGTATCCAGAGCTACCGGTACAGATATAGAAACAGCGAGGGGGATAGTATCCAGAGCTACCGGTACAGATGTAGAAACAGCGAGGGGGACAGTATCCAGAGCTACCGGTACAGATATAGAAACAGCGAGGGGGATAGTATCCAGAGCTACCGGTACAGATATAGAAACAGCGAGGGGGACAGTATCCATAGCTACCGGTACAGATATAGAAACAGCAAGGGGGATAGTATCCAGAGCTACCGGTACAGATATAGAAACAGCGAGGGGGATAGTATCCAGAGCTACCGGTACAGATATAGAAACAGCGAGAGGGACAGTATCCATAGCTACCGGTACAGATATAGAAACAGGGATGCATTACTTGTGTATGTGTGTAATGCATTGTGTTTTTCTGTGTGCAAGGGGTGCATTGTGTGTGTGTGTGATGGATGTCAATCTCTCCCCCTCCCCCCGTCAATTTCCTTCTCCCCCCCGTCAATTTCCTTCTTCTCCCCCCCTCTCCAATTTCCTTCTTCTCCCCCTCCCTCTCCAATTTCCTTCTTCTCCCCCTCCCTTCCTTTCTTCTCCCCCTCCCTCCCTCTCTCCAATTTCCTTCTTCTCCCCCTCTCTCCAATTTCTTTATTCTCCCCTCCTCTCCTTCTTCTCCCCCCCTCCAATTTCCTTCTCCCCCTCCCTCTCCAATTTCCTTCTTCTCCCCCTCCTCCAATTTCCTTCTCCCCCGCCCTCTCCAATTTCCTTCTTCCCCCCTCTCCAATTTCCTTCTTGTCCCCGCCCTCCAATTTCCTTCTTCTCCTCCCCCTCTCCAATTTCCTTCCACACACTTTTTTTTTAATATCATCCCCCCAGCCTCCCTACCTGTAGGAGTGCTGAGGGGATTCCCTGGGGTCCAGTGGTGTCACCCGGCGGCCGGTCCTGCGGGTGGGCGCACGAGGGAGCACTCTCCCTGGCTGAGTGCTTCCTCTTCAGTTCCCTCATCTTCTGGCTCCGGCATCAGTGCGGTGTGCGAGGGAGCTGAAGAGGGAGCACTCAGCCAGGGAGAGTGCTCCCTCATTCGCCCGCGTGACACCAGGGCCAGCCCCGTGGGGCCCTGAGGTGACCGGCTGCTGGGCCCCCCATGAGAAGAGGCTGGCCACAGTGGGTACATACCGGGTCGCAGGGCCCCCTGCGATCCCGGTATGTACACCACTGAATGTGGGGCCCGGGACAACCTGAGTAGTCCGGGCCCCCCAGGACAGCCGGGCCCATGACAACCGTTATGGTTGGCATGCCCTGATGGCGGCCCTGTCCAGAGCTACTGGTACAGATATAGAAACAGCAAGGGGGACTGTATCCAGAGCTACTGGTACAGATATAGAAACAGCGAGGGGGACAGTATCCAGAGCTACTGGTACAGATATAAGCCATGTATCAGTGTTTGCAGATGACACAAAACTTTGTAAAGTAATAAAATGTGAGCAGGATATTGCCTTGCTGCAGAGGGATTTGGATAGATTGGGGGACTGGGCACTAATATGGCAGATGAAATTTAACGTAGAGAAATGCAAAGTTATGCACTTCGGGGTTAAGAATGCACAAGCAGCTTACACACTAAATGGTAGTGAATTGGGGATAACCACACACGAGAAGGATTTGGGAATTGTTATAGATAACAAATTAGGCAGCAATATGCAATGTCGATCTGCAGTTGCTAAGGCCAGTAAGGTTTTGTCATGTATAAATATAATTTTGCCTCTCTATAAATCGCTGGTAAGACCACACCTTGAATATGCTGTGCAATTTTGGGTGCCTGTTCTAAAGAAAGATATCATGGCACTAGAAAAAGTCCAGAGACGAGCTACAAAATTAATAAAAGGAATGGAGCATTTTAGTTATGAAGAAAGGCTAAAAAAATTAAATCTGTTTAGTTTGGAAAAATGGCGCCTGAGAGGGGATATGATAACTTTATACAAATATATTCTGGGCCAGTACAAACCTTTATCTGGAAATCTATTCATAAACAGGGCTATACATAGGACACGAGGTCACACATGCAGGCTGGAAGAAAGGAGATTTCATCTAAGGCAAAGAAAAGGTTTTTTTACAGTAAGAGCAATAAGGATATGGAATTCTCTGCCTGAAGAGGTGGTTTAGTCACTACAGAGATTTAAACTGCAATTGGATAAATACTTACAAAAACATAACATACAGGGATATAATTTCTTATTAGTGGGGTAATAGCTGCTTGATCCAAGGAGACATCTGACTGCTATTTTGGGGTCAAGAAGGAATTTTTTCCTAGTTTGTGGCAAAATTGGAAGCGCTTCAGACTAGGTTTTTTGCCTTCTTTTGGATCAACAGCAACAACATATGTGAGGAAGGCTAAATCGTGATGGACACAAGTCTCTTTTCAGCTATGTAACTATGTAATATAGAAAGAGCGAGGGGGACAATATCCAGAGCTACTTGGTACAGATATAGAAACAGCGAGGGGGACTGTATCCAGAGCTACTTGGTACAGATATAGAAACAGCGAGGAGGATAGTATCCAGAGCTACTAGTACAGATATTGAAACAGTGAGGGGGATAGTATCCAGAGCTACTGGTACAGATATAGAAACAGCGAGGGGGGCAGTATCCAGAGCTACTGGTACAGATATAGAAACAGCGAGCGGGATAGTATCCAGAGCTACTGGTACAGATATAGAAACTGCGAGGAGGGCAGTAACCAGAGATACTGATACAGATATAGAAACAGTGAGGGGGGCAGTATCCAGAGCTACTGGTACAGATATAGAAACAGCGAGGGGATAGTATCCAGAGCTACTGGTACAGATATAGAAACTGCGATGGGGGCAGTATCCGGAGCTACTTGGTACAGATATAGAAACTGTGATGGGGGCAGTATCCGGAGCTACTGGTACAGATATAGAAACAGCGATGGGGACTGTATCCAGAGCTACTGGTACAGATATAGAAACAGCGAGGGGGGACTGTATCCAGAGCAACTAGTACAGATATAGAAACAGCGAGGGGGACAGTAGACACTGTTAGTGCTGTTAGTACAATTACAGACACAGAGACAATGTCAGTAACCAGGGCTACTAGGTATATATATATATATATATATATATATACACATACATATAGGTGGACAGTAGCTGGCGCTATTAGTACAGATACAGGGATAGTGACCAAGGGAATTTTCTGTGAATATAGGCTTGTGGCGTAGAGATAAGGGGAGGTAGACAGTAATAATGACTATGTGAGCCACTCGGGGGCAGCCATCCCAAACACACACAGAAAGTGGGTCACTCTATTAAGGTCAAATCAGCACATGGCAGCTGATGTTGGAAGGACAGATATTACTATTTTACGTAGACACTCATCACAACGCAAACAAAACAACTACATGCACACAAATATATATTAATATATATTATATATATACACATTCCACAGATGGTGGCTCTACGTCAAGAAGATCTCCAGGAATATTAATGGACCCCAGGGATACATAGAATATTGTACTAATTAAAACCATTGTGCAGTGAGTGTCCATCCTGAATGCACAAAGTCTTTATTAATGAGAAAGGTGAGAGGCCTGTTTCTTTTAAGCAGACAGAGGTTCACGGATACTAAAATAAACACTCCTAACTACAGTGGTATGCTGCCTGGAGGGTATCTCTGAATGTGCAGTACATCAAACTGTGAAGTGGATGGGCTACACTGCAGTGACTGAAGACAAATACAGATTCCACTTCTGTATGCTATTGCTAGGAATAGAAACATGGCCACAGAAAATGACACAATATTGTAATTAGGCTATTATAGATAAAACCTGTACACAATGCTGGTGAAATCAAAAGCAAGTGTATGGATTAAACGTTTAAATATTTAAAGATTGCTCCCTACAGCCTTCTCCATAAACAGCACAGAACATTGAACTGGACTACAAGTGCATTCGCTCGCAGTGCTTAATTTCCCATAAATCAGAATAGACATCTGCTTTCAGGTGCATGTCCTGTAGGGGACATCTATTTTCAACCTTGGTAATGTGACTTTTTGGAGCTTAAAGAAACACTCCAGGCATCATAACTTCCGCAAAACTAACTTACCTTTAGGGGTTAAATTGCTCACCAACAGTTTAACCTCACAGTCTCAAAGTCTAAACCTGGAAAATAAAAACCTTTACCTTACTCCTAGGTTTAACGCCTTTTAAAAATGAAGCACCTAATGTACCCCAATACTAAATTAAACCCAACTCTAACTATAAACTCAATCACTCTAAACCCCTCTCAAACGTTTAATCCTTTTCACACTAAACACCCTACGTAATATAACTTACCCTAACTTTTTATAATATTATTTTTAATTCTACATAGATTTACACAGCTGCATGCCTCTCAATCATCTCAATTTCGGTGGGGAAGTCCCAATTGTCATGTCAAGTCCCACTGTCCTGACTTTGTTCCCAGATGTCCTTGGGAACTGTCCCTAAAACATGTAGAGAGCTCCCTGCAAAACCTGCCTTCATTGAGCTGGCCTGCTAGCTTGGCAGGAAGTCTGGCGTGCATTTGCTTCCCATGTGGGTCTGCCACTATGGGCAGAGCCAATGACGTGACATCACTGGCCTGCCCCCTTTACCCCCTCCCACCAGCGTTCTTCTTCTTAGGACATCAATAATGGGGATATGCAGCTGCATATACTCACTGTACACAATAGATTACAAGCAGAAATATACATACAGTACACACATATGCAGTTCTCAAATACGAATATACACTTTTAGAAGTTTTTATGTGTGCAATGCCAAATTAATCAATAACATTTAATTTATCTGCCATTTTTTATTATTTTTCACTTTTTTGGGTGGTGGAGGGGGGAGCAGCCTTAGAAATCTGTGGCTACAGACACTTGACATCTAAATCTGGCCCTGATCGCTCATATAATTTTTATTCAATTCAAACTGCTAATGCTAACATATAAAGCATTCAGATTCCCACTCCTCACTACATTTCCTCTGTAATCAATAAATACGCCCCTTCTCGTTCCCTTCACTTCTAAGCGACCTTCTCCTGTCATCTGCTCAACTCTCATGTGCAAGATTTATTAAAGGCTGACCCTTTCCTATCGAAATCCCTACCCTGTTCCATCAGATTTTCCAATACCATGCAGTCTTGTAAGAAGTCACTAAAAACACACTTCTTCAGGAAAGCTACTATCTTCCTGGGTGACACTTCTGCTCAGTTCCCTCGCTTCGATAGCCCAGCTCTCCTTTCACTGTTCGGTTCTTCAACACACTTTCACCAACTTATTTTGACACACGCATATTATCCATCAATCCCTTCTCCCCTCTGACATGCGGTTTTTCCTCTTGTGTTTCTTTACCCCTTCCTCATAGACTATAAACTTGTTTGAGCAGGGCTTTCTTAACCTCTTGTCTGTTAATAGTCTCTAAGTCGACTTGATCTCAAATATCCTCAATGTATAATTGTAAAGCACCGCAAAATATGCTATATAATGCTAATAATAATAATATTAATAATACTCTTTACTGATATACCGATGGCATAGCAGTGATGCACAGGAATGTCAAAAAAATAGAAAACAGAGCATACTTTATCATCTATATTTACTAGCAATTTGGCTAGCACGGTGCATTAATTAAATTTTTTGCTCTTTAAAGGGAAACTGTCACTGCTTATCTGGCTCTCCGCTCCCCGCCACGATTTTATTAAAGCGTTAGGTGGTACACTTCTGTAATACTCACCGCCGGTCTGCATGCGCTCCTTCTGTGCGTTTTGTTGCTGTGCCCTGCTTGGGGACACTTCGCCAAGCAGGACAAACCCTGCTCCATAATGCCAACACACTGGCTTAGTTGCCAGCATGCCGACGTCTGAATAGAGTGACGTAACGTCAGCTAGGGAGTTGCCATAGCAACCACAGAGCATGTGCTTTGGTTACTCTGGTGGAAAGAAGAGGGACCTCCAGCTCTTATCTGTTCTCCGTGTATCTCAATTCCTCGGCATTGAGTGTCTGCCCTATAATTGAGAGTCAGAGGGATAAAAACCTATTTATTAACATATTTTTCTCCAAATCTATACATTTAATAGCAAAACTGCTAGTACAATGCATAGATTGAATTGCAAGCTCTTTTAAAAGAGCTAAAGTAGTTTTAGCCTTGCCAGTTTCACTTTCACCAAGTCATGTCAGGCATTGCCACTTTAACATCAAGTATTTGAATGCCATAATATCTATCTGTTGTTGAAAATGTGCATCCATTTATGGCCATAGTCTGCTCTTTAAAAACTCATATTTTCAGCAGGATAATGTCCACTGTCACAAAGCACATATATCATCATCTCATTTTGGCTCCTTTACTCAATAAACACAGAAGTAGCCAAAAAATAAGATTGCAACATTTAGGTCAAAATAACGGAGATTTGTTTTTCCCCTCTAGTTTGACTAAGCTGGCTTTTAAGTTATTGCACCTTTTTAATTCTCTGCCATTCTCAGCTTGGTGTCTGAATTACTACAATACAGAGTCCAGAGATCTCCAGAATGGTTTGTACACACATACTGTATATGGTAAGGGTTAGTGTGCACGTACACCTGTAGCTGTAGTATATGGAAAAGTTAGGTAGTACATATATAAATATAGAATATGGGTTAGTGCAGACAGCTCGAATATGTTGAAAGGATTAGTACATATATAATCACAGTATATTAAAATGGTTAGTGTGCACATAGCTCTAGTATTTGAAAAGTGAAGGGCTTAGCAAATACATAGTTCCAATATATGTTACTGATTAGTTCACACAATGCTCCAGTATGTTGCAATGGTTAGCACACACATAGCTCTGGTATATGGAAATTGTTGGTGCACACATTTCTTTATTAACCTGCATACACAGCTCCAATATGGAAATGTTTCATGCAGGCGTGACCAAAAGGTAGATCCCCAGGCGTTGAAGAACTACAACTCCCATGATGCTTTGCATGGCTTTCGAATAGAAGCTGTAGTTCTACATCTATGGATCTACCTTTTGAGCACATCTGGGTCAATGTATCTCCCTTTGCTTTAAGTGCAGTGAGTTAATGTGTGTGTGTTTGTGGTTATTATGCTTTCTTCAGCTATCTCCAATACGAAACAGGATGAACTGCTTTCTCATTGTGCTTCCCAGTTCATTGCAGAATATAACAAGTTACAGGACTCAGCTTAGACTCTGATCTGTCAGAGATTCAGGATGGCCGTGCCGACGTTGAAAACGTTGCTGCAAGTTTAAATAAATTTGATCCAGCACCAAAGGCGTTACAGCACAAACTCTGCCTCTGTGTGCACGGCAGTAAAAATATATTTATTTCTTTAATAAAGAAGCAATTCACACGGCACTACTTTGGTGCAGTACAGAAAGGGTTACCACCCACGCACACACACACACACACAGTATTTCATCATGAAAAGCTATCCGGAACATATATTAATGTGCTCCAGCACTGACAGGGTAATTATAGACACACTGATTTGCTACTGCATGGAATGCATTATAATATACTTAATGATTTAATCAAAAGCGTTAGAAACAGCATCTGAACCACGACAGGCCAAATATAAAATCTGGTTTCTATTGCCTGTTAGACCTGCATAGTAAACCATTATTTAGAGTAGCCATGCATACCCCGGTGTGTCAACTCCATCCATTAATCACGTTTAAAGTGGGCAGTGTGTTATATATAGGCCTTATGTGTGTCGTGTGTGATGTCAGCCATGTTGGATTTGGTCAATGTATGACCAATGTATCTTATGGGATATCAATGAACTCTATGATGAAATAAGTCACCAAAATGAATGGACGCCCTCAGAGGGTGAGACTACATTCTGCATAAAAAAGACTAATAGGGCTATTTATTAAAGGGAGAATTCTGAGGAATTCAAAGTGAATTTCCCAGAGCTAGTATAGATGGAATGATCCTCTCAATACATTTTGATTCTACCAGCCAAGATACTTTATTTTTTCACAGGCACCTCTGGACATTTGAACAATTCTGTAATGAGGTGGATTTCTACCCACTAGAAGCTCCTCTAGCAGGTATTCACCTCACATACACCCATTTCATAGCGTGGGTACTCAATGAAGTGCCCCAAGACTTGCAGGACATGCGGAATAAAGCTCTGATTAGTATTATATCTTGTAAAAACTTTCCACAGATTGTTCCTTACTTATAAATACACCAGCAGCTGTTATACGCCCCATCGCTATTAATGAATCGCAGTACCTCTCCACGAATGTACAGGGCTTTTTGCTCTAAACATATATGGCTCTATACCGACATAACATTTATAATTTGTTCTGTACACCTAAATATGTATATGAACCATACATAGGAGACAATTATTAAATGAATATAATTCATTGTACGCTTGACCACCTAAATATACACACAGACCGTCCCATAACACTGTGCACATTTATTTATTTTATCCTTGTATGTAACTTGTGTTTCTACAACAGTTCCAATGATTTTACCAAAAGAACTGAAATACAATACACAACATGGCTGACATACTTACAGATATACACTTAAAAGGATACTTTAGGCACCATGACTACTTCAGTGATTTGAAGTGGTCATAATGCCTCGATTCTATATGTGCAGTGTTCATTATGTACACACATAGGTTAACCACTTTGCTGCCAGAGGTGCAACTATATCAATTGAGGTGTCATTAACCAGTCAGATCTGTGCATGTTGAGTGTCTGTTGTCATGCTGACTACAGAAAGCCAATGGCGGTGAGTTTTAGCTTTTTTCTTTTTTGGGGGGTAACGGGGGAGAGTGGAGGGAAGCTTTACTCTAGCTAAAAACAGTCAGTGTGGAGTTACTCCTTAAAACGTTGTTACAGTAACAATTCACCAAAACAACATTTCATTTAACCTGTTGTAACCATCCTCCCCCCTACTTACTCGTGAGAGATATTATAAAGATGTTTAGGGGTTAATTTCTTACCACATATAGCTGCTTCCAGAGGGCGGCCCATTCTTGCAGTGTGGTTGTCACCTCTGTGACAACAGGGTCTTGCACGGGTACCACGGTCTCATACTGCCTGCAGGGGAGAAGAAAGGTGGGAGTCACATCATGATGGCTAAAAACAGGAAAGGTTCAGACTACAGCTGTAAGCCATTCAGTATCTCTCACTGTCACATTTACGCTCAGTGTCACCCTGCAGTGACAGTGTCAGAGCAGACAAGCTTCTATGCTAGCTTGCCAACAGTGAATAGATTCTGTGGCCTGCAGCTCCTCTCTGGCCATTTCTACTTATGGTATATTAGGGAGACCTCATATGCCTCATTGCTCTTTTCTGTCTCTGTCACTTGGGAAGTCTATGACAGGAGCATAGCATGCTACAGGGCTGCAAACAGCCAGTAAAGCTTCTCTGTGGTTTGTTTTGCTAATCTCCTAACTGTATAGTGATCAAGGTTTTTAAAAACATTATTTATATTGCCATACTACTTATATATGCAACAAAAGCCAGTATGTTCTTGACTACGATTGAGCTGCAATCATTGACATAATATCCTATATTTTATTATTTATTGCATCCCACTGACTTGCTGAATGCTGTGTCTTCTACAACTCAGCCTCATCGTGGAAGGTACTTCACCCCCTCATGTGAGTCTCTTTAGCCCCAAATCTTTATTTCTGTAAGGATATTGAGACCCCTGCCTGGTCCTTTCTATTAATTTTCGGATAGTAACCGAGAGCATATTGAAAATAATGCAAGAACATGCAGCTATGCCACTATTAATACTGAGCGCTGCACTCTTGGCTGAAAATGAATGAATTGGCTGGACGGTGACTTTTGACATCGTACTGCACTAGAATCCCCTTGCAGGAACAAACTGTCTCTGACTATGACATTCAGGCAGTCAACTACGAGCAGACAGCAAGGAGCCACAGTTGGGTCTTTAACTTGGCTGCAGTCACTACACCATCAGGGAATACAAGAAGAAGTTGGGGAACACGAAGGCTCACTTGCAGGTAAATTTTTTTGTATGCAAAGTGTACAGAGCAACATTACGATCTCTCAGAGAGGTCTTTGTAGAACTCTCTGTGAGGTCAAAACTTTGCTCTGTTCTCTTTGTTTCAATACATTTGCCGGCAAGTGAGCCTTGGTGTTCCCAAACCTCTCCTTGGATTGTCCAATATTTATTGGGGCAACGCTGCCTCTGATCAGTTTTGCGCAGTTCCAGTCGCAGTTCCAGTGGTTTTGTTAATAACTGATACACCATCCCGTTATGCACTGGAGTAAGAAAGGTCAATGTAGGCCGCAGCATGAACCTCTATTGTACCCAGACATTACGGACATCAATCACCAGAGCAAGGTAAGTTGAGGGAAAATGTATGTATATGTGTATGATGTATGATTGTGTGTGTTTCCACGTGTGTGTGTGTGTGTTCGTATATACACATATGTGTGTACACCATGGACTGTTCTATGGAAAAATAGAACTCTTGACTTTCTATTATAAATTCTGATATCGCATTAGGAACGGTGACATTCTGTAATGAATCCTGACCTTCTAATATGAATCCTGTCATTCTGTAATGAATCCAGATACTCTCTTTAAATATTGACATTCCATTATGAATCCTGACATTCCATTAGGAATCATGAGTTTTTATTATGAATCCAGACATTCTATTATGAATCCTGACTTTCCATTATGAATCCTGACATTACATTGAGAATTCTGACATTCTGTTTTGAATCATGACATGCCATCACAAATCATGACAATTTGACACAAATCTGTACATTTTGTGAAAACAAATGCAGCCAGTCATCTGCTTAAGGAAACACCACAAGTACCATAACAACTGCTGCTGGCTACAGGGGTTATAGAGCCAGGAGTACCCTGCACCCCCAATGTAAGTAGTTAAACTGCTGTAGAACAGTTACCCAGGGTCTGCTGGGAATCACTCCCCACCTTTGTAGTGGATTATGTTATGTTTGATGAAAATAATTATTTAAATATATATAAATGGGTTGCACACAGCTATGATGAAGGGATTGGTTGTTGAAGAACATTTAATAACAAAACTATTTATAGAAAAAGAGACATTCAAGTACTCTTGAGTAATGCTGCACTCTCTATTTCATTTCAACCTCCAACATCTCCTTCTGGTATATTAAAAGTTTAATACACCTTTCAGAGTTGAACTTCCTCTTAGTGTATACAATTCTGTAACAATGTTGCAACTTTCCATTTTTTTTAGACAATGCAGCTATCCCAGCATACAACACTAATATTATCGGTACAAAGTATGAAAAAAAAATGTACAAAATTGTTTCCACTTTAAACATGTTAAAGGGACACTATAGTCACCCAGACCACTTCAGCTCAATTAAGTGGTCTGGGTACCAGGTCCCCCAGGTTTAAACCCTTCAGATGTAAACATAGCAGTTTCAGAGAAACTGCTATGTTTACGTTGCAGGGTTAATCCAACCTCTAGTGGCTGTTTTCCTGGCAGCCGCTAGAGGCGCTTCTGCGAAGCTGTAATACGAAAATCGCATTCAGCGTGCAGAACATCCATAGGAAAGCATTGATAAATACTTTCCTATGGACTGTTTGAATGCGCGCGCCTCTTGCCGCTCCACTCTGGAGCCGACGTCTGAGTGGGAGGAGAGGTCACCAGTGCCGAGGTAGCCCGGCACTGGATTACAGTAAGTAACTGAAGGGGTTTTAACCCCTTCAGCGCCAAGGGAGGGGGGACCTCAGGGTGGGGGGACGGACCTCAGGGTTGTATAGTGTCAGGAAAACAAGTTTGTTTTCCTGACACTATAGTGATCCTTTAACATGTTCAATTCAATATAAGTGGAAGCATAATTCTATATCAAGTGGGGGGATGGGGGGAACCCAAATAGATTTATGGTTCACAGGCACCCTGGAAAAGAAAAAAAAACTGAAATAAATAAAGACAAAATTTATATATATCTAACCTTGTATGTGCAAATCTGCAGGAGCCAGATTTCTCAGTCATCCATGATTCTCCTTTTATTTTCAAAAAAGCACTGTGCACAGCTTCTGTTATTTTTCAGAAATCTTTATGTTTATTTTATCATGAATTAGGCAAAAAGCCTCTATGAGAGAGCCCATGCAATTTATTTAAAGTAGGTTGGGACACAAATTTATTTTCCCATGTTATTTTAGAGGGGTCTCTACTTGTAGGAAGCAACATTATATTCATCCGGGCAACTGCATACAATACTTGGCACTGCCTTTCATAGTGCAGTGGAAACCCATTTGATGCTGGAAAACGTCTATTCAAAGTGTCTTGTGACATTTATTTTAAAGAAACTCTTTAACTAGTTTGCTGTAGTGGTTATTGCGCCAGCAGTGCCCTTGCACCATCCAATGGTAAGTAGCCAGACCATTTTAATACATCAGGAGAAGTCAGACGTTCCTATAGAATTAAACATGGCCAATCCAGGACATCGTTCATTGGTGGAAAGCACTCAGCTGACCCTCTAAGCCAATGAACAAACCAGATTCTTTGCAGAAGAAAATGAGAAGCAGGAGCTGTGGGCGAGGGTGCCCCGCAGGACCTAGGTCACTTGTCAAATTATTGAAATTGTTTGACTACTAACTGTGGGATAGAGCAAGGGCACCCCTAGCACCATAACTGGGCTGTAGTGGTCATAACCTATCATGTTCTGTACACCATTATTCCAGCACATCTCATCACCAATCCATGAATTTCACCAAAATTCTGATGAGATCTGATCATCTTGATACCCCACTGTTAAGGCATTTTTATAATACCTTGAACTCTCATTGATGCCATTTTGACAGCCTATTACAATCACGACAGAGTATCAACAGTCCGACACCTGTCACACAATAACTATCCTGACAGTCACATTTTGTGACAATACCAAACCACAAACCCCAACACATTTTGACATCCCATCATACCAACACACCATCACACATATAAACAGCTTGGTATCCACCATTCTAACGTTGAAGGTACAACCATGTCACTGGACACAGAAGAGAACTTTATCGGTCACTGAGCTGGCCTGAACCCGAACATTTGGTCACTCAAATGGCAAGGTACACCGGTAGAGGCTACAGTAGGATTCAGGAAGATCTTTATGAGCTGAACACTGTGTAGGCACATGGTTTTTTACTCTAGTCTTCTGACAGCAACTTTAATGTCCTGCTTTGACTTTATTGATCAATTTGCGCTTATCTGGAAAGTAAAAACTTAACACTGCTAGGGCATCCTTCTCAACGATAGCATGTCATCCAAAAGACAGTGATTTGCCCCACTCCACAGGGAACACTGTTGCCTATTACTACATCACAGAGTTGCTCTCTCTATATCCCCCCCGGATACACATTAACATCTACAAAGGTTGATAAGTGCTTTATAATTTTAAGCACCCCCTCGCTCACACTGCAACTCTCTGAACACACACTGTAGCACCCTATCACGCATCATGACACCTCAATCACATCACCAAGACACACATGATAAGTCCCCCATACTTCGTATCTTCCATGAAAATATGCCTTGACGCCCACGACATATCATATTAGAAATCATAAAACATCATCACAGACTCACATTCCATACATACACATTGTATATTCTGTGCTACACATTCCAATAGAGATTTCAAAGACAGACAAACAGATAGGCTAGAGAGATTAGAAACCGATATATAGACATTTTAGGGACAGGCAGACCCTACGTACATAGCTAGATAGATTAAAGATACAGACAGACAGAAAGAAAGAAAATTTGACTGATCGAAAGAGCAACAGACAGTTAGACTGATAGAAAGACTGGCAGACAGTCAGACTGACAGACTTAAATAGATGGATAGATAGATAAAAATTATATTAAACATTGCTCAAAATGTATATACAAACAGCAATTTGCATAGTTTTGCATATTACTGCATGTTCATATGGAATGAAGAGGTTTTAGTAACGATGACCCTCCCCCTCCCATCCAGAATGTTAGTAAAACACACGCTGTCTGCCCCTGCATGCGTCTGCTTTCATTATAACACATGTTCAGTCACTCCTGACACACTCAATGGGAGACACAACAAGAGGAGCCAGGGGAATGCCATCAATACCCAAGGAATAAAGGGTTATATGGAAGAGATCCTAGCGAGCAGTAAATGCCCTGTTGGGGGAAGACACAGGTGAAGTCAGATGGGCAGTGGGAAGTCTGTATAAATACTCAGGGGCAGGAATCCAAGCAGACAGACAGTGCAATGAATCTTACCTCTCCTGCTATCAGCCTCCTCTCTGCTCTGTGCAATAATGAGGCATCCGAAAAGGAACGAAAATATAAACCTCCCACGTACCCTGCACAGATCCCCAGAGCACACACACAGTGGCGCACACACAGCAGCACAAACATACACACAGGAGCAGGAGCACTCAGAGGAAGGAGTACACACAGGGGCACAGAGAAATACACAACAACATACACAGAACTGGCAGTACAATTAGTGTGTCTGTAAAAGCCATCAATAGGGGAAAGTACACACTGAGGATTGCACAGAATCTTAATACAACATGTATATGAAGGACTGAGACAAACAGCAAAACAAAGACACACAGGTGCGAAAACGAACAAACACAGAGCAAGAAGTACAAATAATGCAGCACACAGACACCCAACAACACATTATACTGTATTGAAAAAAATGCAGCAACCTTAATTATCATGAACATAATGTTAACACAGAAAATCAACTTTAAAAACAGAACATAAAATCATGAATTCAATAACATGTAAAGAATAACACAAGATATGTGAAAATTACAGTAACCATAATCTTAAAATAAACATACGTGCAAATGGTACAAGTACCCACAAAGACAAAATTACAACACAGACAAACTAAAACTAGCATAGGGCATAGACAGGAAGGCGCATAAGTCTAAAATGGGAATTGTGGAGAAATGACAATACATTTGCAGATAAATGGACAAAATATCCAAAGTGTACAAAAATCTCAGCTTTTTTACTTTCAAAATCGTCTCTTTTGTCCAAAATGTGCCGTTCCATTATCGGATCTCCACAATTACAAGTTTATTAAATTGCCCCAAAAGTTTAACGCTCTTACTTCACATGTGTATGAACACACACAGGAAATATGCCACCTATGCACACAGGAGAAAGTACACAAAAAAGAAAACATATAGAGAGGAGGGACTATATTGGAGGGACTAAACATGCAAATATCAATAGAAACACAGGAGAATACACAGATCAGTGTGAGATAGAATAAAAAAAATAAATGCAAAAATGAGTACACACACGGAACTATGCATTGCCTTACACCCCGGTGGACAGGGCTATTATAAGACATAATGAAGTGACCATGTCACCAGTGGGGTACCTCAGGTATCTGTACTTGGACCCATTCTCTTTAATATTTTTATTAGTGATATTGCAGAAGGTCTTGATGGTAAGGTATGTCTTTTTGCTGATGATAATAAGATATGTAACAGGGTTGATGTTCCAGAAGGGATAAGCCAAATGGCAAATGATTTAGGTAAACTAAAAAAATGGACAGGGGGGGATATGATAGAAACATTTAAATACATAAAGGGAATGAACACAGTAAAGGAGGAGACTATATTTAAAAGAATAAAAACTACCACAACAAGAGGACATAGTCTTAAATTAGAGAGGCAAAGGTGTAAAAATAATATCAGGAAGTATTACTTTACTGAGAGGGTAGTGGATGCATAGAATAGCCTTCCATCTGAAGTGGTAGAGGTTAACACAGTAAAAGAGTTTAAGCACGCGTGGGATAGGCATCTAGCTATAAGATAATGCCATAGTATAATGAGAGTATTTAGAAAATTGGGCAGACTAGATGGGCCGAATGGTTCTTATCTGCCATCACATTCTATGTTTCTATGATTTGCACCTACTGACAACTACTTATATGATATAATTTCTAAACACATTTATTGTAACACCCTGTTACTGTAGTGGCCCTTATTGTTGTGAGGCTATGCTATATACTTACACTGATGAGCCACAACATTAAAATCACTAACAAATGAAGTGAATAACATTGATTATATTGTTACAATGGCCACTGTCAAGGGATGGGATATACTAGGCAATAAGTGAACAGTCCATTCTTGAATTTCAAGTGATGGCTGGACAACTGGGTTAGAGCATCTCCAAAGCGACAAGCCTTGAGGGGTGTTCCCAGTATGGAGTGGTTAGTACCTACCACAAGTGATACATGGAAGAACAACCAGGGCCGGATTAACATAGGGGCTGATGGAGATGCAGCTCCAGGACCATGCCTATAGAATATATATATATATATATATATATATATATATATATATATTTATTTTTATTTTTTTATTATTATTATTTATTTATTTTTTTAAACTGCTCTTCACATGCTCTTACTCAAGTATGGAAGCTTAAGAGGGATTTAGGGGAACAAAACTGGTGTGGACTGGCTGACAATGTAATTACAGGTGATACTCAAAAAATTAGAATATCGTGCAAAAGTTCATTTATTTCAGTAATGCAAAGTAAAAGGGGAAACTAATATATGAGATAGACGCATTACATGCAAAGGAAGATAGTTCAAGCTGTGATTTGTCATAAGTGCAATGATTATGGCTTACAGCTCATGAAAACCCCAGATCCACAATCTCAGTAAATTAGAATATTGTGAAAAGGTGCAATATTCTAGGCTCACAGTGTCCCACTCTAATCAGCTAAGTAAGCCATAACACATGCAAATGGTTTCTGAGCCTTTGAATGGTCTCTCAGTCTGGTTCAGTAGGGAAGACTGCTGACCTGACAGTTGTGCAGAAAACCATCACTGACATCCTTTATAAGGAGGGAAAGCCTCAAAAGGTAATTGCGAAGGAAGTTGGATGTTCCCAAAGTGCTGTATCAAAGCACATTAATAGAAAGTTATGTGGAAGGGAAAGGTGTGGAATGAAAAAGATGCACAAGCAGCAGGGATGACCGCAGCCTGGAGAGGATTGTCAGGAAAAGGCCATTCAAATGCGTTGGGGACTTTCACAAGGAGTGGACTGAGGCTGGAGTCAGTGCATCAAGAGCCACCACACACAGATGGATCCTGGACATGGGCTTCTGATGTCGTATTCCTCTTGTCAAGCCGCTCCTGAACAACAAACAACGTCAGAAGCGTCTTACCTGGGCTAAAGAAAAACAGACCTGGTCTGTTGCTCAGTGGTCCAAAGTCCTCTTTTCTGATGAGAGCAACTTTTGCAACTCATTTGGAAACCAAGGACCCAGAGTCTGGAGGAAGAATGGAGAGGCACATACTGCAAGATGCTTGATGTCCAGTGTGAAGTTTCCACAGTCTGTGTTGATTTGGGGAGCCATGTCATCTGCTGGTGTTGGTCCACTGTGCTTCATTAAGTCCAGGGTCAACACAGTCATCTACCAGGAGATTTTTGAGCACTTCATGCTTCCTTCCGCAGACGAGCTTATGGGGATGCTGACTTCATTTTCCAGCAGGACTTGGCACCTGCCCACACGGCCAAAAGCACCAAAGCCTGGTTCAATGACCGTGGGATTACTGTGCTTGATTGGCCAACAAACTCGCCTGACCTGAACCCCATAGAGCATCTATGTTGCATTGCCAAGAGAAAGATGAGACATGAGACCAAACAATGCAGAAGAGCTGAAGGCCGCTATTGAAGCGTCCTGGTCTTCCATAACACCTCAGCAGTGCCACAGGCTGATAGCTTCCATGCCACGCCGCACTGACCCAATAATTGCTGCAAAAGGGGCCCAAACCAAGTACATATGCTTATATTTTTCAGAGGTCCGATATTGTTCTATGTACACTCCTTGTTTTTTTGATTGCATGTAATATTCTAATTTACTGAGATTGTGGATTTGGGGTTTTCATGAGCTGTAATCCATAATCATCACACTTATGACAAATCACGGCCTGAACTAGCTTGCTTTGCATGTATCTCATATATTAGTTTCCCCTTTTACGTTGCATTACTGAAATAAATGAACTTTTGCATGATATTCAAATTTTTTGAGTATCACCTGTAGTTAAGGTAAAGCTGACTTTGCGCACTATGCAAATGTTCTTGCTGCTTTAGTCTCTCAAACACTGTTCCCTCTCTTCTACACTCACTACATACACTTTCTCTCTGTCCCAGACTGTATAACAGAAGCTTCTGCCTGCTAGTAAGGTTAGGAGAAGTGGAGCAGCGAGTGCTAGGGGACAGTCCTTAAAAAGCGTAGAGCTAGTGCATCATTAGACAGGCATTTATGCCAAGCTCAGGGTGCTGTCTGCACAATATGCCCTTGGTTGGTCATCCTACATGATTTGCAGGCAGCCTGACACCAGACTGACCATCTAATTCTTAGTGCAGACACGACCCCCTTTTGGGCAGTTCTGGCTACGTGATTCACATCAGTGGGCCACCCTTTTTCCCCTGTCAACCGAAATCCTGCTGCGATGGATGCTGCTGTTAGGAGGTATGGATTTACTTGAAAGATGAAAGCGAGAGCTTAGTATATGTGTATTCAGATAGCTACATCATGTGAGTTTCCCTCCAGCACCACCTCCACCAGACACGGGACACTTGGGAGGTATAACGGTTTTAGTGTTTTCAGTCAATAAGGTTCTGTATCTAGGCCCGTCATAATTGTTTGCACCAGGAAGGCCCAATGGGCTTTTAATCCGGTCCTGCATTCTCAGTGAACTGTGATGCACATGGGGAGTAAAGGCTATCCGTCTGGTCTGAACACACTAATTGCTAAAAAATTGAATGTTGGCCATGAAAGAAAGGTGTCGGAACACACAGTGCATTGCAGTTTGCCGCGTTTGGGGCTGTGAAGCAGCACACCAGTCAGAGTGCCCATGATGACTCCTATACACCGCCGAAAGCGTCTTCAATGAGTACGTGAGACTCAGAACAGGACCTTGGTGCAATGAAAGAAGGTTGCCTGGTCTGATGAATAACATTTTCTTTTAGACCAGGTGTGTGTCGTTTACCTTGGCAATGTTCTGCCGGGAAACCTTAGAAACCTTAGATCATTTTTTTTCCAAATCAGCTATTTAAAACTAAAGTTTGCAATTTTATTTTTATTTTTTTTACAGTATTTGGTCTTTAGCAAATAATTATTTTAGAAGTATACATAGGTAATTGTGACCTTGACACAAGGATGTGCACACTAAACACAGTTTCAAATTATACACATAGGAATTAGAACACATTCACATAGGAATATGTACATCTTAATTTGTACTGAGAGTAGCAAAGAGATATATGTATCATAACCCTGATCTAATGTACAATACAATACCGCCCCCACACTACAGCAAGGGAACATAAGAAGGCGGTATAGAAAGAAGTAAAGGGAATGATGGCAGTAGCGACAGAGAGAGAAATGTAAATGGATTTTTGGAAGACTTACCCAAAGCAATAGGATGAGATACGGATTATATGGGTTTGTTATTTGATATACAAGAAACAATAGAATGCATTATAGGAAGTGTACATCAGAAACAGTGAATCATAGGTGGATTACAGTGATAACAGAGATTTGCATCATGTGCCACCCAGTGCCTTGACAGCTGGGCATACAATACAAAAAAAAGCAGAAACTATAGTTTACATTTGGTTAACTATTTTATATAAATAAAGAAAGGACTGTTCCTCGCTAAAGAAAAATTGCTCCAAGGTTTATTGCTATGAAGCTCTGTTATTCTCTGTATTGTCCCCAAAAGAGATATGCTAAACCAAAATGAGGGATCAGAAGGATTTGGGCATGAGAGGGACACTAAAAAGTTATGCTACTCATAAAAATAATTAAACTCTCAAATCAAATATTTGTATATGAAATACAATCACTCATATAAAGTCCATGTCTTCATTGTAGAAATATGGACAAAAAGTTTTATTTCAATGCCTTCTGCTCGACGAATATTTGTACACTGATGAATGTGCAATCATCTAAATGTGGATGTCAGGGTTAGATCAGTATATGTATTATCTGACAGAGTTACTTAATACAGTTTAAAATGTAGACAATTTCAAATTAATTTCAAATTTTAGGGAATATAATTAAGTGGAATAATTCTCCAAGACAGCTATGTTTTCATTTAATTTATTGTGGCCTAAAATGTAAAATGCACTTTGAATTCCTGACTATGTAGACTATGTAGTGAATTCTAACAACCTACAGTATATAAATTATGCTGGTGACCTTAAAGTCTCTTTCAAGATGGCGGACATCAATGGGAACTTACAGGCTATGAGTATAACAAACACATTCACAGTATTAAACTATTTATAGTACAATTCAAAATAGGTGAGCATTTACTAAAGTAGGGTGTTGCATAGACCTCCAGTATTGCTAGACCAGTGACAAACACCCCCCCCCCCAAAAAAAAAGAAGAAAAGAATGACCGATCATTCTCCAAAAATAATGTACTGTCCTTTTATTTAGCTTAGTTTGAAAAAGGCTTGTATGTGCGCTGAAATATTGCTATTTGCGTGCTTCCTGCTTTGCACTAAATAAAACAATACCACATTATTTTTGGAGACTACTTTCCCATTCATTTTTTTATTTAAACAATTCATAGAACTTTTCAAAATGGTGTAGGCTGCTGGACAGAAGCTGTGCACACCCATTTCTATTGGTTACCTACCCCTATTTGGGTACAATAAGGATAAATTACAGTTTCTATATATTTTGTACTAATTTCCCAGGCACAGCATACAGGCAAAGCTAATGACTGAAAATGGGACTGTGCACTCATAACAGATTTATAGGATTTTTGTCTAACCAAACCATAATTCATATATCTGTAATTACCCCTTAAGGTTCAGTCAGTTTTCCAATATGTAGGAGGCTATTCTGTGAATAGATCATATGTCTGATTCCACAATGGATACAAACACAAAGTACATGAGAGCATATGATGCCAGCAGCCAATCAGAATTTGTGGTTTGATGAGTTTTCATCATTCCACTGTATTGGACTTATAGGGACGGCATAGCCATCAAAACAACTGTAGCTTAATGAAACCATTTTGGTGTATAGATCATGCCCCTGCAGTTTTACTGCTCAATTCTCTGCCATTTAGGAGTTAAATCACTTTGTTTATACAGGCTTAGGCACACCTCCCTGCATGTGACTTACACAGTCTTTCTAAACACCTCCTGTAAAGAGAAGAAGATCTCATGCCTACTCTTTCCTTTACTGCAAATTCTGTTTAATTTAGAATTTATTATCTCCTGCATTGTTAAAAGCTTGGTAGACCCTGCAGGAGCCTCCTGTATGTAATTAAAGTTCAATTTACAGAGCTAAATTTCAAAGTAAGTTACATCTGATTGAAAATTAAATCATTTTGTTTCCATGCAGGCTGTGTCAGTCAAAGCCAGGGCAGGTGCGGCTTGGGCTGCATAAACAGAAACAAAGACAAACAAAAGAATGCCTCTATATAGATGAAGTTGTTATGGTGCATGGAGTGTCCCTGTAACAGAGCAGGAAATCAGAAATTCTAAATTAAACAGAATTCGTAATACAGGAAGTATAAACATTAGATGACTCTTTACAGGAAGTGTTAAGAAAGGCTGTGTACGTCACATGCAGGGAGGTGTCCCTAGGGCTTAATAATGTTATTTAACTCCTAAATGGCAGTTTACCTCTCAAAAACATCAAAGGCATGATCTATACACAAAAACTGCTTCATTAAGCTAAAGTTGTTTTAATGGCTATAGTGTCCCTTTAACTCCTTGATAATGCCAAATGACCACTGTACCCTGAGGAAAGTCAGAATTATTTTATTGAATTCAAAAACCATAAAAATCCTGCTGAACAAATGTAAAAAAAAATACTAGCAGACGGTATTTAATTTTTTTAAATCTAAATACGATTTCAGACACAGCCACTTTGGATTTAATCCTGTTCACAATGGATTAAGTGAATGATGCCCACAAAACTCCCGGTAAGATTTCAAATCATTGACAAAGAGATTAACTACTTTAATGAGTGCTTAATTAGAGTTTAATTGGCGAGACACTTCTTGCAGCATAACCACTGTAGCATGCTATTGTATAGATGGTGCTTAGAATGTTCCTAATAACTTTTCAAACACTTTACAATTAATGCTGAAAACATGTATACAAGTGAAAGTAGGTATATGCTTCTATAATAGAGAGTATATTTCTTTTGGATTCCCTGTGGAAGTAATACAGCATTGTATTGACTAATTTCTTTCCATTTTATCTTAACTGGGGCTGATTACCATGATATCATCTGAAGGAGTTTGTAATGGATTAACCTATTAATATAGAATGTTTTCAAATTTCCCTTTCCTTGCTGTTTAATGCATTACTGTTGCTGTTTAATGCATCTGATGTTTATTTTAGTTATTTATTTCCCTGTAGATAGAAAGAATTGCAGAGGCATCGCATATGTTTTTTATCTTTTAATATTGTACTACATATTTAATGGGCTCCGGCAAGCTTCCATTTTATGTGGCTGGACAAGGCCTAAAGGGTTCTTCCGTGGACACTATGCCCAGATACGGCAACCTCGTTACACTTATGGTATCAAATTAGATCCAGATTTACTCTGGCCAAGAGCCCCTCGCCTCTTACCCCGGTCCTGCGTAACAGTTTATTTCAACCGGGATTGAGGCCATGGGACTTCGGAGGGCTTGAGAATGCAGGGATCCAATGGTATTTACACTTATGGAGGGGCCATTCCTACGTTTCAAGAATTGAAGTCTGCTTCCCTTCTAACTACCAGCGATTATTTCCAGGATTTACAAGTTCACAATTTTGCCCAATCTGAAGGGATCAGCAAAGTAGCGGAACTAGGTTCATATTTGTTGAGGGCTGTGTTTGAGGGGAGACTATCAGAAAGGTTTAATTACACTAATATACAGTCATGTTTGTTCCCACGCTAAAGAATGGGAGTCCCTATGATATATTAGCCAACAGGAGGGTAATTTGGAAGAGAAGTTGGAGAGCACCACATATTGGGACATGAGGGAGGCAGCTGCTAATGTTTCTGGCAGCATTGTTTAAAAAATAAATAAATAAATAAATGTATAAGAATCTATTTTGTTGGCACACAATCCCTGTCCAATTAAATCATGTAGGAAGATCTACTACCGACCCCTGTTGGAGAGTGTGACGGAACGCTGGCACTCCGACTGAGTACCTCCGCCAATCGATGCTCCTAGTGCTCGCTGAGGACTCCAAGCACTCCAAACGACACCATCAGCACTGCAGACCCCACTTCCAGCGATGCAACTGCGCCGGGGTCTCTGCTGTTTCCACCCACCCTGGACCCAAGGCCAGGATCCAGCTTCCAGTGGGTGAACCTCTCTTTCCCCAGAGAGCAGGAACAGGAACAAATCAAGCTATTGCAAGAGCTTCCTCTGGGGAGTAAGTGATTATAGCAATCCCCAGAGTGTAGGTATCCCTTCCCCCAAACATGAGCCAAGGCTTAATGCTGGAACAAGACTGATTTACTGGCACACAGAACTCACAATTTATGCAACACAAAACTCCTCCTCTGGGCCAGGCTAGATAATTGAGTTTCTACAATACACAAAGCTCAATTATCTGCTGGCCAGAAATTATACAGTTTCATAAAACACACAGGGACCCCAAAACATGCAATAACCCCATAAAAAGTATATCCTTGGAACCGGGGGATCTGGTTGAACCACTTATCCAAAATTCACCCAGATCCGTTCAGTACTTTGGAAAATACAGTTTAATGCAGATTCTGCAGAACATATACAGGCTAAATGAAAAACAATCACTGTATAATGTGTCCCCTGCTGTATAGTCCAAAACCACTGCACGATGTCTCTGTGCACCAAATACTGGCGAGATGGCACCGTGTTGAAAAGTCCACACAGTGTCTGTGAGTTAAAATGGCCGCCATCCATTGTTCTCACCATGTGCTTCTGATACAGGAAATGGTGGCCACCCAGTAACTCCACAGTATGTCCCCAGATGGTTCTTAAAGGGCCAGCAGCAGCACAACACAAATCCATTATGCCCAAATCATGTCTTTAAAGGGCAATACATCCCAGGGGCCATAGTCACAGGGCAAGAGGCGGGCAAGCAGTCCTCTCCAGGCACAAGTGGCGAAGGGCACTTCGTCACACATCTTCCCTTTGGGGGAAGACTAAACAGTACCTGACCTTCTGCCGGTCAGTACCTAGATTAGTCGGGCAGCCCACCCACAAAGAAAAATACGCAGAGTAACCCCCCCACAATAAATGGTACTGGCCTGTAGGTTCAAGTTTGTAGTGGGACAGCGCAGCACTCTCGGTCTCCCTGGTGCAGCTAGGCAAACTGCTGGTGTTGCTTGGGGGGCAGAGGCCAGCGGCGCTCTGCCCTGCTGCCAGCTCTTCCACTGGGGTAACCCGTGGTAAGTCAGGCTCTGATACAGGGGAAAAGGGGGGGCAGAGGCTAACAGAGCTCTGCCCAGATGCCAGCTCTTCTGCTGGGAGGGGGTCAGTGGGTATCGCAGGCTCATCCACTGCCCCCAGGACCCGGTTGGGATGTAGCTGGGGAGGGGAAGTTTCGCTTACCTCCTCCTCCTGGCATCCCTGCGGGGTTGGTTGGGGATCTGGACCGCCCGTCCAGCCTCCCTGTAGGACTGGCACAGAGACCGCGGTCCCATCTGCGCCAGTGTGGTTAGGTTTGTCTTCCCCCTCTCCCGGTATCTCTGGCTGCTGTTGGAGGGGGAGCCTGGTTGCCCCCACTCCCCAGGACGCTGGTTGCTGTAAGGTGGAGGGATTGACTATCACCTCCTCCTGGAACTCAGGCCGCCGCTGGGGAGAGAGACCAGTTGTCTCCTCTCCCTGTATATTATACTGCTGCTGGGGACCTGGGCTGACTGCCCAGCATCCCTGTAGGGCTGGCAGAGAGACTTCGGTCCCATCTCCGCTTGCCATCTCTCTGTGTCCCCAGGACAAGTCTATGAGGTCGCCCACCTCGGCTGCTGTTGGAGAGGGAGGCCGGTTGCCTCCCCTCCCCAGGACGCTGGTTGCTGTACGGGGGAGGGATCTACCATCACCTCCTCCTGGAACTCAGGCCGCCGCTGGGGAGAGAGACCGGTTGTCTCTTCCCTCTGTACGGTGCACTGCCGCTGGGAAGGGAGGTCGCTGCTCTCCTCTCCCTGTAACTCACTCTGTCGCTGGAGACGGGGTGTCAATACCCCCAAACTCCACAGTTGGTACTCGTAGTTCCGTGCGTCTTGGTTCTCAGCACTCAACAGGTGCATCACTTGATGGACCACCTCATCTGAAGGGTTTGGGCCAAACCAGACCAGCCGCGCCTTTACTTCCTTCATGAAATCTGCACCCTCATAGCACTGTGACAGGCGGATTTGCAATTCACTGGCTGCTGTCCAGGGTCTTGCTAGCTCCATGTTGCTGTAGGTAGGGACGCTGCGCAGAGGCTAGCGTTGCCCTCAATTATAAATCCGTAACTCCACACATTACCGGTGTCTCTGAGCTGCTGGTCCTCGCACTAGGACGCCATCCCACCGCTGCCACCAAATGTGACGGAACGCTGGCACTCCGACTGAGTACCTCCGCCAATCGATGCTCCTAGTGCTCGCTGAGGACTCCAAGCACTCCAACCGACACCATCAGCACTGCAGACCCCACTTCCAGCGATGCAACTGCGCCGGGGTCTCTGCTGTTTCCACCCACCCTGGACCCAAGGCCAGGATCCAGCTTCCAGTGGGTGAACCTCTCTTTCCCCAGAGAGCAGGAACAGGAACAAATCAAGCTATTGCAAGAGCTTCCTCTGGGGAGTAAGTGATTATAGCAATCCCCAGAGTGTAGGTATCCCTTCCCCCAAACATGAGCCAAGACTTAATGCTGGAACAAGACTAATTTACTGGCACACAGAACTCACAATTTATGCAACACAAAACTCCTCCTCTGGGCCAGGCTAGATAATTGAGTTTCTAAAATACACAAAGCTCAATTATCTGCTGGCCAGAAATAATACAGTTTCATAAAACACACAGGGACCCCAAAACATGCAATAACCCCATAAAAAGTATATCCTTGGAACCAGGGGATCTGGGTGAACCACATATCCAAAATTCACCCAGATCCGTTCAGTACTTTGGAAAATACAGTTTAATACAGATTCTGCAGAACATATACAGGCTAAATAAAAAACAATCACTGTATAATGTGTCCCCTGCTGTATAGTCCAAAACCACCGCACGATGTCTCTGTGCACCAAATACTGGCGAGATGGCACCGTGTTGAAAAGTCCAAACAGTGTCTGTGAGTTAAAATAGCCGCCATCCATTGTTCTCACCATGTGCTTCTGATACAGGAAATGGTGGCCACCCAGTAACTCCACAGTATGTCCCCAGATGGTTCTTAAAGGGCCAGCAGCAGCACAACACAAATCCATTATGCCCAAATCATGTCTTTAAAGGGCAATACATCCCAGGGCCATAGTCACATGGCA